>JAUPFZ010000008.1:20425000-21025000 GCA_036937285.1 Euphydryas editha | reverse complement strand
GAGTAATTTTCGAAAGCACTTATGAGAACAATTTTAACCGAACTTTAACTACCAAGAGTAACTTAGGTTACATTTACTGTTTATTTACTTTTAATAATATAATTTGACTACAATATTGTGCGAAATTTTCGCACGGGTCAGCCGGTATGGTAATATTCTTCTTGGCGGAATACTTCTTCCGTCGAAATACACCTACAACTTTTACTTCGAAATAAACTTTTAAAATACTGAGCTCGTTATATGATATTTTCAAATGAAATCAGATAAATCAAGAATCTATACTCACAAACTCAAAATTTATGTTTGGATGTCACAAGTATGATTGGATGCCATAATAGACGCAAATATTTTTTTGTACACCGTTTTTATTTTATACAAGCAACTTTATAATTTAATTAATAATAATATAATTAATTAATAACAATTGAGTAATAATAATATAATTATTAATAAATTCATAATAATATAATTTCATATTGAAGAAATCGGTAAATAGTCAATCATATGTGATGTTTGAAGATACATAAATACTTTGGATTTGAAGTTTCTATAGTGATTTACAGTAGACCCCTAGTACGATTGTTCTGGTGTAACGGTACGAGTAGTGGCCTCAACAACAGAAATTAGTACTTGTACAAATATTTTTTTCTGGTCTGGATTTATGTCCTTGTGGGTTTCCTCACCATGCCTCGGAGAGCACGTAAAGCTGTCGGTCCTGGTTGTTATCACAGACTGACGAAGACAACTGTTACTCGAACGAATACTGCTTAACGCATGTGTATATAGTAAAAATAGTCACTCAGTCAAGTAGTGATGTTTTGTAATTTTTTATTATATAAATATTCATTCATATTTTCATAATATAAATCGGGCAGATTTTTTTTTATTGATTTTAATACCTGTAAATTTATATTTCATTAGCATTTAATTTTCTTCTTTCTAATGTATTTATTAGGAAGAAAAATCACAGTCACTATACACATACGTTTTCTGGAAGCAAACTCATTTCGAGATCTTCCACTATTTCCTGAAGGCAATCTCGAAAATTCTTAATAAAGTCGCCACATAGCCTTTGCCGAAGTTCTTGAAATCTTTTCTTAAGCTCACCAACCAGTGAATACTAAATAATAGTATATTGTAAAAAAAAATATGTTTGCATGTGTGTGTATTAATGTACACACGTATGAAGTAAAACGTTTTTTATTATATATTTAACATTAACTGGTCGAGTGAAGTTTAAAAAAAAAAGTGCCTGTGTACTTAAGTACGCACGTAAGAAGTTATAATAAAACGATGCGCCGAGTTAATGCGTAGTGCGCGCCACCTGTAATTAGACCCTGGTAAACATTCAAAATCAAAGTACTCGTCAAGACGAATCAAACGAGCCGAAACTCGACGGGGTTGCGTCCTTTCATTACAGAGTTCCTATGCCCACCTTCCAGCTCCATCATCAGACCCTGGTTACGATTGAAAGACAAACTACTAGTCGAGAAGATTCAATCAAGCCCGAACTCGATGAGGTTATGTCGTTTTATTGCGAAGTTTCTATGACTACCTTCCAGCTCCATCATTAGACCCTGGTTACCATTGAAAGACAAAGTACTCGTCAAGACAATTCAATGGAGCCTGAACTCGGTGAGAATGTGTCGTTTCATTGCGAAATTCCTATGGCCACCTTCCAGCCTCATCATCAGATCCGACCCTGGTAATCTAAAAACAAAGTACTCGTCAAGACGAATTAAACGAGCCGAAACTCGATAAGCTTGCGTCGTTTCATTATATATATAGTACGGTGTCACGAAATACACTACAATACCATATATGGTCCGAAAATGTGACGATCGTAGTGTGATGATTTTTGATTTTAACCTCTATAAGGTTTCTTCCATAAGTCGATATAAAAGTTTCACTTCAATAATTTATAAATATCCTTCTACCCCCATTACATCATGGAATTTTATTCTATCAGAGATTATAATTGGAGCTTAACTCGGGCTGTGAAGAGTCTCTTATCTTTCTTCTTCTACTTGTTTTTGTGTCCGAAAACACACAAGACAGTTAAAATTGCTCAGATCACATCATAAGTATGGTCTATACTGTAGAGTTCGAACCCGTGACCGCTAGCACATCAGCCAGTTGCTGTAACTACTACACCAACGCGCGGTCAATTACTAATAGTTATCATTAATATATTTTTAGATGGATCACATACTTAAGCCATCTACTTTTTATTCCAGACGCAGTTTCAATTCGAACGTCAAATGGATTTAAACCATAATTTATTACAAAAGTAATACTTAATGGAATATATAATTTCACCTTTGGACGTGTCAAATACCTCGTTAGATTTATATACATACGTTAACTTTTTATTTCAATGATGAAGCGATTAAATTAACTGTATTTGTTAAGTTTTGGAATTTGTATGATGTGTATTTAAATTAGCTACGTTTAATATTATACTTATAAATGAATTGCAACAATAATTAAGAATGCCTAATCATATTCCTACACTGAACGTGTTTATTATATAATTATAAGATATACATATAGCCACTAATTTGCAGTACATGAGTAATAGTAAAAAAAGCTAACCTAACATAACCCAACTTTCTATAGTTTTTATTCTAGTTAGAGAATATTAGGAGAGGATATTATAGAATATTGTTTTTAAGTTTTTAATAAAATTATTTGTAGATATAATTTCTTTTTCAATGTTTCTTTCATAATAATTATTAAAATTTTCCCACTACGGATAATCATTTAAACCAGTTTGTCTCACGCAGCCCTGTCTTAAGAGCGTATTAAGGGATTTATGAGACTCGCTCGACCTTAACAATTGTATTCCTATTGTAGTAACTGTATTTAATACTATTCATATGTGGTATATTAGACCCAATTTATATATTTCGTACTAGATTTTACCCGTGATTTCGTATGCCTGTATTTTACGGTTACTTTTTTATAGGCATGTTTATGTAAAAAAGTCGATATTTTTGCTATCGATAAATTTTTTTGGTCCGATATATCGGATAAATATATCGATAATTATTGAGATATCGATAATTATCACACACTCATACTATTTTACGATAATTGTTTATAGAGTAATAACTCCACTTATAGACGATGTATCGAGATGAAACCAACACCGAAACAATTAGACAGACAGGTAGACAGACAAACAAAAATTATGAAAATATTTGTTTTTGCTTCTATAGCTCTTATAAAGAGTTCTATAGATCCTTTTCGTAAATATTTCTGATATGCAGACATTAAGATTAAACAAGTTCTACTACATCTTTAAAAGAGGAAAAAAGTATCTGTATGTGCAAATATTATAATACATATATATATAAAGAAAAAATATGAGTGAGTTTTGTAAAATTTGTTTTAAGATTATTTATTTGAACGCACTAATTTACGGGTTTGAACTGAACATGTCTAAATCAGCCTGTAAACGTCCCACAGCTGGGAAAAAGCCTCTTCTCCATATAGGTAGAAGAAGGGTTGGAACTTTATCTACCACGCTACTCAACTACGGGTTGGCGGACAATTTCCCTACTTTTTTTTAGTGATAGGAAATGCATTTACGCAACCCACCGAGAGGCGGCGACGCCAGGGCTGCATGTCAGTCTGGCAGGCCGAATACCCACTACATCCAATCGATACCGTCGGCGCCGTAGTGGGACGCCATGGAATCGCTTTCGCATGCAACTATAACGCCCCGACGATTGGTCTTGCGGCCCCTTCGAGGAGCCTCTCGACCGACCAACGACTGCGCGAAGCAGAGGGGTACCGGAAGCGGCTCAACTCCCGAAGTCAGGCCACCCACCGCCGGCTCACTTCCACAAAAAAGAAGAGCGCCAGTATTGAGCGACCCAACCCCCGTCGTCGGATTGCACCATAGGCAGCCCCGCAAAAACTGCAGGGAGCCAGGCTCGACAGACGGCGAACCCCTGACCTGGGCCCGCATATCAGCTGGTCCAGTTGCCCAGTGGGTTGTGCGCCTCCACACCCATCAACTGCGCTTTCGCGCCCCCAGGTGAAGGAATAGAGCGAGTTATCCCCCTCCTGCGCTTTCCCGCCCGCCGGTCGGTCGTTAGCCGCAGCCACCAAAAACTTGGCTAAGGTTGTCGCTGATTAGGTTATCTAGGATGCCACCACGAGGAGGTCACCGACATACCATTACCATTTCTTTTTGTATCGCAGGGGAACCCATTTACGGGTGATATCCACACATGAGCACTTGGGGGTGCAATACCCTACTAATAAACCCCTGCCTTCAGCCGCTTTAATTAGCGGGTCCCGGATTTGCAGGCAACACAACCCTTCAGCGACAGGCTGGACTCGGCGAAAAGGCCAATTTTAAACGGGAGATGGATATTTAAAAGTAAAAACTCGTCATATTTTAAATTAGTACTTTTAGTTTTTATCATTATTTAATATAAAAAGAAATGGAAATTATTTTAATGGTGCGAATAAAAGAACATTAAAGAGAATATCAAAGCCCTACAGATTCGCACGACAATTGCGGGAGACATAATAAAGGCTCAAATCTATCCACGACATAAGCCTGTCTTCGTCGGCTAATTTTAACAAGAATAGCTTATTTCATAACATAGTTCAAATATAGAAACATTGCCTTTAATATTTTAGTAATAAGTTCCAAATTAAAGTAACATTAAACAATTTTGCAAGTAGGCATGCGCTTGCGGATGAGGTTTTAACATACTATTTCGATTTTATGAGGCATAGCTTGATTTTTATAGCCTATGAACTTTTCGTATTTAAACGGGTAACATGATGACTTTACCCAGCAGTGGGAAACTCACAGACAGCTTCAGTTCCGTTCAGGTACTTAATAACTTTTTTTCTTAGGTTTAATTTTCCTTCGTCACGGTTGTATGCGTGAGCGATCCACTACGACGATGAGGGCACCACTGGGTTTTAGTGGGTATTGTGACTTCGTAGCCAGCGAGTCTCACATATCCGTCGCCTTCGGGTGGCGGGATGTCTAAACAGATTAACCAGCGTAAAAAAAAGGTTTAATTTTCCTTAAAATGCTGAAAAATGTGATGACTATAGTATGTTCATGTTTCATACTGACATGAGTATGACGTCATTTTTACATATGACGTCATACAACGAGACTGCTGTTTCACAGCAGTCTCGCCGTGACCACGGACCACGATTGTTGTGTTTTGAAATATCGATAGCTAGAAAGAGGACATCGTAGTACGTACCCGTACATACTGAAGAGGGAGGAACAGAAAATCAGCGCAGCACGGGACCACGGTTCCGCGTTAGCACAAAAACTAGTCTCCTCCCATTACAATAGACATAGGTGTAAAATGTTAATTAATGTTGGGCTAAGAAATGTTGTGTGGAAATAACTTGATTTGATTTGATCTGATTTAATAATATTAATACGGTATTAAATTTTTTAAATATATTTTTATTTAAGTTCGCATTTATTATTTCCTAACTTACATCATCAACCAACTGACAGATTGGGATATATTAAGTACCACTAAACCCCAAGAGAGCAGTGACAAGGGATAGGGTTGTGTTGATAAAATCAATTCGTGATGAAGTGACCGCTGGACGGATTAACGTTGCTGAGTATTTAACGCAAAACAAGTGAATTTTCACGAATGTAAACATAAGTATGTGTTTATTTTTACACCATTTTGACGTTATAATTATTATATTACAGAGAGGGTAAAATGTAATATTTTTATTTTATCTTTTACAAACAGGGGAGCTATTTGATGTCAAGGGTCTCTTTAATAAAGTTTATATCACAGATAAGTTACTCATAGGTCTTATCAGCAAGACACAAAACAGACCCTTATGGCCTTTTTCAACTCAACTAAACACAAACGCATTAGCAAATGCTCAACGAATAGGGGGTAAGAACGAAAAAACTTTACGCTATAAGCTGAGGAGAAATAGAAGATCCAGAAATACACACAACAAAAACACAAGCGCCCCGACTACGACAAACACTTATATGGCCTATAGAAACATTTGTTATATGTGGGACTCGAATCTGCGACCGCTATTGCATCAGTCAGTTGTTATAACTTTTGCACATACGCATCGTCAAATGTATAGGAAAAGGGGAGATAAGAGACGGGAATATATAGGGAAAGAGATACTCGTTCTCAACTCATTCGAAGATTTCAAATGATACATTTTTAAAAATTAAAAGTTTTTCGAACCCTCAATCACATCCACTTTTAGTTTCAAGGAATTTAGAAAAAAAAAACTCCAATTACGAACATCAATCTCCAATATTTCGATTTTCTTTACCCTCAAATGTATTTTATTCTAGTAATTGAGAGCTCAGTTTATTATGGCTCCAGTTGGCTAAGATTGCGTGTCAGAATTTATGTGACTAAATATTAACGCCACACCGAAATAACAGACGCCGCTTGGAAGAGAAAAGAACAACGATAAACCTTTCTTAATTGAAAACAGGCAGAATACCATTGAATATTCAAGGGAATAGGAAAAAGTTTCTAAATGTACTTTTTTATGTAAGAGGTGGCAAACGGACAGTCGGTTCACCTGGTGGTAAGTGTATGGGACATCCACAGACACCCGCCAAATCAGAGGATTAGCAGGTGCGTTGCCGGCCTTTTAAATGGGTAAATGGGGTAATGGGTAATAGGCACTTGTGCTAATTAAAAACTTTTTCAAAGAATATGTAGTTTAATTTATTTATCTCAGGACTGAGGGATAAATAACGGAAAAATGTATGTAATAATATCTGCTCCAAATAGATATCTATACCTGTACCAAATTTTCAGATAACACATAGTGATCAGAACTTAGTTTTGTAAAGGTTTGGTTTAATATTTTTTAACCAACTTGTCGGCTAATCAGTGCAGTGGTCTTTTTAAATTAACATTCTGTTACTCATATTTCATGTTTATCGCGATTGAGTCAGTTCGTGCAAACTCCTGAACACTGAAAAACTGGAGGCTCCAAATCCACGACAGCGTATCGCACGCTGTAGTCGCAGTGACTAGACACACCAACACCTGTGTCCATTACACCGATGACTGCGACGACGCAGTCGGTCGTTTTGTGGCGAGGGCAGCGGGAACCACAGACAAGGAAATCCTCGAGCACAGTCTCAAGATGGCGATTCATCACAGAGATACCGCCGTCATTGAGTGTGTGCTCGATATGTTGTGCAAAAACACCGGTGCGGGGACATAGTTGCTTATAATTTATTTATAAAAAATAGCTATATACTATTTTAGGGAAATAAGTCTAGTATTAGTAAGTTAGCATGACATCCAACGCTGTAAAAAAAAAATAAAAAAAAATATGTATGTATGTGTGTGTGTGTGTATGTATGTATATGTATGTGTATGTGTGGTGTGTATGTATATGTGTGTGTATGTATATATGTATGTGTATATATATGTATATGTATGTATATGTGTGTATGTGTGTATGTATGTATATATGTATGTATGGCTCGTCTGGGGCGGGGGTGACACATCTGCAAAAATACGCGAAAATGACTTATAATACTATGCATAAACATCTGTGTTGGCAGTGAAATTGCCACAATATCCAGCTATAATAAATCAATTTTAAAATAATAAGTAGCCGTTATAATGCTTCAGAATCTTCTTGAGAACTATGAAACAATCCTTATTCTGACCTGGGTGTAAAGTTAACTAATTTGCACTCGTGTCACTGTCGCTCCGGATGAGCGATATATATATAAAAAAAAAAGAAAAAAAATTATATATAGAGATATAAGTAAATTTAAGAGAAAATATTTCGGTCGGTGGACTCACGCTCCACATTAGAGATCCTAAGTTTAGACATAGGTACTAAGTTACTAATGCAGCAGCTACAATGTACTGAGTACGAACTGACAAAATAATAAATAGGAATTCAAAAGGCATGGGCAAAATGAGCCCGTGGGTATAAAAATTGTTAAAAAAAAAAAGTTCGTGCAAACTTCTTAATTATCTTATAAATAATAAATAAATATGTTTAACACACACACACGGTCGTCGGCTCTTAAGGTAGGCAACTTCATGCCTGTGTTATAGGTAGCAGCCGACTGATACATATTTTTTAAAAATAAATATACATATAAATAATACATATATAAATAAACATATATTACACCCAGACTCGGGGCAGGAATCGAACCCATAGCCCTTGGAGCAGAAAACAGGGTCACTGCAAACTGCGCCAACGGGTCAGTCAAAATTTATGGACATAAGAAGATATGATTTCAGTAAGTGATTGATTAGTTAATGCTTTTCAACGATTATTAACTTTCAAACTGGAATTAAGTAATAAATTAACCAGTTATATTATTGTATTTCTATGTATAAAAGTTCTATACCTATGAATTTAACCAAATTGAATTAGCCATTCCTCTGCTGGGCAAAGGCTTCTTCTCAAGGAAAAGTGATGGAGGTTAATCCACCACGCTGCTCCACTGCGGGTTGGCGGATAATTTCCTTATCATGTGTAATGAAGCGATCGTTAAGACAAGACGATAAGACGTCAGGGATGTCAAAGATACGGCCCGCGGCCCGTATTCGGCACCCGGGCCGTATCAATACGGCCCGCGATCGCTCCTCGAGCTCTAAATAATTACTCTCTTTTATAACTTTAATATAATATTTAACAACCGTATGTTATATACTAAATAATTATATAAATAAATTGTTATAATAATTCAATACATTTTTTATTTGAATCTGTCTCGCCTACACATTCTAAATTTAATATACTGAACGACGGTCTTACGTGCTCTCCGAAGGACAGTAGGGACACCCACGAGAACCTAGACCAGAAAAAAATATTTGTATTGAACCTGCGACCGCTGCGTGCCGAGGTTGATACAACTACTCGCACCGACACACCAGAACGGTGGTCTTATACACATACTTATGTAATTAGACGATTAATATTACAAAAGCAAAAGTCTCTATTGATTAGGATATTGTAAGACTATTGACATTAAATTTAATATGCAGATGGTTTGAAGATTGAACAAGGCCTTAAACAATACAAGATGATATACGCCTATGAACGGTATATACAATGTGATTTTTCACGTAGTCGCAGGTGAATTCTAGTATCACATAGTTGCTTAATCTCTGTTGTAGGAGTTTTGTTAGACATTTTCTCCTTTTTTATTGTTTGCGTAAAAATGGAAGTAAAATTTTTACAAACCGATTATTTTAATCGCGGCAGTTTATTCCACGTATAAACCATTAGACGTCATGAACAGATAACGTACATAAAGGCCCTTTGAGCGGATATCACGTGCTTATGTTGCCTTCACCCGCCAGGAGCTCGTACACGTTTATTGGTTCCTGACCGTCATTGTCTTTTTATCCGACGCTCGATTTTTATAATTCTTATCATTTTTATTGCTCTATGGGATAGCAAATAAGATATAGGTAGACATATTTTGTACTAGCTATTCCAGCGGTGTCACCCGAGCATAAGTTTTTATTTAGTGTGTAGTTTTGTAAGCGGTTGAAGGTACTAACTAATGGTGATTCAGAAAGTGCCAATAGCGCCATCTATTATGAAAATTACGTACATTAAACTTTTGTACTATATACGACTTTTTTTTTCAACATACGCATACAGTCATCTGTTCCTGATTTAGGCAACTTAATGCCTGTTTTAAGTAACAGACAACTGACACATTCCTTTTCAATAAATATAAATATAGATTTATATACATTAAATTCAGACTCGAGGCGGGAATCGAACCCGCAACCCTGGAACAGAACACAAAGCCAACTGCAAAAAAAAAAAGAACATACAAACAATGCCAACTGAAAATCACCATCATCATATGAGGCATTGGATGTCAACTACTAAGTTTAGGCCTCCTCTCTCGAACTCCAGAGCGACCAGTTTAAAGCAGCTTCTGTCGTGAATCTATACATATTATAATAAAATTATAACAGAATAACTTCAATGTAAAGAATATTCAAGATATTTTAAAAATTTTGGTGTGTTGTATTCTATAATTGATATTGAAGCTGAAACAGCATTTTTGAGGAGATTAATCACACAACTACACTAGATGGTTGTCCGTATATAAGTGGTGCTCAATCGGCGATTCGAGCTACGACAGAGCATAAAGATGGGTCAACATATGGATACTTACATATATAGCTCACAAAGTATTGAAGATAATAATTTAAGTCTGATAATATTTTTTTGTATGATAAATCCCTAGTTACGTTAATACAATTTTTTTGAATAAATGTGAATAAAAAACAAAGTTTTTTACTTTAATTATATCTGTACGAATATGAAATAATTGAAAACAAATATATTTTTTGCATATACCAAAATTAAATAGCTTAGAATTTATTTTCTGTCAAGTAATATTTCCTTGAATTAACTAAGTTAAAGTTTGTATCTGAAGTTCTTATGCCGAGGCAAGTTTCTCGGTCGTGTACTATATATTTAACTAGTTTCTAAAGCGTGTAGTCGTTAGATAATTAATGTTTGAGTAACAATACACGGTCTGTAAAATGTTAGTAAGATTTTTTTTTCTAATTTAATAAAAAAATAATTATGCAAAGATAAGTTTGGCTTATTCTTAACCAATTTCAACAAATGATGAATATTTTATATTCTCCGTTTTTTTACACTCCATACTTCCATAGTTCGTAATTATAATAACATTTAAATGTCCCAAGATTGGTATGCGCTTTTCCCCTATTAAAGAGAATATTTCTTAGTGTAGCATGCAGAATATTATTTTGAGGTAACAGGATTGTCGTTAATGCCAATTAACTAATAATATTTTAATAAATTATCTCTTATAAAGTTTGTGGTATCGACCCTGGCTAAGAAAAATTTCTCTTTTAATGTTATTAATAAGTGTATTTCGTCAAAATATTTATTCGTATGGTTATGGTTATTTAATAATCATACACGTATACATATATGAAGAGCTAGGCAAAATCAATATAGTGTGGTGTCGTTACTATATGTTTAAATCAGACATGTTATATAGCTTTAGTTGTATACGTCCCCTTTTTTCAACGCTGTTTTATAATATTATAACGTAGCAAAACAACGGAAGCTGTATTGGCACGTTAATAAGGACCATTACCCCGAAACTTAAACGGTTGAAGCTTCACTAAATGTGGCATTGTGACGGATTTTTTTATCTACAGAGAACGTTTCATTTTACTATAAGACTGACAGTTTACTGTAATTTAGAACAACATTTTAGAAAAACAAGGCATGGCATGTTAAGCTTTTTAGACCCTTTAGAGGTTACGTAAATCGAAGTGACAAGAAGTTTATACAGAGCCATATAATATAATATTATTAGAAACTATTGGATAGTATGCTACACTTACCCTTCAAGAAGAACAACTAGCTATAGTGTAGAAGTTTTATTTAAATTTTTGCAGTAGTGTGTCATAACATACGAGTACGAGTACGTTATAATTTTGCGCTGCGCTGCGGGATACAAAACTCCGAATAAGTACAGGAAATTATTTATTTTCAGCATCATGATGAAAAACTCCTAGGGATTTCAAAATGCGCAGGAAGATTAAAAAAAAAATGATTTTTTAAAGTAGAAAAACTCCACGATGTGCAAAATTATTATCAGAGATAAACGGAATCGTTTGTGATAATACTGTTGATAATTGCATTTAGCACAACTCGACTGATTTCTCCCGGGAACATAGTAAGCGCTTTCTGCTGAGTTTTGATATGAATAAGAAATTAAATAGAAATGGTATCGGTACAATGTATAAATATATTTTAACACACGGTCATTTATCCCCGATGAAGGTAATTTAATGCCTATGTTATAGATAACAGTTCATTCATATACATATACATAATTTTTTAAATTAATATATATACACATAATAGATATATATTACACCCAGATTCAGGGCAGGAAACCTTGAGCAGAAATTAGGGTCACTGCCAACCGCACCAATGGGTCAGTCGTATTACAATAATCTTAAGCATAAACTTTTATCCATAATTATCACTTTAATTTTTACGTAATCGAATTACATCTTCGTCATTTCTTTTGTCTCTCTGCTCTGAGACATTCTCGGCATATTATTTCTGAACTTCAACGTTATAAAATAAATAATGACTTCCGTTGCTATGACAACTCGGTCATATCTCGATCAAAACGATAAGTGAATTATAAAACAAATATATTGAAATATATTAAACCAGGCGAATGACTGAAAATATATATCATACTCAACAGCCCCAAATAAGACGAATCATTTTTGTCGGGGGTCCAACAGCTACGACATTTGAATGGCCTATACATAAATTTGTTATGTGGGTGAATCAAAACGTTGAAAGCTAGTAACAGCCTGGTGATGTGATCACTGCGCTAACCGTTGTAAAGAAAAATCATCATCATATCAGCCATTGGATGTCCACTATTGGACGTAGGCCTCCCCCACCGACCTTCAGAGCGACCGGTTCGAAGCCGCCTCTATCCAACGGCTTCCAGCGACTTTTCTCAAGTCGTTTCCGACGCCATCTTACGAAGGGCCGTCCGACGCTGCGCTTGCCGGTACGTGGCCTCCACATATAATGCAACGAATGAGTTAACTCAATAAACTACAATTTTTTTCAAAAAATAACATTTATGCAAATATTTTATTACTTAAATTATACAGATTAATTACAAGTAACAATGTGCTATTAACAATTAATTTACAACTTATATACATGTGTGATATTTAAGATCCTCCAATCTGCGTTATTGTTTTTCATTTAGAAGCCGAACGCTTAGGGCCGAAACACATAACGGCGTTGCGGCGCCGCAACGCTAAAATCGGCGGTGGCGTCACCGCCAATTTTAGCGGCGCGGCACCGCCAATTCCGGCGTTGTGACGTCATACTTGTTGACCATGATTTATTGACATTTTGTGTCTATTTTTATATTTTATTTTTTTGTGGCTTTATTAGACATGGGTATCTCAATGAATTTTTATGAACTGCAGATAAGCTCATGAGCCATATGCTTGAACCGGAGCTGTGAAACGGCTCACAGTTCAGCTCAATTGTTGTTATAGGTATTGTTACTTTTAACCACTTTTAACTATTAGATTTACAGCTAATTTATGACTCGGTTCAAAAAATGACATGTATGATGTACCTAAATTATAAATATGTAATAAAGCAGCGTTTCGAAAAGTTATTATAGTGATATTTTTTCTATCTTACACAATTATAGGGGAATGCTAATTTCATGCATATGATAAACGCTAAAGTGAGTTTCTTTGTTTGTTACGCTTTCACGCTTTAACTATTCACCTGAATTACGATCATCATGAAATTCTGCATACCAGTTGTCTGGGGTACAGAAAAGGACATAGAGTACCTACTTTACGTACCGACTACCTTTCGTGCCTGTACCATGCGAGCGGAGCCGCGGACAAAACCTATTTATTTATATTTAATCTATAAAACTAATATAGTAAGATATTAATTTATGTATCACTTTGTTTCAATTTTGTTTAGGCTTTATGAGACAAAAGTTGTTTAAAATTCTACCAGCATACAAACTTGATTCACAAAATTATTTCCGGTACAAAGGATTACTTTTTATGCATTCTACTAAATAACAACTTCACAAACAATAATTAACAAATTTCACGTGAACTATAATATTTAAAATAATTAAATTAATATCCACAATAAAAAATCACGAAGAACTGGTTACCCTACAACAACGCTCTTTTTCGCGGCGCCGCAACGCCGCAACGCAAACTGCCGATTTTAGCGTTGCGTCGCCGCAACGCCGTTATGTGTTTTGGCTCTTAGGCCGATCGTGCCTCTCTATCGCTTATTTCGCGCTCTCGCTCGCAACACGTGACACTTCTTCGTGCGTGCAGTTGGCATTCATAGATTTACAAGACGTTATCACGCCCAAAAAAATTAAAACAAGTATCGCAAAACAAGACTGATGGTGAAGATGTTGATGGCTGGAACGTAGACTTAAAGCATGTAAGTAATATGTTAAGGAATGCATGTAAATAGAAAATAAGGTCCCTATGTATATATATAGTACATCTAAAAGTATGTACATAAATAGATTTAAGCCGGAATTTTTTTATTATTAAGGTTAAGTTTATTATTTAAGTTTAATATTTATAATATATTAAAAATAAATAATATATCAAATAATAAATAAATCTGTGGTCAGTGCAAGGACTCGCGATATAAAGATCCTAAGCTTAGTTTAAGTCTCGTTGTCTAAATAAGTACGCACTAACGATAATAATAATAATCTAAAAATGTTCGTAAAAAAAGGCATGGGCAAATAAAGCCTGTGGATGTACGGTAAAAAAAAAGTCAAATACTTTGTACACTTCATTATCCATAAGGGATCGTGCACAACGAAGGTGCTGCCAACTGGCGTCGCCATTCCGAATCTTGTACTTTATTAATAGTTGACATTACCATTTATAACAAGTAAACAAAATTAATTTTATTAGTGAAAATTACTATTCTAGCTAATCATTATGTATTGTTGCATTTCTGGATATACCAATACATTCACAAAAAAATGATAATAATAATAATAATAATAATCTTTATTAAGAGTAACTAAGACTCACTTTGTTAGTAATTACAGACTTTAAACTTAAAAACTATATTAGTAACATTAAGAAACAGAACAAAAATAATTGTATAAACACTAAGTACGAGCATATTAACAAACAAAAACTAAATTTAAATTTACGCGAGTCATAGCCGTGACATTCCCGAGGAAACAGCACAACAACGACTCACGTATGTGCAGTCTAGACGGCCAGCGATCATTTCCAGGATGCTGTTAGTACTGCCCCGCAGTCTTCGCACAAGAGACCCGCATCTTTTTCGCATTGTGGCATAAAAACAGTCCACCTTAGCTGTCGCAAACATGCCTGATGCACTACAGAAACGGGGCAGCCCCAACAACACCCTGAAAGAGTTATTATACTGAACCCGTAAAGTATTGTACGATTTCCGCGAAAACTTAGCCCACAAGCTGCACGTGTAGAAACTTGTACAATAAGCTTTAAATAAGGTGATTTTTACATTATGTGTACAACGTGCAAATCGTCGAGCCAGCATATTCGCCCTAACCGACAATATTCTCCTTTCCCTTTCAATATCTGTATCGTCCTTGAGGTCGGGAGTCAACATGTGTCCCAGATATTTAAAACTGTTAACTCTTAGTAATTCATTGCTATTCAAGAATAGTTTTGGAACACAATTTGGCGTTTTACCCTCGGCCTCAAAGACCATAAAGACACTCTTTTTAACATTATATGTCAACCCATGTCTACCAGCATAAGACTCACACAGACTCAGCAGTTTTCTCAAACCACAAATTGAGGCACTCAATAGCACCATGTCGTCGGCGTAACTAATGTTATTGGTGCAGATTCCGTCGATGTAACAGCCAACCCTGGTGCTACTGAGCTCCTCGAGTAACTCATTTACATATAGGTTGAAAAGCGTTGGTGAACTTAATCCCCCCTGCCTCACCCCGCATTCCAACCCATACGAGTGCGACAAAACGCCAGCCCATCGAACGTAATTGACCTGATTCTTATACCAATATTTCAAAATATTGGTGAGTTCCGGTGGTATATTAATTTTTTCAAGTTTTCTCCACAAAATGTCGTAAGAAACCAGTTCAAAAGCCTTCGACAAGTCTGTTCTGCAGAGACTCCCGTGGCACTGAAGTCCTCACTCAAGGTGTCAAGAAACGATAACTCCTCCGGCAACAACCAAGTTTCCTGCAGAGCTATTAAGTCTGATGTTTTACACAACTCTCGAATACAATGTGCAGAGCGCTTTACACTTTTACAGTTGAAGGTCACAAATTTACGAACTCCTTTATCCATTAACAGGTGAAAGATTTTTCAGCGGAACCTCTGTCACAGGTGTTTCATTTTGATGCTTAGGCTTAAAATTTATGAAGCGGCGGAAAATTATGCCTTGTGGCCACAAATTTTCATCAAGATACAGCGGTAACTTTTTATGCGACACGAATAGTTTGTAGGCGTCATGTTCACATTGTCGCTTAATAGGCACTTTTTGTAGAACTACGCTGTCATTTGTCTTGTTCTTAATGTAGTTAATGATGTCAATCTCTGCCGTGTCTTTGTGGACATTCGTTATAAACAAAGAAACTTTTCTGTCCGCGGCCTTAAATTTTTCCTCTGATTCTATGACAACATTACCCGTCTTACCAAAAAGTCGGTTTTTTGATTTTCGCGATTTCTTTTGAACTACAGTCCAGTCATCGTTTGGAACTTGAACCTTAAGAGCGCACGCATAAGTGTGATTTTTCTTCGCTCTTTCTATATGATCGCATAGTTCGTCGCCGCCTGTGACACAACGATCAGCTGGTCGTTGCGATAATATTGTTTGTAACGGTTTTTTGTTACCCTCTTTTTCTAAATGAATTTTTCTATAGTTGAGATTATGGCTTTTCGGAGATGACTCTTCACAATTTGACTGCTCCAAGGGAGTTGTAATGATAGTATCGTCTAATTGAGATAATCCTATCGGCCCACTGTCACGGTACGCTCCTCTTTTCATGTTAATCTTAACAGCTGAGAATGGCGGCGATGGCAATTTTGCACTGAAGCAGTCCTCTTTTAATGCTTCAAGTTGTTCAACAGTCGCATACGATGATTTAATATGTTCAATCTCGGCCTTTACAACGATTAAATCCTTTAGGAGCTTCGAAACATCCAGATGGTCGAACGTTATTGGTGGTAGCTTCTCTAAGTCACGAGCCACGAACACCGGCAAAACATCGGGATCAGTGACTTTAAACAGACTTATTATGTCATTCAGGATACGATTTTCTTTTCGTTTACCTTTACGTATTGTTTTATGTACATAATAAATCAAATAGCGTAAAATTTTATTACTTTCCAAAGAATAATAATCTCATGCTATGGTTATGTAAAAAACGCAAATAATGGATAAACGCAGTGAAGAAGCATACGAAAGTATGACATTTGAGCATTTATAAATAATCAATAATATTAGTAGTAAAAATAACTAACTTTTGTAATTAATACAGTCAGTTAAACATTATCAAATATAACGAGTGGATTTTAATGATTTGTAGAACTTTTTTAGCTCGATCTAAACAAACACATTTTGTAAATTTTATGTAATATTTAACATTTCCCTTGAAAAATATTGCCTGCGATTTAGTAAAAATTACATAGAAAATGGATTACATAAATTTTTTCGATTTTATAAAATAAACTTCGTATTATTCGTGTTAAACTTCGAGCAGCGGAGGTTGCTGTTTACTCGTACTTGTTTATTTCTTTGTAAAACAACGGTTTCCGCGGAAACTTTGTAGTTTGCATGAAAACAATTATTTGAATTTTAAGTAAAAAGACGACTGTAGCTGTTTACTTACTTATTCATCATTTATAAAAGATAAATACCATACAGATAACTTGCTTCGAATAAACTCGCTTGAATTGGTATTGGACTCTAAGTCAATTTAGGTTTCTTTTTACCTGACTGCGACAGAAGGAGGGTTATGTTTTTCGAGTGTATGTATGTATGTATGTATGTCAATTTCTTTGGCACGCCCTACAGCCCAAACGGCTGGACGGTTTTTGACATATGAGGTGTCGTTGAGTTTGTCTAAATTGTAGTAGTGACATAGGCTATATAAATTTTCAAAATAGCACCCGCAAATGGCGGAACGAGGAGGGGGAGTTGAATTTTTTCTTACCGTAGCAATATGGGTATCAAATGAAAGCCAGTAAATTGTTTTATCCTTTTTAGTTTATAATAAGAGTATTTTACGCAGTCGGGTGTTTTTTGACTGGCTTGTTGGTGCAATTAGTAGTGACCTTTTCTGCTCCAGGGCTATGAGTTCAACTCTTATATTTATTATTTACATTAAGTTTTTTTTTACAAACAAATATGTATGTTAGTTGGCTGCTACCTAAAACACAGGTATTAAGATTAACTTAGGCACCACCTTAGAAACAGACGACCATATTTGTATGCTAAGCATATTTATTTATTTCAATGATCCTATTTAGTCAAACCTATTTTTGAAGTTTTAATTAGAGTTACAAGAAATGAACATAATCTTGAAGTTACATTAGTCTATATGTCTATAAACATTCGAGTATTATATATTAGTAGGGCAATTGTAGTAGTTGTTATTTATATTTTTTTGGTAAAATTATAGTCTTTTTATTTTTAGAAATGTCTGTCCGTCTGTCTGTTAGTTTAAAAACGCATCACAGCTAAATCAGCATTAAAACTATTAAAACATATCCTGAGGTGTTAGCATTGAGTTTTCTATTTCATAAAAATCACTTCACTTTATCAAAAGTTATTGTAACATGAATTTCGTATTTTGATGACGTCATTTCTGACGTACCTTGGAGCTCCCACTATCAAACGCAGGTATCGGTTCCTGTACTATTTACTATTTAATTTGTATATTTATAAGGAGACACTCGATAAACATGGATGTCGAGACGCTAACCGGAACCAGAGAGAGCGCTTTGCCCTCTATGTCCACAGACCCGAAAAACGCCGTTTGAGCGTAGATAATAAGAATAAGAGATACTAATGGAGTAAGATAACTAAATGGAGTAATTCATCAACAATAGATATATAGAGCAGTTCCGCTGGATATGTAACCTTCTGGCCTGTTGCGCAAAACCGAGTGCATACACGGCCGGAACCACATACTTCAACAGTGATCGGACGTAGGAACCGTAGACCCACAGCTTTGTACGTAAAGGTAATCTAGAGGTTAACACTGAGTGGCGCTTCGACCAGGCTGCCGCAGCTACTCTTCTTCCAAATAGTACGCATGAAACAATATTAACAGTCTCATACATTTAATAAAAAAAGGCACGGGCAAATATAAGCCCGTGGATATTTTTTTTACTTATAAAAAAAAAGAACTATCAGAAATAATAAATAATTGTAAAAAGCAAGACATCTCGACTGGCCCGTCCGCTACAGTCGAGCGGTTCACGGGTTGTTCTTTAGCAAGCGTTGACTTTATCAAACGGGATTTTAAATTAAAACTTAATCAGACGTAAGGTTTTTGACTTCCATCGATAGAGATACCCTCGAAATGAATCGAGTGTTAAAGTTTTTTTATCGTTCCAATTAAACTTTCCACTATTAAGAAAATTTTTCTTTCTTGTGAGGTCAAATCGTGTCTAATATTACAAAAGATAATTACCAAAAGTGTTTATTAGTCGTTTATAAACAGTTATCTCAGGATCTATAGGTACGATTTCAGTAGGACTATTACGTAACTTACGCGATCGCGAGAAATCGCTGTGGTGTCGAATTTCAATACTAATTGAGACTAAGATAGTATTGAAATTCGAAAAATAACATAATATAACATAAATTTAAAATAATTATTTACAAACAGTTTTGGTATAAATCATGTCCGCGTCGAATGGTGCCAAGAATACTAGCAGCATTATATATATGTATATGGGACGTTCTTTGTCAACCGGAACACCTCTATACCCAAAATTCCTTTTGACCTAAAAATATTTAAAAATATGGAAAATTTAGGATTTTTTATGTACTTTCCATTAGAGCGTGGCCTTTTTTAAAATTTCGTTTACAGACAGAGCAGCGCGTCCCCTAACCTTGAAAAATACCACTTTACGAAATGATCAGGCTGTCAGAAATCATAGGGGCTCACAAAAATTCCAGGCAACGACTATTTTCATGTATTTTTTGCTGCTGAACACGAATCCGGCGGTATATTTTACCGATACCTCAAGCGTTCGCCCCTAACCTCAAAAAACTATTTATTATATTTTTTTAAATGATTTTATATTACTGCTAATGTATATGTCAAAAATACACCAAACTATAAAAAAATGGTTTGATTTTAGAATATTTGGTCCGCTTGTAATATTGCAAATATTCGTGTTCAACATCTCAAAATACATAAAAATAGTGTCTGTCAATAATTTTCCTCACGTCCATCACAGGACAAAGCTCTCAACTGCGCGAAACTGCAAAATTGGGGGTGTTTTTTGAGGTTAGGGACGAACACTTGAGGTATCGGTAAAAAACGCAACAGATTAGTTGTCGTTGTTCATCACACAATAAAATTCCAGTTATTAATATATCTCGTACAACTAAAACTACAAGGAATAAATTTCAAGCGAGGTAAGTAAAAACAGAGCAATAACTTTTTTAATCAGGTTAATAGAATCTCATAAAATAAGTGTAAAAATGTCAAGTGAAGAACGAATGAGAGAGAGTTAATTAATTAAACAATTAATTAGAAACAGTTTGGTCCTACACACGTTGATAATTCTTTCAAACTTTTTAATCGAAAAATTTGCGGGATGTTTTTATAAAAGCAAATAATACGAGTAGTAATATGCATATTATATATAACTCACTCGTAACTCGTCACTTCTCCGTATCAAGCAAGTAGGTATTGTTAAATTTATTATCTATGTTGCGATGATGGAGTTTTTATTAATTTTGGTGAAAAATCAGTCTACTGAGAACTATATTATTTACTTGCTTATTACTTGACTTTTAAAATAAGTAAAGTATTTAAAATATGGTAAGGTCCAGGTAATGCGGAGGGGGTTTTTTGAAATTAAATTTTTTTGATTTTTGGGAACACTTCGAAGTTAAAAACGTGATTTATACAAAAAAAAAAAAACGGCACATTTATCATTGTAAAATTATATATATTAACAAATTTGACAGAAACTCTCCAACGTTACCTCGTAAATTATGTTCAAAAAGAGCGTTTAAAATTTCAATAGGATCGGTGCAGTAGTTTAGTAGTTTTTTTTTTTTTGTTTTATTCATCATTGGGACAACAGTTGTTTTATTCATCATCATTCAGACATGTTATTATACAAGTAAAGATAAAAATAATTATTTATATAAAACACTCGGATTGCAAAACAATCTACATATTATGTCGAACAATATTTATCTTTAAATAAATTAAGTATTTTCCTCCTTACGAGTAATACGATAACAAGTAGTATAGTAATATAATCACAAGAAGTAATATCTTTATAAACATTTTAAAGGAAATGGGAAATAGAAAATAAAAATAGAAAATAAAAAACGCACGCAATCTCTGTTTTGTCAATATTGAAGTAATGTCAAATAGTGATAAGTTAATGACGTTGATGTGGTTTCTATAGTTTATTACAACAACAATTATTGCAGCAAAAAAGTCCAATTGCGGCAAGAGAGTTCGACATACGAGTAGGTCTGGGATTGTCTACCCTGGCGTCCTGGATATCATCCGTAAATGGGTTCCCCTGCGTTACAAAAAAAAAAAGGGTTGACCATGACTGGGGTGGCCCCGGCGGCGTCCCGTTGCACTTTCGCGCCTGCTAGTTTTGGTCCGCTGGGGTCCGAAGACCCCTAGCGTTCCTCTATCCGCCACCTGGGGACGCGCCCAGTAGGAGTTCCAGCAACTCCCGTGGGATTAAATACCTACCTAGTTCAACTTACATTAGTTTAAGTAATCACTTCTGTCGGACGTCTCAAAACGCATACGTGTTTTTTTTTACAATTATTATTGTAGTCAATATTTCATACTACATCTTCCTTTAAAAAAAAGAAAAATAAAGATCTTTCATAAAAGTATAAATCGGTTTGTTTCTTGACTCTTGAGATAAAAACGTAAAAAAAAACTTACTATATTTATAAATACGTTACGAATGATAAAATGTTATCACTCGAATGTAAAACTACGACTTCTCATTACTCTCCAGTCAATATAAGTGTAAACATGTATTTACAAAGCGGCTCAGTTTACTTACTCTCGATTTTATTTTGTTTTGCAGGTAAGTTTTTTGACTAAAATTTAAGCGAAAAAATGCTGCTTATTTTTATTTAAGTACATAAATTTTATTTTTTAATTTTAAATAGATTTAGGCAAGATCTATAGTTGCAAGATCGTGTCCATCCTTTTTGTTGTATTTCACCCTTTTATTACAGTAATTACAACAAAATACTGTACTACCTTTATATTAAACCACCAATTTTAATTTAATCTTTTAATTTTTTCTTACGAGTACTTATATCTTTTTTAACTATTATAACTAAATAAATATTTTAAGAAATATTTTAACAAAATATGCTTTTGACATATCAGAATTTTTTCATCGGAAGCAATAGTAGGTTATTTTCGTCTATGAATGACATTACATTATATCACATTGCTACGTTTAGCAAACGGCATACGACTTGCTTGCTGGTCAAAACCGCGTTTTTTTAAATAACATTAAATTTATTGCAAACACACGTTTTGATTTCGGCTATGAATTTGAAT
This sequence comes from Euphydryas editha, assembly GCA_036937285.1. Taxonomy (NCBI): domain Eukaryota; kingdom Metazoa; phylum Arthropoda; class Insecta; order Lepidoptera; family Nymphalidae; genus Euphydryas; species Euphydryas editha. The sequence goes on along the minus strand of JAUPFZ010000008.1, from coordinate 21,002,616 downwards.
TACAAAAGTAATCAATTATATATATATAATTGATTGATATATATATATAATAAAAATATAATTATAATAAATTATACTATAAATTCCAGAGAGCACAAATTTTCGTTTTGACTACACATACTACCCAATTATTGACGGATGGCTCAAACTCCACTTGATACCTATGAATTGGGGTGACGCCTGGCTGAAATGTGATCTTGAAGGTAGGTACTGCATTCATGTAGAACAGTTAAACCAATCAGATCGACTAGAAGGTGTTTCGACCGTTCTGGTGTAGTGATGCGAGTAGTCGCCTCAGCGGCAGCGGTCGCGGATTCGATTCCCGTTCAGGGAAAATATTTGTTTTTGTGCAAATATTTGTTTCCGGTATGAATGTATGTCCTATTCGGTATAAAATTCGGTTGTTATCATGGACACCTAGTAATGATCGTTACTCATGGTAGGGATATTATCCGCCAACCGCAGTGGAGTAGCGTGGTGAATTAAGCTCCAACCCTTATTCTATATGGAGAAGAGGCTTTCGCCTAGCAAAGGGTTGTTTACAGGCTGATACTAAGTATATGAAAAAATAAATACTTTTTTTTTTACGTTTCTATATATAGTATCTGTTAGTAAGACAGGGGCAGTAATTATGTGCTATGTAATGTGGTTCTGGCATGCTTCAGTCCGAAAAGCCAATACAAAACTAAAAAAAAAAGTTTATACAAATAATAATTTTATAATTTACATTAAATTAAATTTTATAATTTAAATAATAATGTTTAAGTATCTGTGTATTATTTATAATATGTCTACAGCACGTTTTTCTTTTTAGCCTGCTTATAACACTTTCTCACTACCGCAGGTTGGCTGGAAGAGATCTCTTTTAGAGATAAGTCCGCCTTTGCACACAAAAATTGTAACCATTTTGTTTACTGTTGTCTTTTAGTGCAATAAAGAATATATATATATATATTTACAGGTTCAGTCTTGGCTTCTCCAACAGACAAAAATATGATATCAGCGATGGATAGTCATTGGGAATTGCAAAACACTACTCATTGTTCTTTCTATACTGGTGTACACGCTACTTTCTCTAAAGGAAATTACTTTTCTATTGATGGTTCGTATTACAATTTAATGAACTGAGTTGCATAAAATAAAATAATAAGTTTCAATGTTGTTATGAGGAATAATTGTTTTATTTTTAACCAGTTAACTGTTTTTGACGAATATCTTCGTTATGAAAATGTTATGAAGAATATAATACCTCGTCCAGCACGTACAGCGGCGCTAGCTTGAACAGCAGCATGGCCAGCACAAGCGACAGTGCCATAAGCGAGTGCTGCCCTCCCAACAGCTAACCCAGCGAATCCTTCCACACATATTTCAACAAAGTCGAAACAGTTAATTGGTTAAATTTAATGATTACATAATCATATTTAGACAATTTTTTCATTACTATGACAGGTATATCTTTGGCAAAAATGCCTGTTCAATGGGAAGCTGATGAACCAGATAATGAAAACAATAATGAGCAGTGTATCGTCTGGACCGACGGTAAAATAGCAGACGTGAACTGTTTCGACTTGTTTCCCTACATGTGTTTCAAGAGAAAAACCAATGATATGGCCATAACTTCTTGTGGTACTGTCGACAAAGGTAGATGTTATATTAAATAATTAAATAAATATTAAATAAATATTAACCAACAATCACACCACGTTAACCTAGCCCCGTGCTAAGTTCGTAAGAACTTGTGTTACAGGTACTAGGAACGGAAATAAATTTAAGATATAAATACATATATACATAAATACACATTCAAGATCCGGTGCAGACATCTATATTCGTCATACAAATTATCTGCACCTGGCGGGATTCGAACCCGCGACCGCTACGTAAAATGTCCAGTTGCCTGACCACTCGACCAGCCGGCCGTCAAATATATATATATTTCATATTCATTTTACACATATTTCATATTTTGAGAAAGATAATAATTTGATGTATTTTCTTGACCTATATACAATTGTCTTTTTTCACACGTGTGTGAAATTAGGCCTACGTTGTTTTTGTGTGCTGAGTGGTACACACATCGTTTTCTCTCCTCTCACCCTGATACTATCTAAAATTATTATTAGCATCTTCTATATATCAAAGATAATATACAATAAAGTTGAGCCCATTCAAATTGATTTATATTTCATATTCACTTATGCAATATAAATTAGCTCAAAAATTCTTCAATGATTTCCATAAACGTTACCTATTGACTCTTTGAAACTTTTCCATGTTCTCAACTTTCTACACTAAACCCTTTACTAATTAAACTTCATGCCTTTATAATTTCTTTCCTCTGCCTATCAAAGGAACTCAATAAAAAACTCGAAAAACTTCAATCTTTTTCCTGTCAAGGAAAGGATAGTTGGCCTTTGTCCAACTGTGGGGCGGTTACAAGCTGTTTCACGTCATAAGATGATAATTCCTAAACATGATTGTTTTAATGTTAGTAATACACTTGCAAGTCACATATTTTATACATATAAGTATTAAGTATGTATCATTAACAATTGAAACTGAGTTTCAGAATTACTATATATTCTTAAAGAAACTTTATTCTCATGAATAATGAAGCATTGGTGATTTTAATTGACCTTTGGTAATAAGAGAATACATTTCATTTCACAGAGTATGAATTAGATTTTCGGACTCATAGTTGTTATAAATTCCACGATCATAGAACCATGTGGTATGCCGCACATATGACCTGCGCGGCTGAGGGAGGCTACTTGGCTATCATTAATAGTGATTATGAGGCTTCTATCCTGTCAGCAATTTCACAGAATTATTATAAAAATAATCAAGATTCAATGGATGATGTAATACATATTGGTATACATGATTTGCACGTAAATGGACTCTGGAGGACTATTCATGGTATGTTTAGAGATTATACTTATTTATATCAAAACATGGTCAAAATTTAATGTAATAGAAATTTCTATGAGGGCATAAAGAGCTTTTAAGGGAAACTATAATAAAATGTTACTTTTTGGAAAAAATATATTTAAAAACTAATTGGGAGATTAATTTTTCAACCATTGTTGATAAACAGCGAAATATTTTAAAGTAAATAGTAAGTCGTAAATATTTTAATGTAATCTAATTATGCGGTTATACCAGGGTCGAAGATCAAGGAGACAGGTTACGCGGAATGGCATCCAAACCAACCTGACGATAGATATATACCTGATCTGCACTGCGGAGCTATGACCATAAACGGATACTTGATAAGGAACTCGTGCTCAAAATATGCTCCGTTTATTTGTGAGAAGAACCCAAATAGTTTAGTCGATATACAATAATTGCTAATGTCTTATAATGTTTGTAATTATCGGCGAAGAAAAACAGACACAATTCAGATCTATCTGCGAGTTACGTTTTTGTTTAATTACTATAAAATTTTAAAATTTTACAATACTATATATATATATATATATATTTACAATGCAAAACAAACTAAATATTAAAAAAAATTTGGTATAAATCATGTCCGCAGGGAATAGTGCCCAGAATAGTGGCAGTATTTCCCCGTTGAATCACAATTCCGATTCTCTGAGTAAAATATGCACCAGCCCTCCTGTCACCAGTGGAGGCTATGAGACGTGGGGAGTATAAATACATCTAAATAATATACCTCACTTGTTTCATTAATATCTCATACAAACATTATTCCCCCAAGCTGGATATAAACCAGCGACCTATAATATATATATAGATAACTTTTCATAAAAATAATACGTTTAACATTCCTTATAATAGTCTTGCACATTTATGAAGTACATAAAAGGGGAAAAAAGATTAGAGCGCATCTTTACTGATAATAGTGAGTGTAGTAGAGTGTCTCAGTATCTTGTGAGAGTCAAGATCTCGACGTTTCTTTAGAATTTTCAGTAAGGATTTCCGATTAACCTTTTTAGGTTTAGAAACTCGCGGTTTTCAAACATAGTTTTATCAGTCAACTGTCAGTTGTCACCTCTGGAGGTGACGAACTCCACAGGTGGTATGTATTCGTTTTTATCTTTAAAAAATATACTAGGGATTTCCAATGTCACTCATAGTCCTAGTGCATCTGCTACTCTGAATATTGCTTGTAAATCATCAACACGAGTAGGTATTCTTATTAATATCATTCGTTGTAGATATAATATATTTTGTAAAATCCAAAAGTACACGCCTCATAATCTCATTTTTACAATAAGATATTCTTTGTAAAAGTGTATATTTTAAAATATCATAAATTATTTTTTTATTATAATTTTTCCATCTAGCACCAAAATACTCGTCAGGGCGAATCAAACGAGCCGAGACTCGATGGGGTCACATGAGTAAATTACGGTTTATTTACTCATGTGATGGGGTTGCGTCGTTTCTTTAATATTTTCTTACGACCACCTTCCAACTCCATCATCAGATCAGACCCTGGTAAACATCTAAAAACAAAGTACTCATCAAGACGAATCAAACGAGCTGAAACTCGATGTGTTTGCATCGTTTCATTACAGAGTTCCTATGATCACCTTCCAACTCCATCATCAGACCCTGGTTACTATTGAAAAACAAACTAATCGTCAAGACGATTCAAACGAGCCTAAGCTCGATAAGGTTGTGTCGTTTCATTGCGAAGTCCCTATGTTCACCTTCTAGCTCCTGCAGATCAGATCAGCACCATCTCATCATAATATTGCATTGTCACGCGATTTATATGTGTATTCAAAATTTCAGTTCAATCGGTAATCGGGAAGTGAATCAAATTTAATTTGCAAGATTTCATAACAAACATCGGGACAGAAAGACATTCATGGTTTCTCATCTCATCATTTTTCCCTAGCGCGTCAAAAGAAGTATAACTTAAAATAAAATAAAAAATTGATTTAAATTGATCGTTGATTTATCGTATCGTGACACAAAATTCCTAAGACCCCCCGTTTATATTGAAGTTTCACTTCAAAAATCTGTTTTTGCACATGTATTTTATTATAATAACCAAGAAAACTTTGAAAACGTGTTTTGGAGTAACATTAGGAGCGGATATATGTTAACGATAAATCTGCGTCATTCGATTTATGATAGAGATTGAATGAAGGTTCGTTCGTAAATTAATATATTTTAACATTTTCAATATCATTTATCTGGAAGAGATCGCTGCTTAGCGATAAGACCGCCTTTTGTACATAAGTCTTTTATTTTATACTTAAACTGTTTGTTACTTGTATGTGTACAATAAAGAGTAAATAAATAAATCATTTATAGTATATTTATTAACCTTCAGATATATAATAAAAACGTCATATTTCCTTTCACAATATTTTAGTTTAGTAAAGAGGGTACGGTTAAATTTATTAGTTTCGTTTTTTGAGAAGGACACGAGCTATTTTTGTAACAAAAATAATACTAATAGGGGGTATTTTTTGCAAAGAGACATATCTTCATTCTATCAAGTCGTTAAACAGTTATTATAGCAATTATTTATTATTTGTATTCTGTGTGTCAGTAACTTTAAAACATCATTAAAGTTGTTACGGTAAGAGCGTAAGTACCAAACCAAATGTAGCCAGTTTTATATCAATTAATCTATGAAATTCTAAATATTTGACTAATTGGTTAAATTGTATATTTTTAAAGACGAAAGTAAAACTTAAATTTTGTGTTTTAATATTTTAACGTTACAAAAATGGATTCTGTTTTTAAGAAAAGAAAAGGCGGGGAAAAAAGTGTCACATTTTGTCCCGCTTCACAGGGACGAAAACTTTCGACCCAGGTAGGAAAAAAGTGACACTTTTTTCCAAGCTTCACAGGGACAAAAACCCGAACTTTCGGCCTAGGTAGGAAAAAAAAGTATGTGAAACATAGGACGAAAGTATCATCCTTTCCCGCATGTTTACAATTTCACATGTGGGACAGAAAGTAGTACTTTCGTCCCTTGTGACACAATAGTATTTAATTCCGCCATCCTTCCCGGCTACAGTAGTGATCACTCTGGAGGTCGACGCGGAGGCTTACGTTCATCAGTGTAGCGTAGCGTGTAATGTAGAGCCAATCTTATAAGGTTGGCTCTACATTATATAAAAATAATTTATAAAATAATTTCCATTTTCCCCTTGTAAATTATTCATAAATAAACAGACCGAAAAATAACTGTGAATCCCAACGACATTCATACTCAACACGACGGTCTTCGTTATAAATCATAGGCCTTGTAACTTATTTATTTTTTAGGGGTTCCCTATTCAAAATAAAAAATATTTTTTCACTTAAAGACCTTTAGTTAATTTTGTTAAGAAAATAATAATAGTTTGAAATTAATTCAATTTATATACCACAAAACAAGGTCAATTTAATTAAAATGGTTTGATAAAAATCTCTTCTGCCGTTTTAACAGTTCATATTTGACGAGTGGTTGGCGTACAGGTCACGCACTAGCTGTTGTGCTTGCGGTTGCAGTTTTGATCATTGCAGAATCAAGGTAAAGAAAAGCGAAAGTTCCATTTACTGTGACGGTCGCAAATTCGATTCCTTCTCGAAGCGAGCATTCGTATTAGAACAAATATTTTTTCTGGTCTGATTGTTTTACCTTTTAGGTATTCTTCTTACTGCGCCTTGAAAAGTAAAACCGCGGGTTCCGGTTGTTATCATGAACATCTCTTGATCTCTTGTTTTGGAAATTAACCATTTCCTATTTTTTTAATATTAGAGGGGGCAAACGGACAGTCGATCAGAGGATCAGAAGATTAGCAGATGCGTTGCAGGCTTTTAGGGAGGGGACGGATGCTCCACCGGATCTGTGGAGGGAAGGGAAGGGATGGGCCAGGTAAGGGAAGGGATGGGCCAGGTAAGGGAAGGGATGGGCCAGGTAAGGGAAGGGATGGGCCACCGGATCTCTCACAAACCCAAAGAAACACGAAGACAGTGTCGTCATTTCACATCGGTGTTAAGTGAGAGCGAAGTACTTCCCCGGGCACTGGCCCATTCAGCTGCAATCAGCATGGCGCTACTTCGGTAAAAATTTTCTTCTATGTGGAAAGGCGGCATTTCTATTCACTTTTGCTTATTATAATTTATATCCAGTGTGTTTACAATTTTCCAACCTATTACAATGACCGATACCATTTTGCTAAAACTATGTTTTAATATTAAATAATAAGCAAATCATAAAATTTGATTTGTTCAAGTAAATATCATATAAATATTAACAAAAAATATATGAATATTAACATTTTTTTTAGGAATTATATTAAACATTGTGTGAATCATCTCGTTGCTGTGATAAGCACCCGTAATGTAGACCTCAGTACAGAAGTACTTGGAAATGGCATACAGAGTTGTGTTCGACTTACTCGTTTTTTAGAAAAAAAATTAAATTGCGTGTACTAGCGTACACTCGTAAGAAGTGAAACTTATAATAAAAACAGTCTACTTTTTATACGATCGTAATTATATGAGTCCTGTGTTTGCGTTCGGACATATTTATATTCGAATTACCTACTCACTATAGAATACATCATACAATAACTGCAAACTTCTATATAGTGATACTTAATTTCACTCAAGAATCTTAGAGATTGCTAGCGCAGTGGCTGCCAACGCGAATTGAATTTCGTATATCGCTCGAGAGCTGCAAGTTCAAAACCCTGCGAGAGCCACATTTTGTAGCATTCAAAATTTGATATTTGATTTATTTAGTTTAACTATTTATTTATATATATAGGATTTAATCTACTACCACTCGGAATCTTCCTTGCGCATGTGTTTATTGAAAAACGACTGAAATACGCAATAATCAAGAACAAGATGGCGCGTAACGAAAAAATCTATCGAAAAAATATGAGCAATATAGCCATGGCGACCATTACTTGACACGGGCGCTTGCGGTTAGTTTGCAAACTCTTGTCAACTAGTAGTTGACACGGGCAGTTGAGCGGCTAAATAAACACATAATAAATAAATAGCACAGACAATAAAACAAGCGCAATAATACCAGTAAATACAAACGTGATTTACATCGTGTTTATGTTGCATAAAGTAATATACGGAATCAAAGAAAAAGTGGGTAAATGCGTCGGTTTTATTTACTATATGGAAATACAGTTATCCCTTTTATTAGAGATCCTAAAAAGTAATTTATAGCATGTTCGCGTGTTGATGATTCGTTGTGGATAATTTTAAATTAGATTATTTGACAAAGGATTTTATTTTGAGTAAAATTAGATTATTTTTCTGTGTGGAAATCGATGTGTTTTATTATTATTTTGTACTTTAAAAAAAAAACTGTTTTTTTAGGGTAGGTTTTCAATCTACAGTGACGTGGCATGGCGGGTGAAACTCCATCGTTCTTGATATAACAATAATATTTTTCATCTAGTTATATCGCATAGCTTCCTATATACTGCTAACCTAAGGATGCATGGCCGGCAGTTCACACGGCGTCAGCAATTCCATGGCCGGCAGTTTCACACGGCGTCAGCCGGTCGTTTTACACTTTTGTTCCCAAGTTTCACGTATTGTGTGAAACTAATTTTCTTTAGCGTCATTCTATTTGTAACATCGCGTTGCATTAGACATATTAATTGTTAATTAGAAATAGTTTTATTTTAAATAAATTATTTTAAGTGATTTTGGTTTTTTTTGGGTCCTCCGGCTGTATCCTTCGTAACTATCTATCACGTGATATATATAGACCTATAGAAGTTGAGCAGAAGCCATAAATGTTACAATTGTTGTTAAATCTAACAATAAATTTATCGACGGTACAGAGTAGTTTATAAAGGCATGTTATCAAGTTTCCAATAGTCGCCAAGCGGTTATGACGTAGTTAATATTGTTATTATATAGCTTAGTAACTACATGTAATAATTTCTTAAATCAATAACTAATATTTTCATTTATAATTACATTCGTTTAACATTATAAATGTAATTAATCAATAATTAACTATGATTTGACACATCGGTAAAATCTATAATATATAATATTATAAAGCTGAAGAGTTTGTTTGTTTATTTGAACGCGCTAATCTCAGGAACTACTGGTTCGAATTGAAAAATTCTTTTTTCGTTGGATAGCCCATTTACCGAGGAAGGCGAAAGGCTATATAACATCACGTTACGACCAATAGTGGTTGAGAAATAATAAGAAATGTTACAAAAACGAAAAAAAAAGCTCTCAAAATCTTTTTTGAGAGCTTCTGTTGCGTCCTTTATTATTTCTCTTCTCGAGACATATTTTAACTATAGTTCCACTTTTAAAGAAAACATAACATTATTCTTTTACTGAGAATTTACGGAAAAAAAACCAATAATACGTTGAACGACCCAGGAATCAAACCTGAGACCACTTGCTCGGTAGTAACGCTTGCGACCACTCGACCAACGAGGCGGGTATCTACTCTTAGAATAATTATTTAAAAATATTTAAGTACGTTTTCTCAAATTAATGCGGGTGAAACCGCGGGGCACAGAGAGTTGTATAAAAAGGGTAGAAAATTTGTAAGCGTTCATTATTAATCGAGTTGTCAATAATCGCTTTGTTTAATTTTACAAACCCACGAGTACATAACACATGTTTTGTATGGTAAGTGACAGAGTCAAAGCCTGTATATATCTGTTTTCTTGAATTTTTTTCTACTGCCCTTTGTGAGTTGAGTTGGCCAAGTAGAAAACGTGAATCATTACCAAAGGGTAGCGAGTTCAATTACTTAATTAAACTTTCTTTTAAAAGCCAACTCGCTCTTTTATATAGCTTATCATACTTTACGCAGCACATAGAGATAACTAAAATCTTAATATATTAATATGTATATGCGAGATGCGATAACAATGAATGTTATTACGAGTAGAGTATGGTAATCAATCGAGGCTAACGCTAAATTTGCATTTCTGCTATAAATGGATTATATTCACTATTGATATGATATTACTGTTGTAAAATGTAGCATATTATGTGTATCAGCTTATTATTTATTAAGTATTATGTATGTTTGTATGTATGTACAAATTAAATTTTTAAAACATTTACGGTACAGATTTTATAATTCGTGTCAGAGCTTACCTCATATCTGTGCTTTGGAAAATCGCCGTATACTTAGAGATCAAACTTTTTTATTCAAGCTAATAAATAATACTGTTGATAGCCCTTACCTCTTAAGTTGTATAAATTTTAAGATCCTTAAATTTAGTAAACGCAAAAATGCACTTTTCTATTTGCCCTGTACTAAGACGAAATATGCCCAAAACGATTTTATTCGTCGTTCCTGTTGTGTGTATAATGAGAAATTTAATGATGTCGATATTTTTTCGTACTCACTTTCAAACTTTAAAAGTAAGATCAATCAATTGTTAAATCAGTGAATTAAATATGTCTAATGATGATATTGTTAATTTTTAAACATTCAATTACATGTGTTCATTTTGTACTCAATTATCACAATTTATTATGTAAACTAATATCTAATTTTTTACTTCCTGCTTCCGGTTTGTATTAGTAATTAGTGGAAACTTGATTGGTTTATGCGATACCTTATTATTGTCTGTTATTTTTTGTGCTATGTATAACTGTTTGTTTCCCAAATACAAATAAATAAATGTATGTTTGTATCTGTTTATGTATTTATGTATGTATTGTGTATATAAAATAATGATTGTCATTAACGTTATCTTATTTTTCCCTTTTTTCTTTTTTTTCTCTCAAAGTGAATTTTATTAATACTCAATTTGGCACACCTATAAACGTCCGCTCTTGTACGTCCTAAGGTTGGCTGGTAAAGAATGCTTTTAGCATTAAGCCCGCCTTTTGTACAATTCTTTGATATTTTGTGCAATAAAGTTGTAATAAATAAATAAATATGTTATATTTTAAAAAACTAGCTATGCCCTGCGGTTTAATTCGCCAGTAGTTTTTATTATTAAATGAGATAGGTTTTATCATGATCACTATGATTGAGATTTAATCTAAAATGTTTGCCCAGTAGTTCTGACGGCTCATTAAGCAGAAAGGTTCTCGAGTGGAGACCACGTACCGGCAAGCGCAATATTCGACAGTCTTTCACGAGATGACAGGCGACTTGAGGAGAGTCGCCGGAAGTATTTTAATGGAGGCTGTTTCCAACCAGTTGCTTTGGTGGCCGATGAAGGAGTTACGTTCGGCAGTGGGCTTGTAATTTCGTTCACCAATCAATTAATCATTATGAAATTGGGTACCAATGGAAGATATTAAAACAAATGAATGAATAAATAGAATTTCTTAAGCTGAACATAATTTTAATAAAGAACCTAATGCCCGTATTATACATTCTGTTTGAACGATAAAGAATATGTAACATTAGTATGTATTAAGCCAATAATTCCGCCATTATTTATTATGTATGCGTAGGTAATTAAAAATATAATACTTTTATCTTCATTAATATTCAAACGAACCAAACGAACCGGTGGGAGGGATGCGCTGTGCCGCGCTCCCGGCTGCATGGGTACCACCATCCATCTCCCGTGAAACAGCTTTGATGTGTTTCGGAGAGAATGGCAAGACAGGCAGTGTAATTACTGGCACCGAGACTTTAACACCTTATGTCTCTGGATAGGCAACACATAGATGAGTTGCCTGGGCTAGTTCCAGGTAAACTAGTTTATGTTCATGGGCGACGTTAACCACTTACCATCAGGTGGAACGTCTGCCAGTTTGTCTATTCACTTAACATTTAAAAAAAAAATGTACCAAAGTTACGCTTTAAGCAAAGCATATTCCTATTAATATTATAAATGCGAAAGTTTGTTTGGATGTTTGTTACTCTTTCATCCAAAAACTACTGAACGGATTTAGGTGAAACTTTACAGCAATATAGCTTATACGAGTACATTAAAATAACACATATGCTACAATTTATAAAGATTTTGTGTTATTTGGGCATAATGAAACATAATTTAAAAATTATAACGCGAATACGCATAAGTAACGTTAATTCCATGGCGCTTACGACCTTTTTTTCGCGATAATTTACTAAAGTGTCGACTGAGATTTTTTTTTATTATTATGCACTCTGCGAGCGTGACGAACGTTTTTTGTATGAGAGTGTTTGTTACAGATCAGTGGTCTATTAAATTAAAACCAAATTTTAATTTGTAATATAGATTCTTTTGAGAAGAACTGGCAAGAACCTTAACAACAACTTAGCAAGAAAATAAGAACACAGCACGACTTCCAGACACAACAAGCTCATTCTGCATGAATAGGAACGGTTAATATAATAATTTAAAATTGTATAAAAAGCGGGGTATGTAACAATTTATTCATTATTCGGACACCCACCACCTCAGTCCCCCGAGACCATGGACGCTGTAAAGGGTCCGAAACGTTGGGAAATAATTTAAAAAATATTGTTAAACTGTAAAGTTTTTGATAAACGCGATAAAATCCGGTATAGACTTTTAATCAAATGAGTAAAATTCGCGTAAATAATATAAGAGAACAGTAAGAACCTTAACAGTTAAAAGACTTTAATACATTGCTCAATCATAATATATTAATTCATATTATGTCGTAGATATACATAATATAATATAAATATGTTTAACACACACACACGGTCGTCTGTTCCTAAGGTAGGCAACTTAATGCCTGTGATTCAGGTAACAGCCGACTGATATACTTTTTAATATTAAAGCTATATGCATATGTAGCTTGCTATTAAAAAGTATATTATAATGGATAGGTTGTTTTCGATTTGAGTATTATTTGGTATGTACACGTGTATGTACTTAAATATTTACTTTAAATATTTATATAAAATTTGTACACCTTTGTCGACAGAAGTCAAGACTGTGTATCGAGATACACGACGATACACGAGATTTTAAGTAAGACGTCCAGGATCACAGCTGTGAAAACGTATCCTATTTATTATAGATTATGCTTGATACCTTAAAAAACTTCCAGAGAGCAGCTGGTTATAATTTTATTATACGAGTATGTACCTATACATAGATTAAATCCTTGAGGATATTAAAAGAATGATCAAATAAATCACAACACACAACCCCAGGCATACGCATACTCTCATGTTATTTAAGAAATTGCTATAAAGTTGTAACTATACTGAATTCATAGCATTATATATTTAACAAATATATATTTTAAAGTCCGATTTAGTACCAATGACAAATTTTATGAAGAGTTATTGAATCTTTAATGGACTTTTTATTATATTTGTGAATTAATTTTTAACGGGATATAAAATATAATTATATTGTTTATACTAAAAAGTTATTTAACCGAGTATACGTTTGAAATGTTTTGTTAATAATTAATAAAACATTTATTATATTTATCTTTATGAATAAAATTATAGTTTTGCTGTTGTGTGCACAAGCTTGATCTTATCTTAAAAAAAAATCTAAAATTATTAAAATTTTAAGCAACAATTATTTAATAAGCACAACAAAGAATTTTGTAATTTCTTAATGGTGCTCATGTAAGTCAAGTGAGGAGTTCGTTGGGGGTGCTCAGCTGTTTAACAAATTTCTAAATGATTTAGTGTTGTGAAAGTATAAACGTATTAAAAAAAAAAAAAAACTTATATTATAGATATACATAGCACCGACCACCGGCGACTAATGTGTCTATTGCATGTTGATTTTTTTAGTCTCATTTTAAATCAAATCTAAAATTTCTTATAACAAAGCTCCTTAAACCTTTAAGTATTACTTTGATTTTTATTGCTTTGATGGTTTTTCTCAGCACATAAAATATATTTTTAATGTAATAAACAACTACGAAGTGACATGTATCATTTACTATTATAATCATTGATCTATAAGGGTTTTTTATAGATCGATGGTTATAATATATCGATCCGCTGCTTTGGTATCTATCGCTTAGCGCATTATTGGAGGATTTACCGGTGGGAGGGATGCGCTATGCCGCGCTCCCGGCTGCATGGGTACCACCATCTGGCTTGTTTCTTCCGTGAAACAGCTTTGCTGTGTTTCGGAAAGAAGGGCAAGACAGGCAGTGTAATTACTGGCATCCAGACTTAACATCATATGTCTCAGGATAGGCAACACATAAATGAGTTGGCTGGGCTAGTTCCAGGTAAACTAGTTTATGTTCATGGGCGACGTCGACCACTTACCATTAGGTGGAACGTCTGCCAGTTTGCCTATCCAACTAACATTTAAAAAAATATTGTAATAAATACACTGGATAGCGTGCTTTATAAGAATTTATAGAGCTACTTAAAGCCAGCCGTGAGGTATTGCCGTGAATCGAAGACCTCGTATCGGACTTTAAATCAAATAATACTTGAAGATCTATTTGTATCATTGTAATGTTAGTTTAAAATATTATCCGCCACTCGGTTCGAATAACTTTTAACAACTTTTATTGGCGCTGCTTGGTTGGTTGTGAGTTAGATTCCTGCTCCGAGTCGAGGTGTAATATTTATAAATGTATTCCTACTTTTAAACTAATTTTTTAACATAAACATTTGTGTGTGTGTGTGTGTGTATACATTACATACAAGGTCGTCTGGTAGGCAACTTAATGCCTGTGTTTTAGGAGACAGCCGACTGATATAATTTTTTTTAAATAAATATACATATAAATAATACATATATAAATACAAATATATTACACCCAGACTCGGGGCGGGAATCGAACCCACAGCCCTTGGAGCAGAAAACAGGGTCACTGCAAACTGCGCCAACGTGTCAGTCAAATATAGTAAACTGAAATGAACTGAATTGAGAGAGACAATAAAGTACCAATGTTTTACGTGCTCTCCGAAGCACGATGAGAAGACTTACAAAGATATACGTCCAGACCCGATACAAATATTTGTATTAATGGAAATATCTGTCGAATGGAGAATCGAATCACTGACCGTCGGCGTTACGGCAATTTTACGCACCACTACACCATAATTATTTAAAATAAATGCTGAGAAAAATAAATGAGAGAAGAATTAGTAGGTACTGATGATTTAATTTTTAAAAAAATATTGACACTTATCGAAGAGGATATATATAATGTTACCAATAAAATTAACTGCAGTAGTTGAAAAGCGACACGCACGAATGTCGAAACTAAAGATTTAACAGAACACGAAAAGGGTTGCACCAGCTCTAAAAATACGACTGAGCTAGAAGCACGTAAATTTTAGAGAGAAACTATAGAATGCTGCATTCGAAGATACAGAACAGATTCCTATTTTTAAAATTTTTTTAAAAACTAATATTAGTTCGCTTAGATCATCTGTTCGATATCAGTTAAAGAGTTCAATATCACACTTTAAAATACTTGTCTCACATTTATCTATAATGAAATTATAATAGGTCCAATGTATGTAATATGTAAGCCGTGGGCGGGGGAGAAGGATAGTCCCTACCTCATTATTACCGAGGTGTCGTAGAAGGCAACTAAGGTGTGAACAACTGTATATCATCCAGGATGGTGATGGGCAGCAGTGTCACCATATCTGACACAACACACTGCGCTCGCCAAACTTGCCGGCCAAGGTTGGCGTTGGCATACCCCCCAGAGATGGTGGGAGGCCTACATTTAGCAGACATTTGGACATCTAACAGATGACGTGGTGGTGGATTTTTCCATTCTACCCTCAAAGGCTTAAATACGTTTACATCAGCAGGTTCAATCAATCAGGTTCAATTACGTACATTACCTAAAGAAACTTGAAAATATCATATAATCTATATCGACACCGAAATCAAAGCAGTATTTGTTTCCATTTTGTCTGTCCACTGAATCAATTTAAATGAGACTTGGCATAATTTGATTACACACTATAAGCTAGGACAATGGATAATATGTATCCCGAAATTCAATAAGCTTCCCTTTAAATTCCATTTCATGTTAGGAACTATTTATATAACAAAGATAAGTTTTTCAGGAGAATCTAAATTCCATGGCTGTGTAGTTTCTCATGAGCTTAAAAGTTAAGCTAACGATTTAATAGTGCTTCCGAATCCTACTATTAGGAAGCTTATTTTAATTTAACGCAGTGGAGCAGCGTGGTGAATTAAGCTCCAACCCTTCTTCCATATGGAGAAGAGGTCTTCGCTTAGCAGTGGGTTGCTTTCAGGCTGATACAGTACAGTACAGATTATTGATATGTGTATGAGAATGTAAGTAGATCCTTCAAATCTTGTCATAAACGTTTCGATAAAATACGATGTATTTACCATACACTTAGATGGGTGATAATAAAATGGCAGATAACGGCACTCCATGAAATGACCGATACTAAACCTTTTTAGGCTTAGACACTCGTAGTTCTAAAGTATAATTTAAAATAAAGTATGACTAATAAAGGATGACTGATACTATATTAATATATTGATATTTAAGACTCATTACGTCAAACATTAAAAAAATATTTTTAGTAAATAAATAAAAAAAAGATAAAAAAAAACTAGTATATGCACCGATGTATGCGTTTAATTTTTTGCCGCAGTCCGAGCAACTTGGAAATCTGACCGTCTATTTCCGTAGTTTTTTGAGATCCGAAGGGGCTTTAGTATGTGCTCTGCAGTTAAATTTCCGCAATATCTATTGCATCTAGTTTTTTTCTGAACTAGTAATATATCAATGTTTATTGTTTACTGATTAAATTTGATTACTGTGTGCGCTAGCTCTGAAGTTTAGAACTTTCGCAAGCGACGACTCGTACCAATAAGTTGCAGTGCTGCCATCTGTCGTTAATTAATTTTGAAACATGTAATAAGATGCAAACGCTGTTAAACTTGCTCGAAACTTTGTATGTATATGTTTTTATATATACAGTTGCGTGAAGGTTGATTCGTAGTCTATATTTATAATGAAACTTTAACAATTTCAATTCTATACAATGAAACTTTTAAAAAAACGTTTGGAAGGTATCCTATTATCGATATTGAAGCCAAAAATGAAGTCGTTTTTTTAATTATTTTTATTTTATTAAGGATGACGATTTGTTATTGTGTTTTTTAAACTTCATTGGATGCTTTCATTCGGAAAAACGCTTGGAAAATATTTCAAATTATATTGAATGATGTACTATGGATGTGAATATTTAACAACTTATATTTTCAGTTATTGGGACAATTAAGACAACGGATAAATGCATTGGACTCGTCCGAAGATACATCAGGTGTTTGGTATAGTAACTTTAGAAAGTTGACAAATGCCTACTTTCTGCATTTTTTGTATACATTTTATTTTATTTATTTTAAATAATAGTTGAAGTTTAATAAGCCATGCTGTACTCCAGGGTGGTATATAATTTTCCTATCAAGAGTAACGATAGTTATCAGGTGCTTTTGACAACAACCAGGAATGACGGCTTCTAACTGACGGACTGTCCGATCCGGGACAACAAGGACAAAATATTAAATAGACCAGAAAAAATATATTTTTATTATGTATCTATGTCTATTGATGTTAAAGAAATTTTCGTCACCATTAATTACATCAGAGTCTTTGTATTATATATTTTTCATGTTGACAGTAAAACAGTAGTAAACGTCTCACACTCAACGGCCCCCAGTAGGATGTGAATCCTGTGTCGGGGGTCCGGAAACACACACATTACAGAAGCACAAACGCCCAGACCACGACAAACATCTGTATGGCTTATACAAATATTTGTCATGTGCGGGGATCGAACCCGCGACCGCTAACGCATCAGCCAGTTGCTGTGACCACTGCGCCAACGCGTCGTCTACAGACGTCGTCGTTGACAGTGTGTCGAGTACTCCTGGTTCGCTGTCATATGAAAAAATATAGAAAGCACGAAATACCAGACAATATATTCCAGTCAGCATGAATCCTTCATAATTTTCACATCTTCAGGATGGGAGGGTATTATGATGATTTCCCCATGCTAAAAACTGTATGAACAAGCCTTTTTTTATACGATGGCCAATGGATTATTTTATTAACTTTTAATCGGACAATGAAAGTGGTTACTTTAAGTAATAAACGTGTGCTTATTAATAGTTATAGCCTAAAACAACCTGTAACATTTAATTACTTCTACACGAGCGATGTAATAACCTGTTATCTATCTATCCCTGAAGTTGAGGCAGGTTTTGACAAAGTTTCGTACTTAAAGCAGAATTAACACCGCCGATAAAAACTTTTTTGGCATCAATAATTAATATTAGAAATATTAATTAAGATACTTGTAGTTTATGTTGAAACTAGATATTTACAGAGATATATTATAAGTGACAAACAAACACAAACTCCCATAACAGAAAAGAAAAATACATAAACACAAGTATTGTATTTTTGTTTAAACACATGTAATATATACAAAATCATCTTGTGAATTAAGTGTAAAAAAATAGACTTAGACAGGTATTAATAATATTGTGAACTATGTAACCGATCCTCTGTCGTATCTACATTTCACTTATTAGAAGAATCAGTAGGAACTTTTAAAACTTCAATAATAGGTAAATAATAATTTAGTTGCTAAAATAAACGTTATTTATTTTCTTAATATTATAAATGAAGCATTAAAGGAATAAGAAGTAAAAAAAGATAATTTATATATTACGCATTCACAGATATTTTAAATGTGTTTTTCTATATTTAAAAAATATAGATTCAAATAAAATCTTCCATTATTTTTCTAACAATGTAATAAAAAAAACTAGCGAAAATACGATACTGAGGTTGAAAAAACTTTTATGGGTTCGGTAAACTGTTTACTGCCATTTGTTATTAGGTATTTCTTTCTGAAGCACTATTACTATTTTTAAAAGAAAACTCATACTGATTCCAAGCTATCGAAATGGTAACAACCAAACCTTGTAATTTGTATCTAAATAAACATAATAAAGATAAAGCGCGTTAGTTTAAGAAAAATGAGGTCTCATTTTGAAAATTCCGCACCAAAGAGTTTTTGTGATCCCGTTCAGCTGTATTGGTGCGAGAAGCTGTCTGCTGTCATGCCATTTATCTTCTCCAATTGTCCCTAAAAATACCATCAAATATCTTATCTTATAATTAAATGATGTCTCTGCTTTTCCGTCTCTATAGTAACCTGCCTTAATGTCTAATCTGCGTAGAATCTCCATTTCATTGAGCGGAATCTAAGAAATTTATAACTCTCTCACTCTCAAAAACGTTCCTAAGAGAGGCATTGCATCTCTTACCACCATAGATTCAAGGCAACTCGTAAGAAAGAGACAAAATACCAGTAGTCAACAAAATGCTCGGAACGTTTGTTCACATTACATGTTGGAAACAAATGTCAACCCTATGACGGTTATCTCAAGGTGCATATTTGAATTTACAATTTTAATAAGTGAGCGTTCCAGTTAAGATATAAATTCCTTGGCGGAATCCCAATATAACGCAATAGTATGTTTTTTTTAACAAGATTATTTATTTATTTAAATAATATTTAAAGTTTATACTTAGTTTTCTTTTGTGCATTTACCTTTTCTGTTTTCTATCTGGGATCGATCCTTTTTTGCGAGCTGAAAGAAATCCATTCCAGAAATTAATATGACTATTGTACTTGATTTATTTTAATATTTTACGGCACATATTTGCTTGTAAAATAAATTGTTATATAAAATTTATTTCACGGTAGATAATTTCAAAAAAAAAAAATATCTACAGATCTAAAATTATGTAATAAGATCATTAAGATTAAAAAATTCAAGAGCGTACTTTAATTTTAGCATATTTTATTACCATTTCATAAAATACGTTTAATTTTAAATTAAAGTGTTTTTTTTTTCTAAATTACTGGTAAAATTGTAAATTGGATAGGAATACTCAATTATTATAATTAATTTATTCTAAGTTAAAAAAAAATACTTTTTTTTAATCTATTTTTCGGTTTTCTAAGTATTTTCCGCGTATTTTATTTTAGTCCGAATTTTATAGAAAGTATTATAAGATTTAGAATCAGAGTTATAACATTAGTAGTTTATCTACGTGGATGTCACATTTAGCAATTCTACTCAACGCGACGCAGTGTGAAAATAATTATTATATTACTTATATCGTAATGTTTTGATTGTCGCCTTACCCACGATACTTTTGATTTTCTTTATTTGCTTGTATTTAATAACACGCAAGGACGTTTGTTTTTAAAGTTAGGCAATTTAACACGTGTATTTTAGGTAATAGTCAACTTATATACATATTTTTACAATAAATATATGTACATATAGAAACAACACACGCTCGGGGTAGAAGGTTTATATTTTTGTTTATGGCCGGTGTTTGTCCTTATAGGTCTCCCAATCTTGGCTTGGAAATCAGGTTAAGCTTTAGGTTTTGCTTATTGGCTTTTAAACACCTGTTAGCGATCGTTACTCATGGTAACTATCCGCAACACGTGGTGGAGCAGTGAGATTGATTACGCTCCAAACTTTGTCCTGTAAGGAGATGAGGCCTATTCCCAGCTGTGGGACTTTAGCCGGTTGATTCAGTTGTTATATATTTTTATGTAACAGATTTTTCTTTTTTAAATGTAAATAAATGAATATTAATTATACATATTTGAATATTTGAATATAGAATAGAAAAGAACAAATATTTGTTTATGAATGTTAGAACTTTACTCTTGATTTATTAAGTGTACAATCGTTTTGATATTCAAATAATGAAATATTAACTTTTATATCAAAATTTAATAAAATTCCTATCAACATAGCAACATCCTTGTCTCGTCGAATCAGCGAGCATATTTGATTTACTTTAATGAAATCACATTTTTATTTCTAAGGTACATAATTTAGATACAGATGATATTGAACATGTAATAAAAATATAACCGGGTGATGTCTGTACATGATAGACATTTAAGATGAATTTTAAACGAATGACGAGGGTCTTTATGAGAGCAATAGACATCAAAACAATTATTCTAACATTATTTGTTATTGCAACCATTCTTTATATATATTATTAGTTAGCAGGGAAGAGGACATCATTAGAGGATTACGATATTTATTTATTAATTTTTTTTTATATTTTTATTTAATTTTATTTTATTTATGTTTAATATTTATTAGTTTATAATAGAGATATTTATTATATTTGCATTTACATACATAATTATGTATCTTGTATAAGTATTTCGTGTATATATTTGTATGTAAGTTTATTATATAACTGCACAACCTACCTGTTTCTTTCTTTGTTGAACTTTCCTTATCCATGTGGGTTGTCTGGAAGAAATGGCTAAATAGCCATAAGACCGCCTGTTGTACTACACAATTTTGACATAACTAATTTGTAACTATGCTTTCATTGTATTCGTGGTGTGCAATAAAGAATAAATAATAATAACATCAGGTACCAATCAAAACACCAATTGCAAATTCATGCGACGTTTCGATCTTTTATTGGACCTTCATCAGGCATCTACAAAAATTGTTTCACATGAATGAAAGAAAGGCTGTACATACAATTTACAATATATAAGAAATAAATAAAGTAACAAAACTTTTTTTTTCTTTTTTTTTTTCACACACATGTAAAGGTAACTAATTATTCTAAGAATTTTTGCCTGTTTACAGTCGTGATCACTTTAAGGTGTGATATAAATAAAATAAATAAATATAAATATGTTTAACATACACACGCGGTCGTCTGTTCCTAAAGTAGGCGAGTAAATGTCTGTTTTTAGGAAACAGCCGACTGATATACATTTTGCAATAAATATACATACAAATAAATGCATATAATACCCAGACTCGACTTTTTTTTAAAAAAACCAGACTCGGCGCTGGAATCGAACCTACAACCCTGGAGCAGAAATTAGGATTACTCGCAACTGCACCAATAGATGAGTCAGTCATTATTTTATTAGCATAAATACCATATTAACATGACAAAAATCGTATTGTAAGTTTTAGTAAATTAATTTATAGTAAATATATTATTTTTGTTCATGATTTTGTAACACATTTTTCTTTCTTTCTGTCGTAAATTTATTTATTTATTTACGTTTTCGTTAAAATTTACATAACCCTTTAATGACGATTGACATTAAGCGAAAATATTACTATACGAGTATACGATATCGGATAGTAACAACATGGGTAATATTGTTACTATCCAGTTGATTTATCTAAATATTTTTTGAACATGATATCGTATCATACAATGTAAAAAAAAAAAACTTTTGTTACCTTTTTTAACAGTTCTGGTGGTGGTGGCGGAGTTCTAGTGGTGCGAATAGTTGTCTCAACGCCGGAGGTCGCGGGTTCGATTCCCGCTCAGCGCAGATATTTTTTTCTGATCTGTGTGTAAGCTCCACCCCTTCTCCTGTATAGAGAAGAGATCTTTGTTCAGCAGTCAGACGTTTAAAGGCGGATTTAGTTCAGGCCTTACAGATAATTAACATGGTCAGATCCTGACACAGCCCGGGCACAGATAGTATGAGGCATTAATTAATTAATTTAATATTTATTTAAAATGTACAAACGTTGTTTCTGGTCAGTTTGTATGTCATCATTTATAGTAATCTGTTTCAAGATTTTGAAAACATATGTCCTGGAATTTAAAATTGGGATGAGATTTTATATAGAAAAAATATCACTCTTAAAGTTTTAAATATGTAATTATTAAATAATAATAACTATGTAATTCCACACTGCCACAAGTGAAACCGCGGGCATAACTAGTTACGATATAAAATTGATTATGAAACGAACTTACCTCTATGTGATATTCAATCATAATCGTATGAGAGCTTCGTCCTCAAGGTAAATAGATACACGTGTAGTGTTAGCTAATATTATACATAGTATGGTGTTGTTATTACTCGGCGTCAGATGAGAGAAAACAGAAAAGAAAAATATAGATAAATATAAATAAAAATAAATATTAACCAACAATCACACCACGTTAACCTAGCCCCGTGCTAAGTTCGTAAGAACTTGTGTTACAGGTACTAGGAACGGAAACAAATTTAATAAATTTATATAAATACATATATACATAAATACACATCCATGACCCGGTGCAGACATCTATATTCGTCATACAAATTATCTGCACCTGGCGGGATTCGAACCCGCGACCGCTGCGTAAAGTGCCAGTTGCCTGACCACTCGACCAGACGGTCGTATATATATACCGGTCGTATGTATATACTATTATGTTATTATATACTATTCATTATTATTATATTACTACTATAGTAATATAATAATAATGAATAAGACTCATTAGCTTGCAGTGGAATGAAAATCCTGTGTCGGAGGACCAGTAACATAAACTATGACGAGCACAGATAATTGAGAGATGATACAAGAATTTGTCATGATGATAGATATAAAATCTTTGTGTAGATTTTAAATTGTTAACTAATACGTGGTTCTTTAAAAGTATTGTTATTTTCACGAAATAAGCTTCTGATGCAAGAAGCTGATTATGCTACGATCATCCTTTAGCAGATTTTGGATAAGGTTAATCCGAACGAACAGAGCATTTTAAGAGCTACAGTGATTACTATTCAAGTTGCGTTCAGCGATAAAGAAAAACATTTTCGGGAAACCTCCGTGAGTGTTCCTGGTGAATATTTTAAAATAAAAATTCGCTTAACAAACGCCTCATGCGAATTCACCTTCAATATTTATTGATTAATCGCTAGCCAACAAAAGATATATTAAATTATATGTTTCTTTTAACATAAAATACAATATCATGTCAAGTGATATAAATAAATAAATAAATACTTTATTTAATGCCCGTGTTTTATATAATAGCCGACTGATATACATATTATTATGTTTTTTTTTAAATAAATGTACATATTGAAATAATACACATATAAATAAATATATATTACACTCAGACTCGGAACAGATAGCAAGGTTTATCAACTACGCCAATGGTCCAGCCATTAATAATTTTAACACAATATGTTTACAAACACAAGCATAATGTGTTAAAAAAGTTAATCCTTAATCGACAATCGGAGATAAAAAATATAATTAAATAAGTTATAAGTATTACGTGTATAAGAATGATATAATTATTACCGCCCGCCCTAAGTCTTAAAGTGGTATGTTTAATAGCTTATACACAAGAAAAAACCGTTCTGGTGTAGTGGCATAAACCGTCACTTTAACGCCGGTGATCACAGACTCGATTCTCGCTCAGAGGAGATATTTGTATTTGTACAAAGATACCTTTCTGGTCTGGATTTTTGTGGGTCATACAACCGGGTTTTGCAGAAAACCTAAAGCCGTCGGTCCCGGTTATTATCATGGTAAGGTGTATATTAAGTGATAGCGATCGTTATTTTAGGGAAAAATATTCGCCAATAGTAGAGCAGCTCGGTGGATTAAATTCGAACCCTTCTCCAATATAGAGATGAGACCTTTGCCCAGTACTATAAGCGTCCCACGCTTATAGTCTGAATCAGTTCTGTTCAATAATAGCTTACAAACCACTCACGTGCGTAAATTCTCGTCCGGTTCCGTACCACAATGTTGATTTGTTAAGATGTAGCTAAAAACCTTGAACTGTCTCATTTTCTTATATGTATACCTACTTTAATTTAATAATTGATGTCATAAGTGTTAACACTAATACATATACTGTGACAACTGTATGTGTCGTTTCAGTTCCAAAAATATAATCGTTGACACCTTACGAAATATTAACAACGCAACAGTAGATCCCCCAATTGGCAGAAACAAACAAATTTGTCTAATTTATTAAAATGTAAATCGTAAGTCAAGTCCCATATTGATTGTAGATTAGCGGATAATTTCAATAGAATTAGAAATTATTGTAATCACATATTTGTGATAAAAATAGAGATCTACTTTATGCTCTAAAAAACAAGTGAAGGAACCCACGATGACAAAATAAATAATCTCACAAAAAATAAATATGTGTAAGACATAAAACTATTTTTTTTTTGTAGGAAATAAAACGTGATCGAATAACAGACATCCATCCAAACATTCGCATTTGTAATGTTAAGATCAGGAGACAAGCTCACCTGAATGTTGACTTTTTGTGATCCAAACATAATGATAATCGGCTATTTCCAGTTCGCATCAAAATCTAATATTTTTTTGCTTGCTTGTATACCCACTAGGTCGACATAAAAAAATCATATAAATAGACCACGTTTTCTGGGAGGTGAATTCATTTGAATACGAACCGTCGAAGAGATAACATTAATATGGAATAAACTGAATTAGAGCTGTGATCAAGTTTTCACCTTTGTTTAAAAAATATTTTTATTTCTGAAAAAAATAATAAAAACGGGAAAAAAGCCTGGGGGTTTAAAAAAAAGATCTAAATGTACTAACTCGTTCGGAGACTATGTTGATAAATAAATATATAAATAAATATGTCTTGACATACACACACGGTCGTCTGTTACGACGCAACAAGGTAGGCAACTTAATGCCTGTGTTTTATGTAAAAGCTGACTGAAATACATTATATTTTTTAAATAAATACATATAAATGATACATATAGAAATAAATACATATTACACCCAGACTCGAAGCGGTAATCGAACCCACGACCCTGGAGCAGAAAACAGGGTCACTGCCAACTGCACCAACGGGTCAGTCAAAAATCGTCTTCACTCTCTTTTATATTCATTATCATTAATATTGGATTACCCAATACATGTACACAGCTAGGGAGCCACTTACCCAAGAGAGTTGCTGGTCTCCTACTGGGTGTGACCCCCGGGTTGCGGATAGGGGAAGCCACTCGAACGCCTCGCGAACGTTCGGGTTCTTCGGATCCCCGTGGACCAAAACCAGCACAAGGGGCGTGAAAGCGCAGGAGGGGGATGACTTGTTCTCCCCTTCCACCTGCTGGGATTGACGTGCAGCCCTGGCGTCTGGCCGCGAGTCCCACATACCCGCCGTTTTCGCGGCGGGATGCGTAAATGCATTTCCCATTGTAAAAAAAAAGGGAGCCGCCCACATAGTGGAAATTTAAGTTCACTACACCAGCGTATGTAGAGGTTTTTGACCAGTAAATCATATTTTATCAAAAAAGTAACGAATTTATAAAAGTTTCTATTTCTTATTAAATATTTACTGAATACATGAAAAGTAATATAATTATAGAAAAATAAATTTTTTGTCAAAGAAAATTATTTTTTATCATAAACCGTTACAATCTATCTATTAATTTGTCTATTGCTTTATAAATCATACCTAATATCTATAAGAAGGTCGTCTCCGTCTGTTCTCTGAAGCAACTTTTATTTATGGTAACATTTTATTTAATTTAAAAGAAACAATATATTTTTTTTAGAAAAATTAAATAAAAATCCTTAAGCTAGTTTCTAGGTATTAATATTAATATTAATATTACAAAGCTGTTAGTAGAGAAGATCATAGGATAAGCTATAATTATCTCATCATGACATCTCCCGATAACTCACAAACACTTTGATATCTGTGGACTTTTGATCTCTACATATATATATATATATATATATATATATATATATATATATATATATATATATATATATATATATATATATATATATATATATATATATATATATAAATGGATAAGTCTCTATAATGTTATTCCGTTTGTCTGTGGCCTCTCTTTCAGATTCTGGACTCGACAAACACAACAAGGGCTACTTAAAACACTTCGTCAAAATATATCGTCAATAAGAAGCAACAATTGACAACCATTCTTTCTCCACTTCCCCCTAATCGCGGGCTCGATTCCCGCTCGGGGTAGATATTCGTACTTGTACAAATATTTGTTTCTGGTCTGGGTTAATGTGGTTTTGAGTCTCCGTCGTGCCTCAGAGAGCACGTAAGGCCACCGGTCCCAGTTTTTATCACAGACACCTGATAGCGATCGTTACTAATAGTAGGGAATTGATCTAGGAACCCGCAGTGGAGCATCGTGGTGGATTAAGTTCCAACACATCTCCTTTATGGAGAAGAGGTCTTTAGTCAACAGTGGGACGCTTTAAGGCTGATTTAGTTACATTCAGTTGAAACTAAAATAATGAAAAACTAAAAGCTTACTAAATGATTTGTAAGATTGTCTTTATTTAGTTAACCGAGGTCATAATCTTTGTTAAATTGCTTACTTCATATATATTACTTGTTATATAACGCTTGTTTTTTTTATTGCTAAGTTGAAGCAGTTGTCAGTTGTCGAACAACTTGCTGCTGCACTAGCTCAGAAGATCGCGACGTATGAGTCATATATATAATTATAAAGAGTTGTTCATCATGGTGACTGGAACGTTGGTGCAGTTGGCGTGAACCTGATTTCTGCTCCAGAGTTGTGTACCTATATATATATATTAGAAAAAAGTAAATCTGTCTGCTGTTACCTAAAACACAGAAATTAAGTAAACTACCTTAGAAACAGATGACCGTGTGCGTATGTTTAATATAATATTTTATGGTCTGGGTGAATGTTTGTGTTATATGTGCTTTCGGAACACCTATACAGGATTTCATCCTACTTTAATTTAATATTTTAGACGTCTTCCTTTTTCGCTATAAAAATAAATGAAAAGTAATAAACGACAATATGAATACGTGTAAATAATAAACATATATTTCGCCGTTCGTGTTACGTCATATATAAATACATTATTAGAAATGGTATGAACGCTGTTAAATTATTTTTTGAACAATTTACAAGGTCCAATTCTGTACACTGAACATATTTTGAATTTTTTTGGTGGCATTTCTATACTGTAGCCAAAACTGTGTTTTTTTCCATTTGTCTGTCTATCTGTCTGTTTGTACCTTGACCGCGCACTACGCCGAAACTACGGAATTGATTTAAGTTAAACTCGGCATGATTGGAGTTGATACTATGATCCAGGACACTGGATGCTTTTTATCTGAAAATTCAATGTCAAAAAGGGTACGTGAACGATATCGTAGGTACATGTGGAACATGCTTTATGAGTCGATACTGTCTTCAGATAAAGTGCAATCGTTATTGTCTATATAAATCTATTTTTTTTGTCAAGAACTACATATTAATGTGGGCTTTATGTTAGAAATTAGGACTTCTATTTTTTACTATTGTGTAATTTTTTTTTGTTTGATTTAACCTGATGATGTAAATATATTTAAACCTTTAAGGGTAGAATGGAACAAATCCACCACCACATCAGCCGTTGAATATCCACTGCTGAACATAGGCCTCCCTTATCATCACTGGTGGGGTTTGTCAATACCCACCACACTAAGCAGGTGGTTTCGAGAGCGCATTGTGTTGTGGCAGGATATGGTGACGCTGCTGTCCATCACCATCTTAGTTGGTGCACAGTTTTTCGCAGCACTATGGCCTTAATCGTATTTTATGACACCTCGGCCAAAAAGTTGTGTGGACTACTCTGCCAGTCACTGCTCACTATCGACTCTACCAGTCACTGCACGGCACTCCAGTCATTGTGTAATTAGTATGCTGTTATTTATGGCGACTAACTACATACGGATAAACAATTAAGTATGTCGGAATCGTGTCATAATCACAACTAATAAGAACTTCAGCACTATCTACGGGGGCTTGACAGAGTCTACATCGGGTCAGTCGGCCAGACTTAGTTCAGTTACTGCTTGGTCGGTCACACTGTACACTACTAGGAATTGTCTTGCGATCCGTTTTTTTTAATGGTACCTACTATTCATCTACAAGCTTTGGAATCATGTCTGACTTCTGATAGCTATATCAATTATGGAGCCATTTTGTTTCTAATAAATAGCAGATATCTTAATAAATATCCTTTTTTTTGCTTAAACAGCGTTTGAGGCAATAACAGATAACGCATTACATCATCAATAAATGATATACACCTTATTAAGCACCAAGAAATTAAAAGTTATACAAACTTCTTGCTGGTCTCCTACTGGGCGCGTCCCCGGGTGGCGGATAGGGGGTACACCACTCGAACGCGGTGAACGAGTGGTGTACGAGGGGTCTTCGGACCCCCGCGGACCAAAACCAGCAGCGGTGGGCGCGAAAGCGCAGTAGGGAGGATGGAGGAAGATCGAGGGTACTCTCTCCCTCCACTTCGGTGGTTGGGCCGCTCCCGGTACTTCTCTAAATTAGCAGAGCGGACCGGTGAGTGGCTCCAACTACATACGGCGGGGTGCGGAGGCGCGGTGGAGTGTGTTGGCATGGGACGTGCGGTCGGTGGGGGCGTGGCGCCGGGAGGGCGCGGAGGGATGAGGACGGGCTCCTGGTCTTCTCTGCCTCCCGCAGAGTGGACCGGTAGAGCGGTGGAGCGAGGATGGAGGGAGATCGGGTGTACTCTCTCCCTCCACTTCGGTGGTTGGGCAGCTCCCGGTACTTCTCTGAATTAGCAGAGTGGACCGGTCGAGCAGCTCCAATCACTTACGGAGGGGCCGCCGGGCCCAGCGTCGGGGCGTCACGGTTGTATGCCTTTGCGATCCCGTGGCGCCCCATTACGGCGTAGACGGCCGATGGGTTTTAGTGGGTATTCTGGCTTTTGGGGAGTCAGCGAGTCCCAGATACCCGTCACCTTCGGGCGACGGGATGCGTAAATGCATTTCCAATCGTTAAAAAATAAAAAAATAAAAAAAAAGAAAGTAGACGATTGACAGCCTTATCGCTGGTAAAGCGATCTTTTCCAGGCAACGGGCTTGACAAAGGACAAAATAACTATAAATAATAAACCGGGGAAGGGTGTATATAACACAATTATTATGTCTGTAATCTAAAAATGAGTAAAATTTCTCAAAATACCTCGATGCTATTTCCATGAATGTTTTATTCTGAGTGAATACCTCTTTTCTAAATAACGTCATAACTCTCAGTCGAACACATTTTCTCAATACAATGATATGAATCTCGAGTCGTTCACGTGACGCTCCTTTATTTTATACGAGCTATCAGTATCCTTTCAGTTCGCTTAACTTTATTTCCCAATATAATTTATATTTCAGATCTTTATCATAAAGATCATTGTTACTATATTTAATAGCAATATAATAATAATATAATTTATTCTTACAAAACTATTACAACCTATTTTTATGTATTTCTAATGATCCATCACCACCACCACCATATCAGCAGCATCATATAAGATGTCCACTATTAAACGTAGACTTCCCTTATCATCTCTGGAGGTTTATACAATACTCGCCACACAGATGGGTTAGCGAGCGCGTTGTGTTTTAGCCGAATATTATGCTGACACTGCTACCCATTACCATTCAATTACTATGGCCTTAGTTGCCGTTTACGATACATCGGCAAGAAAGAGGTCGGGACTGCCGATCACGGAACAGCTTACTAATATTATAAGTGATCTAAAATTATTAATCCTTTGCAAATATATTATTAAAAAAAAAAAAATTAAAATTAAAATCTATATTTTCTCTACAGTTAAATTTGATAAAAATAATTCTAAAAATAAAACTATTTCAAAGAACGCACCAGATGCAAACCAGCTATTATTTAAACTGGCATCTCTGGGTTATGGTTATTGGTTCATAATCAACGTATATATCTAGATAATAAATAAACTTGTCACAATCGACGATGTAAAAAAATTTAAAAAATCTGCACGAAACAGATATTATAACTGCGTACCCATTGGTAATTCGTTCTAATTCCATTTCGTTTTTCTAATCAGCATCGCATGTGTCGTTTCCATTGTTGCTGAAAATAATTTAATGCTCACGGCATCACATTTTACTACATTTAACGAAAATAAAGTTTACCTTAAAAAGTTTTTAAATAAAGAAAGAAAAAAAAAATTTAAGTAAAATACGACTTATGAACGAAACTAGTCCTCAGAGGCTCGTCTCTTCGGACACAGCGCTGTTCTTTCGTGAAGCCATGTATTACACTTGGATGAAGCCAAAAAAATATACTTTTAATTTATACAAGTTAGTATAACCATTCAACGTTTGAAAAAAAAGTTATATAAAAAACTTTTTATACGAGTATTATATGTCATAATATCATAAATACTTGATGTACCAAAAATATTACCAAAATAGATTTTATAACTAAAATAAATATCTCATTAACACTCTAGAACATTTTTCTCTTTTTTTGGTTTAGTATATATTCCATGAGATTTTTTTTAAATACGTGACCAACATTGGACAACTGTCACTGTATTATGGTAGCAAAATCCGGCTTTATAAAATTTTCAATTAAATATTTTATTTGTATTAATGAAATATTAAAAAAAGTATAAATATATAAAGTAAGTGTAGTAATAAACTGAGTGTAATGGTAATGTAGTATGTCAAAACGCATGCAATATGCAATATAATCTCACAATTTTCTTTTTTGGGAGTTGATGAAGATGAAATTATCAAAAGATTTTGTGAGATATTGACTGCAGGTTGTGACATATCTGACCTTACTTAATCTAGGGTTGATAAAAAGTAAATTATGTACGGAGATCCCATTATTTCTCAAGTTTGGAACACTAAAATTTATATTCATGGTTTTGGTGAGAAGAAAAGTACTTAAGCGTTGTTCAAAAATTAACCCCGAAGGACGCATTTTGCAAGAGACTTTCAGAAGACAGAAGTATACGTAGGCCACTCAAATTATTATTTAACGCATAAAAAGTTATGGATACCCTTTAGTTTACTGATTCTAGTGATTCCCGAAGTGAAAATATAAATCTATATTGACCTCCAGGGATTGTTATTATTTTCAAGCATTTATTTTGTTTGTTCTTATAAATTTTTTATAACAACATCGGGTATTTACTTTTATAACAATCTTTTATCTGTTTTTGTGTGTATGTAACTCGTAATTTTATCAACTTAAATCGTAAAATTTTGGGTATACACTACATAATTATTAATAAATATTTGGGGGAGAGAGGAACAGGGTGTAAAGTTCCTCATCCACCATTGAAAAGGGAGGATCCTCCGACCAGACGGGTGTTGTGTCTGGTGGGCTACTGCCCCTACGGTTGTTGTCGGGTTCAATCGCTCGGATATCTTTGATAGCGCGATGTGGGATACGTCAGTTTTTAGTTCGCATGTGCCGCGAGAGCTGTCGCTACAAATATTATTTTGTACTGGATTCAATCAGTGTTTAACACCTGAGCATAAATCTTCTCTCCATGTAGAAGGGTTGTAACCTAATCTGTCACGCGACATCACCGTAAGTTTGCGGATTACCAAGAATAACGATTCGTGTCAGGTGTATACGCGCTCTCCGAGCTACGGTGGGGCATCTCACAAGGAAATATAATAACCTAGAAACTAGGATTGGTATAAAAATAATTATATGCCAAGAGTGGGAATCAAATTCGCGACCGTTGGTGTTAAGACGAAAAAGTATTTTAAGACTGTTTAAATATAGTATATATGTGTTTTATATACATTTATGTTATATACATACATAATTACATTTGCTTTAACTAAAAAAGCCTGTAAATCTTCCACTGCTGGGCAAAGGCCTCTTCTCAATATAAAAGAATGGTTGGAGCTTTATCCATCACGCTGTTCCACTGCGGGTTTTTTGTTTAATATTATTGATACCACAGCCACGGGCTCGTAGTTGCCCGTATCCTTTTATTATAATACATCAGGCAATTTCTATATTATGCTTACTCACGTGCGCTTGACATCAGACTTCAGATCAGCGGTCCTAAGACTACCTAGAAAAGCAAGGACATGGTCCGGAGCTGACGGTTTTATGTTGTTTTATTTTTAAAAACATATTTTTGCATTTTTTGTTATTTTTGGAGTACATCTAGGCCACGCCGTTGGCTTATACGATTTTTTCACTTTTTTTTTCTTATTCTATACCTTGTCTTTTATATTTTACTAAGTGCCTACACTTTACCAATCATGTCCCTTTTTATAATTTACATATTACTTGTAAGTACTTTTGTTTTAATATGTGTATTAAAACACTATTATTAGAATTATTTTTTATGCTATATCCGCTCGTTGAGTCATGGTAGGGAGACCCATAAACCAGACAACCCAAACCAGGAACAAATCTTTGTACAAATATCTCTCCCGAGCGTGAATCGAACCCGCGACCACTGAAATTGAGACGACTAGTTGCACCACTGCATCAGAACGGTTGTATAATATACTTACGCCGAGTTGCACGAAATAAATTTTAAATTTAAGTGTTTATTAAAATAATTTAATCACAAGAATCGTGATTATCTGTTGCACGAAACCTACATCTGATTAAGTTAACAAAAAATTTAGTTTAATTAAAGACCTATCTAAAGGATGATTAATTCCAACAGCTTTAAATTAGTCATAAGATCAACTAATTTTAAGATTAATTGCAACTTAACTAACGGAAAGTTAGCGACGGTTTCGTGCAACTCGCCGTTAGTTTGTCAAGTTTTAAAAGTAAAGTATGTAGTTTCAAAAAATTCCAATTATTTTGAAACCATATAAAATATTATTCTAGCCGTATTCTTTCAAGATAATTCGAATCATTGAAATTTTATCTTATGAAGATTAGCGAGGTCATATTTTAAGAATGAAATGGATAAATAATGCAAATTCAATTTATTTTGCTACATTTTCATCTTATCCAAAAAATCACATATTTATCAGGCAAACGAGAAGATTTCTTTTATGGAGAGCTAGAGTTTAGTATTAGATGTAGTCTCAAGGGACGTTGAAAGGCTTTCTTAGATATACCTAAAGAATAAGAACTTGCTTTTATAATTTTTCGGTCTATTTTGTCCCACGAGTACTATAATTGAAATCAATCTTCAATCTTCAATTTTGCTTAGTACCATGTACTTAAAGTTCTCAAAACACAATATCAAAGGCTTTATCATTTTGTATATGCTCTATCCACATCAGCTGATGTGGTGATGGATTTTTCCGTTCTACCCTCAAATACTTAAACGTTTACATAAGTGGGCTGAATCACTCAAATAACACAAATGCAAAGTTAATTTTTTGTCACACCCAATATTTCTTTGCCGAAAATTCCGAAAGCGTGGATCAAAAACTGGGGATGAAGGTTAACTATGGACTGTTATTCTTGTAATTGCCGAGCTTGTGAACTATATAAAATGCCCAGAATCTCTGTGCAAAACTGTAGTGGTAGAGTGTTTAAGTAATCACCAACAAGTCCCATGAACTCAGGTCCAAGTCGTTTCCCTCAAGACCTTCTGCATCCACGCTATAGAGCTTACACCGTCTGTTAAGTAACAGGTGCCTTAAAACCTGTCAACTCGGCAGGAATGGTGCCTCATAACAAACGGAGTGAGGTTTCACGCTTTGAGGAACATCTAAAAACCGAGGGTAAAGGGCGCACCCCCCAATCGCCAGAAGCAAAATACGATTGTTTAGGAAAAAGACTGTTTAACGGACCGGATTTTTACTCGACGTCCTAGCTATGCTAAAACGGTTAACGAATTCGGCTTAAGTACATGGAATCTCCAAACACTATACAGACCAGCAAGTTTTCAACTTATTTGTCATCAACTTGGAAACTGAGCCAACATAACAGGAGTACAGGGACGGATATGGAAGGGGCGGGGAGTTCACGAGAGACTTATACAACGGGTTTCGTCACGAGCAAGAGTATTAGGCACGTAGTGTTTGACTTCCAAGCAATTATTGAGCGTATGTGCAAAATCCACCTGAAACGAGGATTAAAAAAAAATCTCAATGATTAATGTTCACACTCTGACGGAAGTAACAACCTAAAAAAGAAAAAGAGGTGGTATGTTGAGTTGGAAAATATGTACGCCAAATCTCGCAGTGGAGGCATACATATAATAATTGGAGATTTCAACACAAAAGCTAGAAAAGAAAGTCTTTACCGACCGACAATCGGGCTACATAGCCTTAATGAAACGTGCAATGATAATGGCACTCGCCTAGTCAATCTAGCGGTATAATAATTGGTTATGGTGGTCCAAAGTACAAACACAAAGCAACTTGGATCTCTGATAACTGTGTCACATGCAATGGTTGTCAGTTAAAAATTTATTTCACATCAGCTACTGTTTATTACCACTGTTAATTAAATAGCGTAAATGAAAGCTTTATCGACTTGTGAAAGACGTTTTTATATTTCATTTACACACAATAAAGTATTTATTTGTTCCTACTAGGGATGTTCATCGAAATAAATTATCGATATTTATCGTATTGTGTTATCGATAATTATCAAATGAACAGTTATCGATAATTATTGGAAAAAAATTATCGATAGTTGGCGTCAGTTATCGATAATTATCGGATTAAAATTATCGATAATTGTTGGCCGATTCGATAATTATCGGATACATTTGCAAGTATCGAGAATTGTTTGGTAAGTGACGACGAAAAAAAAAGGTCATCCGCCCTTCAGTACCGACGTTTACCCCCTGAAACCTATACGAATACCTAAAAAAAAGGTTATCGCTTCTCCCTCTCAAACTTATTACTCAATAATAATCGACTGACACCTACCCATAATTATCGAATCACAATTATCAATACTTATCGGATCCAAAAACAAATATCGATATTTATCGGATCTAACAAAATTATCCATAAATATCGGATGAAAACTTATCGATAGTTATCGAATGAAAAATTATCGAGTATTTACGAATTATCGATAATTATCGCACACCCCTAGTTCCTATTTCGTGGCACTTTTATTATGTTTCTTTTTAGGCTTCTGCACCCAAAGGGTGCCAAAGGGAGAGGGTATTACAAATACTCTTTTTACAGATTCCACTGCCGTTAATGTGTTTATTAAAAGACTGTGACTTCGGAAAGGAAGCTGGTAGTCACTTGATGTGTTCAATATAAATTAAAATAGTTCTGGTGTAGTGGTGTGAGTAATTGTCTTAAAGTCGGGTTGAAATTTAGAATCGTTTGGCACGAATTTAAGGACGAGAGAGGGTGCGGGGGTAAGGGGGGTGTCCCCTTACCTTCCCCATACCACTCGCAATACAAGGTAATGCACCATTCCTGAAAAAAATGAAAAAGAAATCACATAACCTAACCTCACATTTATAGAGTTTATCGGCATAATTTCGTTCTGTGACATCTCCGGTGCTGCGGGAACCCTTCGTTCTTGCATTAGAAAACACTAGACACTTGCACTTGGAACACCAAACACCATTGTTAATATTTTTCTAATTTGTGAGAAAAGTGAAAACCTGTTATTGTTATGATATTCAGTTGTCATTTACTCTATAGTCTTTGGTTTATCAAATATCAGAATGCGTTCATTACGACCATAGATAATACAATAATATAATATAATGATAAAATAAAAACTAATTTCACAGCAATGCATCTTTATTTATTTGTACTCACCATTCCTGAAAAAAAAAGAAAGAAAAAGAAATTCTATAGACCTAACCTCAAAATTAACCGTTTATCGGCATAATTTCGTTCCGTGACGTCTCCGGCGCTTCGGAAGGTGCAGCCCCTTCGCCCTTGCGTAACAAAATGCAGACACCCACGCTCGCCTCCGCAGCCTCGGCTTTTTGGTCGCCTTCGGCGACCAGCCTCGGCCGCTCCGGCTCGGCCGGGTGTCTGCGTTTTGTTACGGCGGGCGGGGGTTGCCCTCCCTCCGCGCCTCCGGCTCTTAAAGAACACTCTAGAGGTGGGGCAAACAAGACTACGTGGAGTCGGGGTAAGCTGATTCCATTCTGTGACTATTTTGAGGCAGAAGTCAATGTCTGTTAAGCGAAGTTACTTTTTCTGGGTAATTATACAAATAAAACAAAATGTTTATTTATTGCTTATAAACATAATTTACAGTATCTAATAATTTTTATATATTTATATCATTCTCTAAGATATATTGTATTATCTATGGTCGTAATGAACGCATTCTGATATTTGATAAACCAAAGACTATAGAGTAAATGACAACTGAATATCATAACAATAACAGGTTTTCACTTTTCTCACAAATTAGAAAAATATTAACAATGGTGTTTGTTGTTCCAAGTGCAAGTGTCTAGTGTTTTCTAATGCAAGAACGAAGGGTTTCCGCAGCACCGGAGATGTCACAGAACGAAATTATGCCGATAAACTATCTAAATGTGATGTTAGGTCATGCGATTTCTTTTTTATTTTTTTCAAAAATGGTGCATTACCTTGTATTGCGAGTAGTATGGGGGAGTAAGGGAGACCGCCCCCTACCCCCTACCAAATTTTCACGACCAAATTCGTGCCAAACGATTCTAAATCCAACCCTAAAGTCGTAAGAAAAGTTTGATGAAGTTTGATTCCCGCTACAAACAGCTATTTTTATTTATTTATTTACATTTTTTTGTACACCACAAATATGTATAAAGAAGATAAGTGTATTGTGTGTACAAATGCAGGCTTAAAATATTTATTCTCATAAAAAGCATAGTTTTATTTACAATGAGTACAAAAAAAACAATAAATTTAGTAAAGTTTATGCTTCTGGAGCATTACAACAGGATAATTACAATGGCAATACATTAAGGGATAGATAGTCCGTTTATAATATGTTTTATTTTCGATTTTGTACTTAATATTTTCACAATTGTTTATAATTATGGTTAGGCAGATTACTGTACTGTGTATGTTGTACGTACTCAACAGTATGGTCTTTTTTCTGTTATAAGAGAGTACTTTTAGGAGTTGTATTTTTAATTTCTTAGTTTATGAATAAATACTTTTTTTATTTAATACGAATGTAGATTGGATAGAATTACTTTATAGCTTGTTTACTAATAAATATTTGTTTTCGGTCGGGCTGTGTGTCCTTGTGTGTCTCTCCACCGTCCCAATGATCCACGTTCGGAGCAAATGCTTCTATTTGAATAAATATTTGTTTCGCGTATATGTCCTTGAGGGACTTATCGTGCTTTGAAGAGTACGTAAAGCCGTCGCTCTCGTTTGTTATTACTCGTGCTAAATAAATAATCATCTAACCCGCAGTGTAACAACGTTGTCGACGCTGTGCTCCAACCCTTCTCCTACATGAAGAAGAGGCCTTTAGCTTGAAGTGGGACGTGGGAGGCTAATTCAATTCAGTTTAGTATACAAAGAACACACATATGAGTTCGAAATACATTTTAGTATTTTTAGTCAATTTTCGTTCAGTTTAGTTCAGAACTACTATAGCCAACACAACGAATTATAAAAATATAATAAAATTAAAAGTTAAAGGGGATAAAAGCCCCTAAAAAATTTGTGATTTATTGGCGTATTTAACTCGATCTTTAAGAATATTAAGATACTGTACAGAACGCTGGGTATACAAACCCTCGAAATTTGCACTCGACCTTTTTTTCTGTTTATAGGTACATCTTTTCAGAGTGCGAATTTTAATAAATTTAGATTTTAATGTCTGGGAGATGCGCAGCATGTTTGCCATATTTACCATAACGCAACAAAATTAAAGCAATCGTAAAATGACATTTATCCGTGCCTCTCAGGTCACAGAATAGGAACAACAGAGGGACAACAGGAAAAACAAAAGTTGTGTTATCGACTCATAGTTTAATACACATATTTGCTAACAGTTTTGTGCGCCATATCTAGCTTATTTTTCTTAACGTTTGCTTGATATAAGAGTGCTTATAATTTAAATTAAAAGGTGTTATAACTCCTACTTACAAAATAAAAGAAGTCTAAAAGAAATAAAGTTCTCTTTATTAGGAGGTTTAGAACATGCAGCTTATATTTATTTTATTTATATAGTTTAGTGAATACTTAAGAAGTAAATGAGAAAGAAAAAAAAACATACTAAAGAGAGTGCAAAGGCGGTCTTATCACTGATAGTGATTTCTTGCATACAACACTTTCTATATATGAAACATATTATGTGATATGACAGGCACACGGTGCAGTAATTCTTAAAATTTAAATATTTCTAATATATGAACATAAGATATCTAAAAAAAAACTTCATGTAATTAATATAAGGTAAATAATGACAGCATAAACAACACACTAAAAACTTTACACACATGTGCATAAACACA
Source organism: Euphydryas editha (assembly GCA_036937285.1). Classification (NCBI taxonomy): domain Eukaryota; kingdom Metazoa; phylum Arthropoda; class Insecta; order Lepidoptera; family Nymphalidae; genus Euphydryas; species Euphydryas editha. The sequence goes on along the minus strand of JAUPFZ010000008.1, from coordinate 20,963,653 downwards.
CACATACACACATCATGTATACGCATAAAAATATTATACATAAATAAATAATTATTTACTAAAATTATATATAAATATTATATAAATAATTAACCATATACATAAACATACACCCTATAAATAATGCTTTTTGACATTTCGTTTCAAAATATGTATCGACTGCGCTTGGCGTTTGTTTCGCGGGAGGGCATTCCACAATTTTACCGCTTTCACAGTAATATTTAGATAGATTAGCAAATAAGTAATAATTATTAGATTTATATTATATATTCCACGTATGCTATGGAGCCTCAAATACATTTAACGCGGATGTTACATTGACACATCTCAGAATTCTCTGCAACATACATGTCACCGTCAAAATTGACGGCGCATGAGATATAAATGAAGGTAGACAAAAGTGGTTCCAATATTTCCCCATTTAAGAAATAAATTAATAGCAAGTGGTGAAACTGGGTCTTAATCGATTGGTTTTTTTTATTCTTTTTTTTTCATTCATTTCACTCATTCTGGTATAGTGGTGTACAAGTTTTAGTTAATTCTGATTTCGATTCGGAGCACATGTTTATTTCATATCAAGGCATATGTTCTTTTGGGTATCACCGAGCATCTGAGAACACGTCAAACCGTCGGTCCCAGTTGTTATTATAAACATTTGATAACAGTCATTCTTGGTTGGGAAATTATCCGTCAACTCACAGTGATAAATAAAAGAATATTATAACTATGTACTTAGTAAAATGACTCTTAAGTGCTTTTGAAGACCACTTAATTAAATAAATTTTTCATTGTGATTTCTTTGAGTGGAAAAAAAATAGGTAGTCGGTGAAATAAAAAGTACCAGAGCGTGTTTATTACTTAATTTAATTACGAAACGAACTAATCCCTATTGCTTAAAACACAATTACAAAACGATTGCAATGCAATTGAAAAGGTAAATTGAACGTAACATGTTTACCCAACAGTTATAAATCATGCATTTGATGCGGCTGTTCCTCGTTTGTTTCCCGCGGTTAATTTCGTTTAAGACTGTTTGAAATGATATTTTGAATGAGATATTTTATAAATATCACGCATTTTCACCCAATTTGACATTTACGAGCCATCTAACCAAAGCCACACATTAAACGGGACTTGTAACCCTATGAACCTGCTCAAACACAATAAAAACCTGTATTAACATAGGCACACACTTTTTATTATGAAAGCGTCTACAACATAAGTAAAATATTGCAAAAAGACAGACAAAAATTAAATATTTGTACAAATATAAATATCTGATCCGAGCAGGAATCGAACACTCGACTGCCAGTGTTAAGGCTCGACTACTCGGACCACTCCACAAGAACTTTTTGTTAAGTAGCGTATGTAAAATTACATTTAAGAAAATTGTGTAAGCGAATACAGAACCTCCTTTTTTTAAGTAATGATTTTTATGGTATAGACTATTAGCTAAGGAACAAAACTAAATAATGTTCGTTGGCCAAGGCATCATTAAGGAACAGATGGAGTGGTTCGGCCATGTTTTTAAATATTGAAGAATAAATTGAAAAAGTTGCCAGGATTTAAACTCGGTTACACCGAAGAGGAATTTTATACGAACGCAAAAAATAAATAAATAAGTAGGTACCCAATTGATATTTGTAAGGGACGGTGTCTCACTTTACGGTCACATAAGTAAAATATTGCAAAAATAGTTTAAATAAAATTACATACATGCTTATCAATGTCGTGACAGACTTGAAAGAAAGCTTTCATGCAATATTAGGGATCGTACACACATTCGGCTAAAAGAGGGTAAACGAAAATATCTAACCTGCAGACTGGTATATTTTAATACGGTTGACTATTTGCTTTATTTTATTGAAAAATTACAGGTCACTTTCACTACTGAGCCACATTTATAAGCTGTTCTCTAGGGTCCTCACGAATCCTCTGACAGACATGTTTGATGACTTCCAGTCTCTCGAACAAGCCAGTTTCCGAAAAGGCTATAGTAACAGTAGTTGTTGACGAGTATATCCATCTATGACATGTCTAAATTCGTAGGTTTGTTATATTCTATTATATTTTATATATTTCTCGAAGACGCTCGATATGCTGTCATGCAGTCGCGGGCCAGAATCAGAGAGGGCGCTTTTCGTAAGTGCCTACAGACACGAAAGACGCCCTTGGACATCTAAATGGAGTAATTTATAAACAATGGATATATAAAGCAGTAGGTCCAACTTCGAGCGAAAGGTCAAACGTCAAATCCAGCTATGGTGGGCAGCGTTTGGGAAGCTAAAAAACGTCTTTTCATCTGTCATAACTCAGTGCCTGAAGTTAAAAGTCTTCGACCAATCTGTGTTACCAGTGATGATATACGGATCTGACACGTGACACTCTGACTATGGGCCTTTTTAACAAGCTCCAAGTTGCACAGCGTGCAATGGAGAGGGCTATGCTTGGTATTTCTCTGCGTAATCGAATCAGAAATGATGAGACCTTCAACCTTCGTTAGGTTGCCGACATAGCTGTATGGATTTGCAAGCTGAAGTGGTAGTGGGCAGGGCACATAGCTTGTAGAACTGACGGGCAGTGGAGCAGAAAGGTTCCCGAGTGGAGACCACGTACCGGCAAGCGCAGCGTCGGATGGCCTTCCACGAGACGGACAGATCACTTGAGGAAAGTCACCGGAAGTCGTCGGATGGAGGCTGCTTTAAATCGGTCGCTCTGGAGATCGATGGGGGAGACTTACGTTGAGTGAGGAAATCCAATGGCTGATATGATGATGATAATGATAATGATGATGGTGACTGTTTGCTTTCCATGTTTATTTTTTTCATTTATTAACTCAGTCTGTTGATGTAAATGTATTTAGACCTCTGAGGGTAGAATGGAAAAATCTACCATCTGATCAGTCATTGGATGTTTATTGCTGAATCTAGATCTTCCCCATTATCGCTAGTGAGGAGGAGAGGGGACTTGCCAATACTCGCCACACTTGGCGGGTGCGTTGGCGAGCGCAGTGTTGGGGCAGGATATGGTGACGCTGTTGCTCATCACCATCCTGGTTCGTGTACAATTCGCACCACTAAGGTCTTAGTCGCCTTTTACGACATCTTCACAAGAAAGAGGTACGGCAATTTCCTTATTTCATACGAATTATTAACAGTATTATAGATGTTTTGGGTCGTCTTGACGCTTGACGCTATTTATGTGTTATGCTGATATATACGTAGTAACTAAAAAAAGTTACAATCAAATACATTTTGTACAGAAGAATGCATAATGTGTCAATTTAAGGTTTTTCCAAATTTTAAATAATGCTTTTGTATAAAATAATCAAGTGTGTAGGATTCCTTACATTTACATATTAGAGTACCCATTATGTAGTTCCTAGTAACCTCTTTATAACATGATAAACTCGTAACTTGTAAACTAACTTTGTAACGTTGTGGTCTCACAATCAAATTAGGTATGTATTTTTACCAACAATGGAAGAAAAATAGTAAAATATATTTCGAACTGATATATGTATTTGCTGTATACTAAACTGAACTGAATCAGCCTGTAAACGTCCCACTGCTGGGAAAAGGCCTCTTCTCCATATAGGAAAAGAGTTGGAACTTAATCCATCACCCCTCTCAATTGCCAAATGAGTAACATTCGTTATCATTTGATATTTTTATCATAGACACCTGTATCTTAAAATAACCAGGACCGATGTAAAAGCTAACGTGCTCATCGAGGCACGGTGGAGAGTCCCACAAAGACATACACCCAGACAAAAAATAAATATTTGTACAAATATAAATAATTGATACGAGCGGGAATCGAACCCGTGACTGCCAGTGTTAAGGTTCGAATACTCGGACCACTACACAAGAACTGTTTGTTAAGTAGCGTATGCAAAATTAAATTTAAGAAAATGGTGTAAGCGAATACAGAACCTCCTTTTTTTAAAGTTATGACTTTTATGGTATAGACTATTAGCTAAGGAATAAAACTAAATAATGTTCGTTGGCCAAGGCATCATTAAGGAACAGATGGAGTGGTTTGGCCAATTTTTTAAATATTGAAGAATAAATTGAAAAAGTTGCCAGAAATTAAACTCGATTACACCGAAGAAGAATTTTATACGAACGCAAAAAATAAATAAATAACTAGGTACCTAATTGATATTTGTAAGGGACGGTGTCTCACTTTACGGTTGTCAGTGGGATTAGATGCTATTTAAAATTAAGTCCAGGAAAAAGTTTCTTCGTATTTTATGTACAAGTAAAGACTAATTTTTTTAAAAGTTTGGATGAATTAATGAATTAGCTCGTAATGCCCTTCTCCACATAGGAGAAGGGTTGGAGTATAATCGGCCACGCTGCTCCACTACGGGCTGGCAGATAATTTTTCCCCTAACCGTGAATAACGATCGCTATCAGGTGTTTATGATAACATCCGGGACCGACGGCTTTACGTGATTTCCGAGGCACGGTGGGGAGACCCGCAAGGACATTTACCCAGACCGAAAACAAATATTTGTACAAATACAAATATCTGCCCCGAGCGGGAATCGAACCCGCGACTGCCAGCTTTTAGGCTCTCGCACGCCATCTCGTAGGTAGGTGAAGTAATCTCGTTCCTGTAGAACTTATGGGGTTTTTTGATGAAAAAAATGTGACAAGTAGTTCTTACAGTCCTCTATTGATGTTAACCTAATACTAACCAAAGAGTTCTGAAGAGACCAAAACAGGTGAGAATCTGAAGGTAAAAGAAGGTAACGTCAGGACTATATGATGGATGCATAACACTTCCCAACCAAGTTCTCTCAATTTTTAATTTGTTGCCAAATATTTGTGTAGTCTGTCGTTATCATGATGAAATATCACTCTTTTCTGTTGATCAATTCCAGCCATTTTTTCTCAACTTCTTGCTTGAGTTTCATTAGTTATTGGCAGTAGAGATCAGAATCGATGGTTTTGCCTGGAGGTAAGAGCTCATAATGAACGATGCCCTTCTAATTCCATCATACACATAGCATTACATTATTGCGTGTTAATCTGGTGTTCGCCACAGTCTGTGGAGCTTGACTACCCTTTGACCTTTAACTTTTTCACACGTTTTAGTCGTAGGTGATCCGCTTTTCATCACTAGTGATCAATCTTTTAAAAACTGTTCAGTTTCATTACGCTTTAATAGAGAATAGCAAATGAGTAGACAACCGTTCTGGTGTAATGGTGCGAATAGTTGCCTCAACGCCGCGCGCCGGCGCGGTCGCGGGTTCGATTCCCTCTCGGGACACATATTTGTGTTTGTACAAATATTTGTTTACGGTCTGGGTGTATTAACTTTTTGGTTCTCCCCACCGTGCCTCGGAGAGCACGTAAAGCCGTCGGTCCTGGTTGTTATATAGACACCTGATAACGATCGTTACCCATTATAAGAAAATTACCAGCCAACCCGTAGTGGAGCAGCGTGGTTGATTAAGCTCAAACCCTTCTTTTGCATGGAGAAGAGGCCTTCGCTCAGCAGTGGGTATTTTACAGGCTGATACAGTACAGTACACGATTCATAAGGTTTCTTTCAGTGAGTTCGTATGGCACTCAAATATCGAGCTTTTTTGTATAGCCAGACTTTTTCAAATAGGTCAAAACTATTTTGTGGTCAATCCTCAGTTTTTCGGCTATGTTGTATGTATCAATATTTCCAACTTGCTCTACTTTTTCAAATATGGCATTAGCTTTATCCGTATGAAGGCGATTTCAGAGCAAGCTGCATCTTTGACATCAAACTTCACAGACTGAAAACACAAAATTGTCAATTTAAAATTGTCGTCGAAAAATTCTGAAAATAAAAAGACAGGTTGATTTTACAATTTAATTTTAACCCAGAATAACTACCTAACTAACCTGTTTTTTAAAAGCTATTTTTTAATTAGTTTAAATAACAAAAATGGCATTAAAATTGTCATGAGTGTTAAAAATAGTGTTTTTTCTTAATAAACGTGTGTATACATTATTTTACTAATGCAATATACGATAAATAGAGACATTTAAAGTTTGAAAAATCACTCGTTTTGCATGAAGTGAGAGTAGAACCCATCTCAACGCTTCGCTTATGAAGCGCGCAAAAGAGAAAAATATCGTCCTCTGAATTATAGGATACGTACCCAGAAATGATAACTAAATGACTATTGAGACACGATATAGGCTAAATGGTATGAAATATCTTATTATAGTATGCTAAAATAATAAGTCATAGAAGTTTGATTGTTTGTTTTTTTTACGCATATGTCTCGTCATCCACTGAACAGATTAGAAAGCGACATATCTGGTCATGACCTTATGGATACGAGTTACGGCGGCGTGAATCATTTATTTTTATTATTGTTATTATTATAGTATTGCTGAGCCTGGTGAGTTTCTAATATTGTACAGTATCAAATCCATTGTGAGCACACTCTCACAGATCGCGGTCAATCAAGCTTGCCATATATTATAATTATGTATATCCTACAATTATATCGCGTAATGTGAAAGCAATGCTATATAGTATAGCTTTATGGCATTTAATGCTGTAATATGTAGCAGAATAGTATAGCATAGTCTGAAATGAACTGTAGGCTGTAAAACATCACGCTATGACTCATAGGACCTTCTCTATGAGTCATAGCATGATGTTAGTAGCAGACACAAATATGAGAAAGATTTTCACTGCAGAGATCGTCTAATTGTAACGCTAAATTATTAAAGTTTGAAAAACATTTTATATTTTCTAAAAGGTAACACTAACATCAAATAAGAATTGTTATAAAACCATTGTTCTTTTTGCAAAAATAAAGATTGTTGCAAAATAAAAGGTTTCCCTTTAAGCGTTGAATCGTCGACATTCGATATGAATTATAAATTATATTTCCATTAAAGATTACTCGATTGTGAAAGGCTCTATTGTGAACTGTTCCTCACCTGTGCCACTTTCACGTTAATGTCTGCTGTAGTCTATTTGTGTAGTGAACTGTGAACTCAGTAGTTGTAACTGTCTATAATATTCTAAGAAATGTAGATATTTTTCAAGTGGCAGTCGAGCAGCGTTTCAATTTAAAATAAAAAAATTTCTTTTTTCAACTAGACTTTTTTTAAGCCTAGTTAAAAAAATATTTTTTTAAAGAAAAAAAGTACATTTGAGTCGTCATTTTACAAAGTATATTAAATATTTTTAAATAATTAATTATAGTTGATGTGAAGTTAGCGATGCGGAATGTAGATTCTGCTTTCCAAAAAAAAAAAGCAATATAATATAGGTACAACTGTTAAAAATGCAGTCATTATATTTTACAAAATTCCCTACTGTTCTCTAACGACGATATTCAAAATACATTTTTTTTTCAAAAATTTTACTTATGACGGCAAGATTACATACAATAAGACTGTAATTACTGGGATCTTTTATGTTTCTAATATTAAAAGTGGTAAAAAGGGGGTATCGATATAGAGTATAGTTGTTGCAAAATATGAGCGCGCGCGAACTTTTATTTGTAGTGGTCGTGTACATGCACATTGCATTAGTGTGTGTGCCCGACAGAGCGATCAGTCGCGAACGGTCGCTCGTTCGGGTCACATGCGCTTGTTGTTTTCGCGACGCTTCCGACAGCAAAGTACCGTCAGCATGTCTAACACCGAAAAATTATGAATAATAATTATTAATATATATGCTTTTAAATAACTGCTTTTATACTGTACAAGAATACATTGATTATTGTAAGAGAAAGAATCATTCAACTGTTTAAAATTACGGAATATTTGTATATTAATTAATTTTGACTCAATTATTATAATTTAGACGTATTTTAAAATTTGCACGTCTGCTTGCAGGCAGAACACATTGGGCATAATTTTGTCACCATAACATCGGTCCTAATGACATTAATCTGTGTTCACGCAAATAAATTTTTGATTATGATTATGGTTATGAACGAATACTCCCTTAAAAAGAAACGCGATCATCGGACATTTTTTTAATAAACGTCTTAACGTATAACCTGACTCTGCTTTTTATTTTACTTCGCCCATAACCCAATATCCAATTTATTAAGTGATGAAAAACATATATAATCAAGACACAAATTTAACTGGATTAATAGCGTATTTTTTTGCAAGGTCGGATTAAACAATTTTTGCCATTAATACAGTTAAAATTGTGTTTTAATTATGGATATAAATCATGCAACCTGAGTATACCATAATAAATCGAATGCAATACTCAACGTCTTAATAATATTTTACTTTTATAATAAATATTTTATATTTAAAAAAAAAGAACATGAAGTCGAAATAATGAAATATTTTTTAAGTCAGTGTTATTTTATTTTGCTAACCGTACTACTTCTAAGCTCACGCACACATTCACGTGTATACGGACACAATATGCACACAAGTAAAGGCCGCGAGCAATCGTATCTTGCACTATCTATAATAAAAAGGTACAATTTTACAAAAAGAGCCACATAGACCTCCGTTTGTTGATTTTGGACTCATGGGATTAAAATTTAACGGAGTCCTCATATGAACTTTTAATAAATTTTACCTTAAAAGAATCTTAAACTTGTTTATATTCAATTAAAAGCATAAAATATAGTTCCATTATTCTTAGTTGAAAAAAAAATCTAAGTATGAAAACCAGCCAGGCAGAACCACCTCACTATTTCTTACCATCATTCGCTCGACTATTGCTTTGGAATAATTGCAATTTGACAGCGATAATTAATCTGATTTTTTTCCTCGATATGTAACTGTGCGCAAGTGGTTGAAAGGTTTTCTGATTTTCCCGGTTTTCTAAAATTAATTAACTCAAATAAACAGACGCATTCAGTTACTTTCCGATAAATATTAGATACTGGAATATTTAAGGAAACTGTTTCATTCCGAAATTTCTGAAAATATCCTTTCTATTCAAGAAAAGCAATGTTATTTTCTCATACACTTAACCTTATTGTTTTTAAAAGATATAAAATACGTAACGGCATCGAGAACCAACTTTTGTGTTTTTATGATAACGGTATAAAACAATATTATAAGAAAACACAGTAAAATATTACGGTCTCATCTGCGAATCGCGATAAGTCAAAGTATATGAATTTCAGAATATGCGATCTTTATATATATAATATAGATATTATTTAACATAATATAAACACGGTCGTCTGTTCCTAAGCTATGTTTTAGTAACAGCCGACTATATACTTTCCCGCGACTATAGGCGCGTGAAAGTTGACAACGCTCCTAGTATACTAGTGTGAATAGTTTCAGTATGCTGACGATCGCAAATTCGATTGGCACTCCGTACAGATATTAGTATCTATTAATCCGTTTTTTTGGGTTTGATATTTGTTCATGTGACATTAATGTCAAACTCACAAATTTGTCATTTAGTTAGATATACCGGTTGTCAATGTGGCACCGCTGGAGAGACTGCAGCACCGTCCAAGTTTCGATTGAAGGAAGGAACCCACAACCCTGGAGCACAAAGCATGCTCATCAATAATTGCGCTTACGTGCCCGTCAATATATAGATAGTGTGTTTTTATCAGTTTCGCTTTTTCTGTGTGGACTAAAACGGTTGTCAATTATACACTATACCCTGTACAAGTTAGCATGATCTTTTTGACAGATGTAAATTTTTCTGATTGACATAACTTTGCAATGACGAACATATCGCACACCTAGATAAAGGGTCGCACAACTCGAAATAATCCAAAAACAAGTTTTCGCGCCTATCGGAATCTGCGTCGAAAATTACACTAACTTCAAAGACACCTGTGTACAAATCTCCATAAATAAAATGTGGATGGCGCTGTAAGTCAGTCTTTCTGAGTAGCACCACGTACAACCCTCACCAACAACAGTAACGCATTACCAGTTACAACATGTCAGCCGTAGAGAAAGTAACTGTCAATACACCCAAATACTAAATTATTTCGACTTAGTTTTCCATTTGTGGTTAACGGCAGTAATAAAGCGTAAATTATTTTGAGTTCAGTTGATATTCGTGATTGAACAGGTCTTGTTTCTTGGGCGTGCTTCAAATTATTTCCACTTACCCTGGTACTGTTTACAAAAGTAAGTAATTTTCATTTTACTATTTAGAAATAGTTTAGTGTTTGTGAAATTATTTTACACTATCTGAGTTAGTCTGTTATTGCTGGTAACATTTAAATTGACTCTTATTTTAAAACAATAAGTGATATTGTTTGTTTTGATATAGGCATATTTATAGTTGCGTTTGTATTTTGAAATAGATTTAAAAAAAAAAAATTTTCCAATAAAATACTGAGATCTATAAACATTTTTGAGTTAGTATAGTATTCGTGAATTTTATTGACTTTGTAGTTTTTTGTTACAGATTATGAAGGGCCGTGGCCTTTAACTTCTACAGAACGTGATGGAAGCTACTACTAATAAACCTGAAAGCAGTAATGCGAAGATGGAGCTACCAGAGAACTCGAAAACACCTCCGAGGAGCATTAATGTGATAGAACAAATATCGGAAAATGGATCCATGGAGTTACAAAAGAACCCAGCAACGTTAGCATCACCATTAACCAGCACCCAGGTGAAACTATATTTCACCGGTTAATAGCGAGGGCAGCAACTTAGACGATTCGGATGCGGATCCGCTCTTCAACCCACCTCCCACAGAGAAGACTCACAGGATATCTCTCGTCGCTCGTCGTCGTCGAAAGAGCTCTCGTTCCTCCAGCACTACCTCCTCTTCCAGTTCATCTACCATGCCGAATCCTGCCAATCTCTTGAACGAAAATCCACTTGCTGAAGCTTCCACCTCTCAACCGATTATAAACCAGTCTCTTGATCCTGAAAGCCTTCAAAACGGTAGGAAAAGGACAAGAAACCCTGCCGGTTGGGCAACAAATGTTAAGTAAACTCGTCGAAATAAAGGAAAGACGTAAGTTCAACTCGTGAGAACGTCCCTGAAAGAACGGTCAAGCTTCCATGCCATGATAAGTGCAATAATAATAATAGAGTTAAGTGTTTTAGATGCCTTTATACACGTTACTAATAATTGTTGGTACCTAATACATGAATAATTGTTATGCCTGTTAATTTGAATAAGCTACTTGTTTTGTGACGAAGTCATTTCTAAAAAAGCCATGAAAGGCTGTGTTTTTGTTATAAAAAATATACTTACGAAATATTTTGTCTGTAGTTTATAGACTTATACGATTATAATACTGATTAAAGAGATATTAATTCCTAAATTATAAAAATAAGTCTACTTTGTTCCTAAAAAAAGTGCTGTGTTTTTGATAACCTTTATGTGCTTGTCCTCTATGTTGTGCATATAAAATAAATATGTGTAAACTAAAAATAATGCTTTACTTCATTAATAATTATAGTCAATTAATAAAAAACTTTTGAGATACACTACTCTTCATGAAATGATTATGAAAAAAACATACAGATAAAGAGCACATAATTTAAAATATTTAACAAATATGTGATCAATTTGAGTTGATAAAAATATTTAATAATTATTCAGTCACGATTACTAATATAACACGAAAAAACTTAAAAAAACAGTGATTATCTGTATTTAAAGGTAAGAAATTGATAAAATAAATAGCATAATAAAATAATGTACAACATCATACAACAGTTTTCTAAATAGGTCAATAAAAAATTGAGTAAAACGTTTTTTGCTGTTCCTGAAAAAAGAGATATTTTGAGTTATACTACTCTTTATCTAGGTGTGTATAATATTATTATTTTCTTAATTTAAATGATTTTAAAAATTGTAATAATATTTAAAATATATATATAACACAAAAGTCCCTAAAGATTTAAGCGTCGTCCGAAAGTTTTAAGACTTTTCATTGCTTCAAAGTAAAATTTAAACAGGAACACTGTAAATAATAGACGCTTGTACAATGTTACAACGGTCGAAACAAAAATCCGACCCACTGATGTAACATTGTACAAGCGTCTATTATTTTCAGTGTTCCTATTTAAATTTTACTTTGAAGCAATAAAAAGTCTTAAAATTTTGGGACAACGCTTGAATCTTTAGGGACTTTTGTGTTATATGTATTTTTTTAATATTTTTACAATTTTTAAAATCATTTAAATTAAGAAAATAATATGTTCGTCATTTCAAAGTTATGTCTATCAGAAAATTTACATCTGTCAAAAAGATCAAGCTATCTTGTACAGGGTATAAGATTAATAATAATTGTGGGCTCTCATGTATGAGATTTAATATGAAAGTAATATTACCACGAAAAATAAGTAAATACAATATTATGAGTACAAAAAGTTTGTCGATCGAACATTATATTTTCTAATTTTGAAGATATTATCTTATATATAGCAAGCTTTTTATAATATTCCTAGCTCGTGAACACCGGTTATCTTACAAGACAGGGTTATTACTAAAAAAATGTAAAAGAAGATCTTGCAAGAGCACAAAAACACACGAGCTAAACCAATATTTATAAATAATATTCGATAACGATTCCGATAAATTTTATGAAAATTGTTCTCATTTGAGAAAATATCTACGACGTTCATATATATTTTTTCTTTACACACATAACTGAAAACAATATTTGTCTTATGAAAAATATTTCGAATGATTTAACTATGTATGAAGCACGTGAACTAAAAATATTTTTGGAACGAACTCATATCGGTTTCTAAAATTTTCTTCATATCGCCTAAATATCCTATTAATATTATAAATGTAAGTTGTAATATTAATAGGATATTTAGTAAGTTGGTGAGTATGGATGAATGTTTGTTACCCGCAAAAACTAGTGAATGGATTTAAATGAAAATTTAAAGTTATATAACTTATACATCAAAATAGGATGGGAAGCCCTTACCACTTTTTTCCTAGAAATTTCGTATAATTATGTATATTGACTCGCTGATTACGAATATGATAGTCAAAATTAGCGCATATTTCATTTTCAGAACGTGCAGGAACTATAGGTGGCAGCACTAAATCGACTAAAGAGACACTATGCGGACAGTAAAGGAAACTTATCAGACCTGTCATCGTGCTCTCAATTATGTAAACAAAATTATCTTTTCAATTATATTATTTTTGCATATGATAAAAGTTATAAATTTTGGGGGAGTGTGAGGAACAGAGTATAAAGTTCCTCGTCCACCATTGACAAGGTTACTGTCCCGTTTTTAAAATAACTCAGTGCGGACTAATATTGGTCAGTCATCTCTTGAGATGGACATTTTTCGTCTGCATACCGATAGTGTTAAAAGAAACTCGAGTCTGAATATTAATTTGGATAGTCTTCTCAGTTTCTAGAATAAACTTAGACAGCCCGACGTACCCTCAATTAATAGTTAGATTGCTGGATTGCATTAGCTTAGTTTGTAATATCCAAAGCACTAAGTATGTATGTTTTAAGTTACGTATTTACGATGCCACCTGAGATTTTTTTTTATCCTTTTGTTCAATATTTCTTAAGCTAACTGAAAATATTTTTATGGTTTTTCATAAAGCATGAAAAAAAGAATGTTAATTATCGAGGGTAAAATATCAATTCACTGGATCAATAATTCTTGTGATTTAAAAAATCGATCTTTTTGGCTCGAGAAATCCATTCTTCTCATTATTCGATCTCAGGTCACCATCCCTATATAAAATTATAGTATGATTGTGATTGGCTCACAGCCTCAACGGATATTATGAAGTCACCTCCCTTTCATTTCATAAAAAAAAATAATAAAAAAATTATTAATAATTACTGAAAAAAATGAAATTATTCATTTAAAAGAAAAATTAAATACACTTTAAATGTACTATTCTTTCATTTGCGTATAAAATTGTGTTGATAAGAAATATTGCAACTTCTCTATTCAATAAACAAAAAAATACTCAAAAAACAATAAGCCCAATAATAAAATAAAAACAATAAGTTACCTAAGTGAACTTTAGGTTAGTGTTAATTAACTGTAAATTGTATTAGAGATCGGGTGAAGAGAATCAAGGGTGGACTATCAATCATGATTCATTACGAAGGCCATTTGTATTCTAGACTTATCACAGGTTCAACTTCGTGAATCAAAATAGATTGAGGAATAAAGTTACTAAGTTTATTACTTTTATTTTTATTCTCATATTAATTCGTGTTTAATTTAAGACATTACCGTTTTTATATTCTAATTTTATATATTACTTTACTATAATTATAAATACGAAGAGTTTATATTAACTGATCTCAAGATCTCTTTTAAAAGCCAAATAATGATGATGGTTCTAGATTAAAAACATTATGCTACAACTCATAGCAGCAAAGAAGAAGTCTATAAGAATAAATAAATAAATAAATATATATTTATATATATATATATATATATATATATATATATATATATATATATATATGTATCTTATATATAAATGTATATTATTGGGACACCCACCACCTCAGTCGCTCGAGACCATGGACGATGTAAAGGGTCCGAAACGTCGGGAAATAATCTAATTGAAAAATCATTAAACTGTTAAGTGTTTTAAACAAATAAACGCGATAAAATCTGATCTAGACTTTTAATTAAATGATTATCTTATAGTTTTCTTTTTTCAAGTCGTATAACCTGTACGATGACATTATCGATTACAATGTCATAAAATTGTTTTTTCAAGATTTATTTACCATCAAACGGTATTACTCTTGTTGTCAAAACAAAATAAATATAAGAATATTGAACAACGGCACTGTTTGACTCTCTATCCCTTTACAATATTGCGAGTCATAGTCATGGATACAGTCTGTTAATTACGTGACAGCTTAATTTCCGAATTAAAATATTGTGTACGACTGAACATCACTTAAAGTGACGTCGCTAAATAATTGAAACACTCAGTATCATTTAAACGGTATTCATTAGTGATGTAATCGAGTGATTCTTGCATGAGTGTATAATAGGTCCCATTAAGAAAGCCTTATATTTTTTCTTCATTCGACGACAGAATGGAATTGTATCTGTACCGGAAGCGTCGCGTTTAATGGCGTCTCATTTCCGATTCCGTTTCTTCATCCAACGTGATGCTGGTTAATTGTTGTAAATGTATTTTCTAAGCTGTAAAATATATTCAGTAATGGATACTGATGTCTGGCTAGAAATCAAATAGCTTATAAATATATATGTATATGTATAGTAAACTTATTAAATACTGTAATATTAATACCTACATATACTGAAAATGCTTTCTGACTTCGCAAAGGTTAGCTATTAAATACGATAATACGCTAATAAAACGATTATTTCTCTCGAGACATGCAAGTAAAGATTACAATGTTTTTCTTCCATTTTAAGGATAAATAAATTATTAAATTAACATTTAAAAAATGTAGATAATTTTTTTTGATACTTTTCAGGATCTTAACTCGTAATTCTTGTTTAAACAAAATTAATAATAAGAATATTAAACAAATTAATTAATATCTCACACTACCTGCACATGGCCTGTTAGGATCTAACCATATTAATCATCTGTAAGGCCTGAACTGAATCAGGCTATCGATATCCCACTGCTGGGAAAGGGATTTATTTCCAGAGAAGGGGTGAAGCTTACATCCAGGCCACAAATCAATATTTGAACAAATAGAAATATTTGAGGGACTGAGTGGGAAGAGGTGGGGAGGCGGATTGAATTCTATAAAAAGATTTTTTATGTGTGACTATTAAACTCTCTAGCAGAACAGCCAGATATAAAAAAAGTAATATTTTAATGTGCATAAATAAATAAAAATTTTTTAATTAAACCATTTACATTTTATAGCATTACACAAAGCTTAAATAATTATTAATTATCTTATAACATACTTATAATTAGAGATAATCTAGCATTTAATGCCTCAAACGTCATTTATATAATAACTAATAAAAATCTACAGCTACAAAACTACAGTATTAAATTACAACGTGCTACTTAAAATAATATGTCTATGTCTATATATAGATATCTATGTATATATCTCTTATTATATATTGTTTCGATGTTTTAATCTATTAAACACTGTAATTATTATTTATATACATGTAAAAGTACGTGTACTTCCGTATTTGGGCTCAATAAATATGGAATTACACGTATTTAATAAATAACACTATTTATTTATTGTATTTCTACTGTACTTTTGTTATTTACAAATTTTATTATTATTAAAATAAAATATTTACATCGTATATTCTGTCGAGAAATCAAATTATACATGTGATTTTAAACTCACTACAAAAAAAATGTAACTTTACAGAATACATTTTATTTACATTTATGTCTATATTATTTTAATTGTTATACGGTAGTAATTTATAACATAGAATAGGAAAACACATTTAACATTTACTTGTATAACTATAACTACAATCGGTAATTACACTGTAGCTAGAGAAGATAATACATTAAACGTATAATTCGATTATACACTCTATTTCTACATACACAGCGTAATAATTATACAACTATTTTAATGCAATTTAACAAATTGAATGATAATTATTTATTTGGGTAAGTCAGGAATTATTATTTAAGAGTCGCACACAATTGATAGTTTACACTATAGTTGCTTGATCGGAGGTTATATGCGTGCGACTGCGAAGCGATTCTCAAACAATATCGTGACAGGAGTTACCGTTGCCAGTTCGTGTCGTCTTCGTGGGCTGTGGTCTTCCTGACATTGCCTCAGAATACGGCGGTGGGCAGTACATCACCTAGAATAAAAAAATAACTTGTATAATTTCAATTGATTTCCAATCGACTTGGCGTATAATTATATTTCCTTACATCTAATTTATTATCAATAGCCTATTATTGTAAAGGCAAAAGGTTTTACGTGTGTTTTCTTTTTGTGCATCAGTTTGGTATAATTTGTAGGATTTATATTTTTTTTTAGCATAATGTGAAATTAATGAAACCTAAATCACGCAAGTTTCACTAGTGTTTTGTGTAGTCCTAACATAGCGTGCACGACGTTAGCCAGGGCTTTAATAATATGTTAGCATAAATATACATGAAAGAAAAATAATAAAATTCATAACCTCAACAATTTTCCATAGTAAGAGTTTTAATTGGTTAATAATATTTGCCGGTCCATAATTTTTGTTTTTATTTAGAAAACAATTTCGTAATTAACCTTTAATTAGGCGCGCGGGGTCGCCGCGACCCCAAGTGATCTTCAAGTTAAGTTATTTTTTTAGCTATTGAAGCTGGCAACCAGAATTTTTTGCTAGCTTCCTAACTGTTTAGTCTGCACTTAATTCAGTGTCGCCCGCGCCGCGGAGTTGATCACACGCACTGCACGGAGGGGCTTGGGGTCGCGTCGACCCCGCGCGACTAATAGTGTAGTTCAAATTTAGGTAAGTAAATATTTATATATTATGTTTTTAAATATTTTTTTCACCTTATCATGTCAATTTCAAAAATATTTACCTGTTTATCACCATTCTGTACACAATTATATATTCATGTAAAATACAAAATTGTGCTTTTTTATGTTTTTGTTTAGTAAACACACGCTATTACGTTTTGCTTTTTCTTTATGCGTATAAACTACGTTGACTTTTTTTAGTTTATCAAGTTTTTTTACAGTTATTTATCTTTTACAGAATTATTTCAACATGGCCCAAAATAGGCAAAGTCTTCGAATTGAACAAATAAGTGGAATTCTTGAAGATAAAGAAGAAGCTTTCGATGAGCTGATGATGAGTTGGGCCTAGAAGGAGACGCAGATACATTCTGGGAGCCAGTGCATGAATCGAACTCAGAATTAAGTGATACTGAAGAACCATCCACATCGACCTCATCCCAACTAAAATAAAACAAAGGGTGGCGTAGACACTAATGACAAGCTGTGCTCCACATATAACGTTGTTCGGCGGACGAAGAGAGGGCCTATGGTTATCTTTTTTCATTTATTCAATGTATCTGCTATAAATGCATTCGTTATTTATAACTTCAATAACAATGAGGCTACCATAAAGAGACGAATTTTTCTAAAGTTATTATCAACAGAATTAGTAAAAGCACAAAAATTAGCGCGAGCAATAGTTCGGTCCCTGCCTAGCGCTTTGAAAAAGCGATTGTCAGAACCTGAAGCTGCGACTCCTTCAACGTCTAACACAGGATTGCACCCAGCAAAAAGAGGAAGGTGCTACATCTGTCCACGAAAAGGCGACAGAAAAACGACCGCAAAGTGCAATAAGTGCAACAATTTTATCTGTGGCGATCATACAAAAAAAAAAATTGTGATAATTGTTGAATTGTAATAGTACTTACGAAAAAAATATTTTTCTATTGTTCTAAATATCTTTCTAGATTTGTTTTTGTATTTTTCTAAAATTTTAATAAGAAATAAGTAGAATATAAACAATTAAAGTTGATTACTAATTAAAATGTTTCTTATTTCATACCTATCAATTTGGGGTAACTGCAGACGCCGCGCGACTAACAGTGTTAGTTTATTGGCGCGCCTAATTAAAGGTTAAAAACAAATTACAAAAAAGAACGTAGCCAAATGATAAATGATTACTTCGAATCAATCTCCTCAGGCAAAAATATCATTATGATTTTTTTCTTTATAAGATAATTATGTTTTATGGCGTTACAGCTATAGTTTATGATACTTTTACACGCTCAAACACTACCCCTATATTTTTATATTATTCACCAACCAAAAAAACAACGACGATCGAGCAAATTAATATTGAAATTCGACACCACAGCGATTTATCGTGATCTCGTAAGTTACGTAATAGTCTACCAGTGCTTTCAGGTTCTCGTACGAATGTTTCTAAGAAAAACTTACAGAGCGCGATCACGTGTATAATCCTTTATGATAAAACACAAATGTATATTGTGCCTCAGCGACGAAAGTTCTGAATATTGCCGTCACACACATCAAATTAGATTTCAATTTTGTAATAAAACAAGTCTAAAAGTATTAATTACAAGTTACTTTTTAGTTTCAAGATTAAATAATATGATACATCTGATAAGGAATAGTAGATTAGCGTTCGAGAAACTTTTCTATATATTCTCGATCAACTTCATCAGTTCCGTAAAACCAAAGTTTTCAAACAATAGGTGATATATGGTTTCAAGACTTGGATGCTACTAGTACCTATGAGTTTAATAGCTAAGAATCTCTACTACAACTCGGCGTATCTCTACTTAGACGAATCATAAATAAGGAGATATGTAGAAGAACTAAAGCACATAGTTCAATGGAATGCAAATCTGAATCGGCATTAGGGTCCCGAGGTATAGGGACAGCAACCGCACCGGAAGCATAGTGTGGGCGGCAGTGGCCTAGGTCAGCAGTGGACGATCATCAACGGTTGATAACGAGCTTGTAAGATTTGTTATTAAATGAGAAGATTGTAATTTGACGAGAAGAATGTAAGAAACTCTAAAGATATGAATAAACGGGTGGCTATTAAGACGATGATAGAGTAAAAAAAGAAAATATGCTAAACTAAAGTAATCCCTAATTCAATTTTTTATTTTTTTTTTTAATTTATTTTACTGTTTAATAAAAAAATCTCAAAATCTTAGCTACTTCAACGCCATCTAGTATTCCAGTAATAAAGTTGCAACTCTGAGTACTGTAATACCATTGCACTGTATTACCGACGTTCACTTTAATATCCAATCAAAATCATACTAATATTATAAATGCGAAAGTAAGTTTGTTTGTTACGCTTTCACGCAAAAACTACTTAAGCGATCATCATGAAACTTTGTGCAAATGTTCTTTGAGGTATTAGAAGTAACATAGGATACTTTTTTGGTCGTGATAACCAACATCCACGCCGGGCGGATCCGCGGGCATAAGCTAGTATAATATAAGAAAAGTTAAACCAGAGCAAAAAGTGTCTTTTTGTTAATAAAACTGTATCAAATATTTTACAAGCGTAAGCACACGAATCGTATCATAATTTTTTCGTTATTACGTTTTGAATATATATATGTTTAGTTTGCAAAATATCAAGTACAATATTTTTGTTAAAGGGATACTGGGGGAATATTTCGTAATAAATAATAAATAAATATAAACTCTCATTGAGAAGGCTCGCTACGACCGACTGATCAAACGGAAAATATTATTTTTATAATAAAAAGGTACCTACTTTTAATAAAAAAATTAAATATAATTATCCCTTTATTTTGTATTAATATTTTCTTATGTTAAATTATTATTTTTATGAAGTTATCGTTTTGATCAATGCGTACGTTTATACGAGTATGTAAGATTTTTTTTATTTAATATTTTTTATTTTTTTTTATTGTTCTATACATAAAAAACACTATTAGACAAAGAAAAAAAAATTACAAAAGGTAAATTATTTTGTCTACCGTACCACTACACCGGCGACCGTTCTAGTGAAGTAATGCGAGTATTCGCCTCAACGCCGTGCGCCGATGGTCGCAGGTTTGATTCCCGCTCGGGACAGATATTTGTATTTGTACAAATATTTATTTCCGGTGTGGGTGTATGTCCTTGTGGGTCTCCCCACCGTGCCTTGGAGAGCATGCAAAACCGTTGGTCCCGGTTGTCATCATGGACATCTATAACGATCGTTACCCATGGTAGGGAAATTATCCGCCAACTCGTAGTGGAGCAGCGTGGTGGATTAAGCTCCAACCCTTCTCGTATATGGAGAAGATGCCAACGCACAGCAGTAGGTTGTTTAAAGGCTGATACAGTACAGTACAGTAAATTATTTTTTAGTTTCTTCTTCATCTTTATTTTTTATTTTAAGTATATTAAATGTAAAATGTGTTAAAATTTTCCAATGCTCGCCACGCCAGTCTATTATGTCAGGATAAGGTGACGCTGTTGCCTATCACTATCCTGGTTGGTGTATAGTTGTTCGCAAAACTATAGCCTTAGTAACCCTTTACGATACCTAGGCAAGAAAGAGGTCGTGACTATTCTTGTCTGCCGGTCATCGCACCACAGAATAAAATAGAGTATAAAATTTATACTGGTATTCTTAAACAGTAGCGTTGTGTTTTTAACCGTAACAAAGCGAGTTAAAAAGTGGATTTATTACGTATTGTAAATATATTGGCCCGCAGAATTCTTTGATCTCTTGAACGATATTTCATTTCTTAAGTATCTCAATATTCCCGCATAAACAATAAACGGCTTTGTGTTGCTTTTTAGTAAAAAAAAGACGAAAGTTATTATACGTGTAGTATTAGATAAGAATTCAGATCTTACATCTGTTTTAATTTAATTAATAATGTTCAAAAAATATCTTTTACCTGCTCTAGACGACGATTAATTATGTAAATATTATATAACTAAAAAACCCGCGCTATTACACTTGTGGTTGATTGGATCTGGTAAAGTATTATTATAAATATAGATTTTTTTATTGTTATTAATTTCATTTAATCATAGGTTTTTAAATGAACCATTTTTTTAAAAATTTTTTAAATATAAATTTATGTCCACGGGCTCATTTTGCCCATGCCGTTTTTATTTCAATTTGTTTTGTTATACTTTGTACAATAGTGGCTGCTTACAATTTAGTAGTGACTTAATTAAAAAAAATTGCCTCTAATGTTGAACATGTGAGTCTACCGACTAAAATATGTATTCTTAAATGTAATGACATGCAATTAGTTTTTACTATGCTAATGTACAATATGCTATTACTAATGAACTTTAATGAACCATTACAATCATTAAGATTTCGTTTTTAATTTTTTGTATGATTTTTTGTATATAGAAAAACTTCTATCTTTTATAATAATCCCAATTAAATATGTATGTATTTCGTCTATAATTTTCTTATGTAATAGTTTTAAAATGTCCCACTATAGAGCGAGGGTATCTAGTTCTAATGATGAAGGGATCTTAATTGCACACTACACGTTAAATGTAAATTAACAATTTTTACCTTTTTAACCATCCTCGACGTTTAGATTATAGATTTGATATAAATACACAAGATTTGTACCCGGTAAGACGACTATGATAATTATTTATTTATGTATGTATGTAAATAATAAATATAATAATAACACAAAAAAAAAAGAAAAATAACAAAAAAGCTAAGACAAGCTGGAAATATCCCATATATTAATAACTAATACTCCCATATATTAATAACATCTCCGTATAAAATCGTTAAAGCAGTTGTGGTTTTAGTTTGTTTATTAAGTTCGTTTTATAGGATTTTTAATGGACATAATTGTATGTTGTAAAACAGGTCGCTACTAATAATAATGAACCATAAACGCGTATAATACCGCGTAGACCATGTAATATGGAATATAATAGGTTATATGATCTTAAATTTCTCGTTGATTCGAAAGGTACCTAAATTTTTCCGACTTGAATGTTATATGAAACTTCTTGAAAATTATCATCGATTCTGAGGTGTATAAGAATTTATTAGAAAATGAAATTCTCGGGAATTTTTATCGAGATACTCGTATACTTGAGCCGTTGTTACGGTAACGATTTTTCAGATAAAAAATACTCTTTTAATAATATATTTTTGAAGAACAATCTACATGCTTTTGTCAAATAGAGGTTTTTTAGACATTTTGGTCAAACTGAATGTGGAGAAAGCCCACTAAGGATATATTTACACTGCTTTAAAATTGTACAATATGATCAAACATAACTTTTAAATTAGCAGTTTCTATTTGACCAAGTTTTGAAATTCAGCCGCTGCACGAAGTAGCTTTATTAAGCTGGCAGCGGCATATCGTTAAAATCGATATTAAATACAGCATAATTTGTAGCTGATTTGGTGCTAATTAGTTGCTAAAATGCCGATTTTGTTGCTCGAACCGATCTCTGGAAATCAAAAACCATGCCAGTTTTATATATAGGTAGCAGAGAAACTAGGTAAATGATAGAAATTGTATCGACTATTATGCATAAAAATATTTACTAATAAAACTACAATCTTTTTACACTTTTCCACTTTTTTATTTTATGTTAATAATAATTTACACGACCGGTTTCGACCTTACGATGATCGGATTACTGAAGATCGGACGTTTTTTTGATACTTAATGATTTTTCGGTCCATACTTACTTGAATCACAATTATCTTAGCTTAAATAGCATTCAATAAGTTGTTGCTGTTCAGAATAATACTGAGGTACCTAAGAAGTACCAGCAACTAAATAATACCTGGAGATTAGCCGATTTTTTTTTGATACTCAATGATTTTCCGGTCCATGCTACCTTGTAATCAAGTAGGCTCAAATAGCGTTAAATAAATTGTTCGGACCAAACTGTTTATGCCATCTCATTAACTTTCCGCTGTTTTCGGACTCAAAATACTCGATAATATACATACGTGCATGTAATTAAGACACTAACCTTTAAGAGGAAATTTTGTAAATGATTCTTATCATCTTAAATGTTTTAGGATTAATACAAATGTATCGTATCGTAACAAATGTATCGTATCGTATTTAAGTTAGTAAATGTATTTAAATATAATGATATTCTCATGTGACGCCGACATTCCGCTAACTTTAGATTACTGGAAGGAAACATTGTAATTGCAGTCATAGCAGAATTACATTCGCCCAATTTTAAACGTATTTAATTTATTGTTTTGTTTTATCTTCTATATTGTTATAAATATATATTTTTTTTCAAATATCAAATAGATTTATAGCAGCAATAATAAATTTTTAAAAGACTCTTCGGCTGCCATATCATAACTTACCGTGTTATAAAATTCTAACAAGATTTCATTACAAGCAATTTATGAGAAATATATCTTCGTTCAAAATGGAATACTTTCAATTATTCTCACGCATGTACGCGTTATAATTTATTAATAAGTTTAATGTATTATAATTTGTTACCATAGTGACTTCGTCTGCCGTGTCAGAAAAAAATATTCTTCAACATAATATATTGTGTATATTGCTTATATTTGTTTGGAAATATCAAATTATTGGGGACATAACTTGTCGAGCACAAGACTAAAATGGAAAGGAAGAGAAAAGGTTTTTATCCGTATACGAGTATATGGATGAAGGCTGTCATGTAGACTGTGTATTAAGAGACATTTTTTATACGTTCTTTGAATTATATACTTAAATATTCTCATATGAATTTTGTTTCTTTTGTTTTCTTTCTTTAATTTCATATTTCCTTTTCAATTTCTTTCTTCACTTTTAAATTTTATTTCATGTAGGTCAATTGAAAAGCTAGACGCTATAGGGTTTCAGTTTCGGATACCCAGGTTCAGATTTTAACGCACTTCTTTTGCATCCTTAAAGCTCTGGAATGGCATATAGATTAGCTGTTATAAAGAAACGTGGTCAGTAATCTTCACTATCGTCACCAATACCAATACGTCAACCAGGCAGCTAATGTCTTTAACTTACGGCCCACTCATATTTGAATAAATTGCACTGTTGCTGATTTGAAAATTGTCATTTCATACCTCACTCGTCACACGTTTCAAACTCAATGGTTTATTATAACACTCTGAGTAAAGTGTTCCGAAAAAAAGACACGCAATCACCAAGACCAAAGCCAGAATCAGAATGGTAAGAATGTTATTCATTGACGATGATTATAACCACGATCTCGTTATTCCAGATATAACAGTAATGCCATAGTTAACAAATGAGATAAATGTTCGTCTTTTTATAATAGACTTGTCTCCTTGTCAGCCTTATTATTATTAACAAAAAAAAAAAATACCTGCATCAAAGAACTGCAAATATTTTTGAAACATTTCAAAAGCAAGTTTTATCACAATAAACAGTTGCTGTTGTTGTTAGAACAACTTTATATCAACTGTTTGTACATTTACTTTGTTACATTATGCCGAAACTTCAGCGCTTCATGTCATAGCGAATTGTTCTTCAGAATTGCATCCAAATGATGTTGTATTTGTAACATTCTAAACGACTACACATAAATTTAAAAAAAGTTATAAGCATTTAAACACTACAAACATACTGGTGCCAATAGTTCCATTAATGTACAGTCACAGTTTCGATTCCCGCTCCAAGCAGAGCAGTCTCAGTATTCTCCTGGTTTATCACCTCAACGTGTCCGTAAAAGAACGTAAAATAAATAATAAAATAAATAATAATATATTGTATATAATACAATACGATACGATACAATACAATACAACGCAATATAATATAATATTAAACAATAGGTATAATATAATACAATATTTACAAATGGTATATAATTGATATTGCCTTGATGAACGAGATAATTCTTTAAAGATTGATTGAGATATTTAAGGGCTTCTGCGAGAGAGCTTTTCTGTTTTCTTGAGGCAATTACTGCGAAAGATGGCAACGACAACAGACAATTATTTTGATTATTTTTTTGGTCCTGATCGTGAATCTGTTGAAAGAATTATGTAACCTAATGATTATGTCTAATTTATCCGCTAACCCGCAATGGAGTACCATGATGGGTTAAGCTCCAATCCTTTTCCTACATGGAGAAGAAGTGTCTGCTCAGCAGAGTGACGTTTTTTTATCTGTTGTATTACTGTCCTTATGTTGTCCGAGTTGAGTTTAGATACAATTTTTATACCTTAAATTAAAATTTCATGTTCCTAAATAATTACATTTTTTAATTAGTAGTTCTCGAAATTATTTAGACAAACAAACTCTACTGTTTTATTATATTAGTATAGATTAACCTTCCCCCTTAACGATATTCCTAACTAAGGAATGTCGGAACGCTATATTACAAAAGTTTTGAAGGAACTTAACTTTTTGATTAAGAATAAATAGGCCGACTCGTGCTTCATCAAACCAGTTTCAAACATAGTAAGTAGTAGTAATTAGTTTTCAAACATAATTTAATGTAACTTATTACTATACAAGATCAGTCACTCTGGTTTCGCACGAATTCACAAGACGCCAAGTTTTTTTTTTCTCAATTTTTTATTTGATTTGATCTCATGAATTAATTGTTTACCCGATTGTATTATTTTAAATTCGTCGGTTCTTTCAATTGAAATTACTTGTTTTCGTGTAAAACAGTTTTTTTATTAAATTCATAATTTAAATTTAAAACACGTAAACCTAAAAGTTATCTAGCGTTGAGTTTAGTACTGTACGGTAAACTGTATTGTTAAAGTTTTTACAAAAGGTGGCAAGGTGATATGTGGTAATACAAATGCATTTTCTCTAAGTCAAACTTAGTGGATGTAATGTGCGAGAAGAAATAATTGTAGATATAATAATAATAAATAAATATTAACCAACAATCACCACGTTAACCTAGCCCCGTGCTAAGTTCGTAAGAACTTGTATTACAGGTACTAGGAACGGAAATAAATTTAAGATATAAATACATATATACATAAATACATATCCATGACCAGGTGCAGACATCTATATTCGTCATACAGATTATCTGCACCTGGCGGGATTCGAACCCGCGACCGCTGCGTAGAGTGTCCAGTTGCCTGACCACTCGACCAGCCGGCCGTCAATGTCTAAATGTGATGTCTAATAAATCAAATATTTATTCAATATATAATATTGAATAAATACAATATATAATAATATATTTTATATAATACAATACGATACGATACGATACAATACAACGCAATATAATATAATATTAAACAATAGGTATAGTATAATATAATACAATATTTACAAATTGTATATAATTGATATTGCCTTGATTAACGAGATATTTCTTTAAAGATCGATTGAGATATTGAAGGACTTCTGCGAGAGAGCTTTTCTATTCTCTTGAGGCAATTACCGCGAAAGATGGCAACGACAACAGACAATTATTTTGATTATTTATGCTTCGATTTTTTTTATAAAATATTTTTTTAATATATTTTTTAAATGTCTTTAAAAAACATCTTTGCTTGGCCGTGAAGGGAAAAATTTGTAACCTGTGTGTTTCGGGAGAAATAAACATATATAGCTCACACTCAATGGGACTTCTACTAGGATGTGTATTCTGTGCTGGGGGTCCAAAAATACACAAAACACAAACGCCCAGATTATGACAGACATCTTCAAAGCCGACACAAACATTTATCATGAGATGATGCAACCACTTGCACCTGTAATCAGGCATTAAATTCTGAGACACGCAGCGTGGTAGATTAAGCTCCAAGCTATCGATATACTAGATGAAGATGCCATTGACCAGCTGTGGGATAAATAGTGTACGTTTACGGATTTTTTTTAAGTTTTCTCAATTGGATTTGATTATATTAAGAATTTATACGATTCATCGTTTAATAATTTCTATCTATTGAATCATTCAAGAAGCATACCGTCGAATCTTTATAAATATTCCATAACAGCCATTTTTGCTTTTCAAACGTTCAAAAGATCTCATGAAAGTTGAAATTAATATTTTAAGCGTTGGCAGATTTGCTGCCATTGAAATTATTCAGAACATGTATTTTTCGTCCGTTTTTTTCCTAATTAGAGGTAATATAAAATGGCTTATACCACAAATATAATAATTCTAATCATCAAAAATAGCTATCTATAATGTTTTTAATGTGTAAGTATCACTGGATGTAATTAACAATGGATATTTGTTATTCAACTAAAATAATATTCACGCAAAAACTACTAGTGATAGGTAGTAATGAAATAGCTCGAGCTCGAGTTAGAGTTCGAGTGTCTTAAATTCCCATGAGATGAGAAGTTGCGTGAGTAAAATTGTGAGACAAAGCTAGTTTTCTATATAATATAATAAATAAAACTAGGTTCGCTAATAGTTTTATATACAAGAAAGAGGGTCGAGTTCCATTTAAATTTTTTTAAAATATGTTTTTATGTCTATAAGAAATAGCAATACTGAAACAATTTAAATAATATTTAATTCCTTTTTTATTTTTAGTCTAAAATAAAAAAATAATTTATTAATTATTTTTTTTATAAAACTTAATATAATTATTTTTTTAATTATATAATTTAATATTTATCAGGCAATTTTGGTGTAACTATTTTCAATGTTTTGTTACTTATTTTTACCAAATTATAATAAAGAATAAATAGCAATAAATATCGAACTAAATAAACACGGTGTTAAGAAATTTTGACAAGGGTCGAAGTGATACTAATTTAATTGATGGCCCAACCTTTTCTAAGTGTGAAGTAAAGTTAAAGTTCTCCGGTTTCACAAGAATTTCTAACCGTATCACAAAATGTACATTTTTGATGAAAATTACTAAGTATACCAATCAGTAGTTCTTATCTTATAATATCGTCACTTCCTGATTAGAAAATAAGGAAAGTTATTGAAAGATCAAACTAACGATCGTATCGTTTATGTACCATACCTCTGTTATTTAATTTTTAAGGAAAATAAATAGAATATCTTTTTTAAAGCTACTAATAAAGATTCTACTGATTTTAGCAATTTTTTTACTCAATATACAAATTAAAATCATATGTGTTATGTTTCAGATGTCGTTACTTGAAAACGTTTCGACATACTCGTATTTGGTAATAGTTTGGTAAAAAGTTTTTACGGTGATTACGGTATATTTTGACGATAGGTGGATATATAGGGTTTTTCAACAAGAACTTTGTTTTGTAAATTAAAATAAAACAATAAATTTAGATAACAAATAATTCAAATTTTTATTGTATTAAAAAAGTAAGGTTTGGCAATTATTAATGAAAAATTATATCTGATATATGTCTACGACGACAAAGGTTACAGATGTCGATTCTTTTATCAAAGTTTTTAATTACTTTTTGAGAAAATATTGGGTCTATTTCATTAATGACTTCACGGTTTTTAGGCTGCAATCAATTCGATTGGCTTAGTATAGACTCTGTATTAAACATAACCTCATAAAAAATTATCCAACGGTGTTAAATCACACGATCGAATTGGCCAATTAACAGCTGAATTTCGTGAAATTATGCGATTAATATGGGAATTCTGCCCTCATAGCTTTTTTGACTCATACTTAGAGGGTTGATTTGGTGTAGAATGAAAACAATGCTACTCAATATTCAGCTGTTTAACTCAATCAGCTTTCGAAAACTTACGAAATTATTTTCATTTTTATAGCAAAATTCGGAATTAATCAATGATAATTTTTGGTAATTCTTACGAGTCCAATGCTTCAATTTTATTGCATGAAAAAATCAAATGATCATGATTTTCAAACGCAAAGCCGATTTTTAAGGGAGAAAAGAAAATTATAATATTTTTTAGACTTTTTTAAATGAAATGAATGTCACTCACCAAAATTCGTCAAAAATGTCTTTAATATTCCTCTATACTCAAGATTTTTGTTTTGATGTGGTGGAACAATTAAAAAAAAACATTTTTTCAGACTTGCATATTTTTTTTAGTACAAATAAATACGTAGACATTTTTTAACCATAAATATTTGCAAAAGGGTAACATAAAGAATCAGTTACTTAAAGTAATTAGCAGGTAACTGGGTGACACTGATTTTTTTCATTAAAAACAGACGACTAAGTATCTCAGCAGCAAAGGCTCAGCTCAGGAACAGACAACCGTGTGTGTATGTTAAAAGTATTTATTATTAGTTATTATTTATATCCATCTAACACAATACACGGAAAATATAGTAAGCTAATTAGAATAACATTTAATAGATATATAGTTGTAGATCCGATACACGTAGGCAAATTTTATCTTTAAAATTTTGAAGGAGTTTTGCTGACATGAATCTGAGTTATTCCAAAAGACAAGTATGATATTTTAATAATACTTGTTATTTTTATTATTTATTAATCATTAAGTCTGACTAGCCTCACCTTCCTGAAGGCAACCCTGAAGTTTTCTGACAGGAATGCGTACAGTACGGGGTTGACGCAGCTGTTCATGTATGCGAGCACGTGCGAAACGATCTGCGCTGTCACCGTGAAATAGGTTATGTTGTACGCATCCAGCGCCTTCACTAGCAGGATAATCTGAA
Organism: Euphydryas editha; assembly: GCA_036937285.1. Classification (NCBI taxonomy): domain Eukaryota; kingdom Metazoa; phylum Arthropoda; class Insecta; order Lepidoptera; family Nymphalidae; genus Euphydryas; species Euphydryas editha. The sequence continues at coordinate 20,933,702 of JAUPFZ010000008.1, read as the reverse complement.
ATAGAGATAACAGCTGTAAGATCTTATACATACTTCTTAGTTTTACAAATTACTAGTGGTCGCCCAGTGGTCGAAATTCGACCTAATCTATAATTAACAGCATTGTCAACATCATAAAAGTGAGCGAAATATGTAGCAGTCATTGGAACTGATCTGTCATAAAAAATTCGTTGCAAGACCTGTATTTAACTACCGTGTTGACAACAGACTTTCACAATAAACAAAATTTGTGTATATATGTACATTGTACATATGTGTGTGTGTTGTAGTGTGTGTAGTGTTTTTTTTTAAATTAATTTAATGTGTTTTTTTTTTTTTTTTTTTTTTTAATTTATTGGCCAATACATAACAAATACATTTTACTTTGAAATTTAAGTACCACGAAAACCTCGCGGGTTTATCTGGGTACAGAGAGTCATTCCGTTAATTCAGTTTGTTTTTCCAAAAAATATTTTTTAAAACGTGATTTGATTTTCGTGGTGCTTTTATACATTTCTTGCAGTTCTCTGGGCAGTTCGTTTACATATTCAGGTATTAAATAGTCATCAGTTCTCTTTCCATACTTATTGTTAGTTTTTGGTAAGTGGTATTTATGGTTTGAATCAAGTTGACGTAAGCCTATAGGTCTAAGTTTTTCATTTAGCAAGGTTGTATTATTAATTTGGGTTAGAATAGAAAATTTAACTTTATCATATATATTCATAACATTACAATGCCGAAAGAGCTGATTATAGTTGTTCTTATAATTATTAAGTATGTGTTTAGGTACAATTGTTTTTAATAATCTTAACTGTAAATTGTAAATATTTTCCAAGTCAGCTAAGGCCACGTATAAGAGCCGCAGTGTCTGGTATGGTAATTTGGCTTTGAGTATACTTAGTTTGCTTAATAATGATCTTAATTTTGAGCAAACGTGATCTTTATGCGGGCCCCAGGTAAATCTGTCAACGATTATTAAGCCTATGTACATATGTGTTTTCACTTGTTCAATACATTCACACGAACAATTCAGACTGCATGAGGCATGCAAACAAGAGTGGTTGTGAGCCACGATAGTAGGTCTGGTGTCCGTTTGGTTGTGCGATGAGTGAAAAGATGAGTGAAAAGGTGAGTGATGAGTGTTGTGCGTTTATTATCAGACCTACATCGTGTGCCCATTTACATAATTGATTAAAATTATGTTGTAATTTTTCCTGAGCATGTTTGACTGTTTTTTGAGCTACCACTAAACACGTGTCATCCGCGAACTGGTATACAGTGCCCTCATTTATTATATTAACCATATCGTTTACATATAACAAGTACTCAGTAGGGCCTATAATTGAGCCCTGTGCTGTGCCCCGTGTGGTTGATATTAATTTACTATATTGTTTGGATAGGCTTACTGTGGTTTTTCTGTTAAGATGATAATTTTTTAATAATTTCAATAAAGGAGCCTGTATACCACCCCGCGAAAGTTTATCGAATAAAATATTGTAGTTTAATACATCAAAGGCTTTGCTAAAATCTATGAGTAAAACGAGCACGTGAAGTTTTTTGTCCAAATACATGTTGACTTCGTTAGTAAATTTTCTTAGTAAATCAGTGGTGCTTTTATTTCTCTGAAAACCATATTGTTTATTATTAATAATCGAATGTTGAGCTAAATATTTATTAATTTTATCCCCTAGGTACCTTTCTATAATTTTATCTACACATGACAAAATAGTGATGGGACGGTAATTATTATAATCGTCACGCTTTCCCTTTTTATAAATTGGCCGAATTACGCCAATTTTCAATATATCCGGATAAATTGATGAAGCTATGCACTGGTTTATGAGGTGAGTAATGACTGGTACTAAATGTGAGGAGGTATATTTTATATCGCTTGCCCTAATTCCGTCATAGCCTGGACTTTTTCTGTCATTTATAAGCAAAATTATACGTTGGACATCCTCTTCACGCGCTCGCTCTAGTCTGATTGAAGTGTCTGGTATATTTTCATACGAGGTAGAATTCAACATTTTTAAATCACAATTGATACATATACTTTTCACATTATTGTTAAATTCTGTCGCAAAATTATTTGATAGATTAAGTGGATCCTGCTTAAAATGCTTAATAATTACGTCATCAATACATTTAACAATTTTTCCGGTAAGTTTGTTAACTATTTTCCTTTCTCGTTGATTTTTAAAGTTTTTACAAATATCATTCTTTATTTTACGATTTTTTATGAACTGAGTATACTTGTTTGTTTTGTTTCTATACGAATTATATAACAATCTCTTTTCAGTATTATTTTCATCCACACGCCAAATATTATAAAGTTCATCCCGTTTTTTACACATACACTTTAACTTTTTATTTGCCCATTCACAAATATTTCTTTTAGTCAAAGTCAAAGTCAAAATATTTTATTCAGCATAAAATTATTACAATTATTTACTGAACGTCATGAGTCTACCACCAGTTCGGAAAGAAGAAGCCTCTGACCTGAGAAGAACTGGCGAAAGAAACTCAGCGGGACTAATTTTTTTTTTTTACGTAATGTTTTTTTTTTTCAGAGTATATTGAAATTTACAATAATTCTCTATAAGTTGAAATAGCCTGGAGGCGATCACATCATTCCCAAGGCGTACTATCTTCTAGAAAATCGTTGATAGAATAATATCCTTTGGTACACAAACGTTCTTTCACAATTTTTTTAAATTTGGCAATAGAAACTTTTTGAACGTTTTCTGGGAGCCTGTTGTATAAGCGTATACATTGTCCATAAAAAGAATTACTGACTCGGCGTAAGCGAGTTACAGGCATTACAAGTTTATGTTTGTTCCTAGTATTAATGCTATGCATGTCGCAATTCCTGGGAAATTCGTGTATATTTTTATGGACATACATAACATTTTCGTACACATATTGAGAAGCAACAGTCAATATTTTTATTTCTTTAAATTTATCTCTTAATGATACTCTAGGACCTAAACTATAAATTGCACGAATAGCTCTTTTCTGCAGGACAAAAATAGTATTAACGGTAGCTGCATTTCCCCATAGTAAGATTCCATAGGACATAATACTATGAAAATAACTAAAATATACTACGCGAGCTGTATCTACGTCAGTGAGAAGTCTAATTTTTTTTACCGCGAACGCTGCAGAGCTGAGCCTACTCGCTAACCCTTCAATATGGAGATCCCACTGCAATTTCGAATCTATAATTATACCTAGAAATTTAGTGGACTTTACCGGTTTTAACATTTCCCCTCCTAATTCTACACCATTATCAACAAGTTTAACATTAGGTGTCGTGAATTTTATTAATTTTGTTTTTTTGTTATTCAATAGTAAATTATTTGAGTCAAACCAATAGACAACCTTTGAGAGAGCATCGTTTACATCGTCATACATAGGTAAATTACGTTTCACCTTAAAAATAAGTGAAGTATCATCAGCGAACAATACTATCTCATGTTTGTCCTGTACAAAAAATGGCAGATCATTTATGTAAATAAGGAAGAGAAATGGGCCAAGAATAGAGCCTTGTGGAACCCCCATATCTAGAGGAGCCCCAGGAGATCTCTTACCATTTACATCAACCCTCTGTATTCTATTACTCAAATAGGAATTCAGGAGGTTGAGTGCCTTATTTCTAATCCCATAATGATGCAGTTTCCTGATCAACGTCTCGTGATGCACACAATCAAAGGCCTTAGATAAGTCACAGAATATCCCAAGAGCATCCTGCGACCTCTCCCATGCCTCAAAAACATTTTTAATTAGCTCAACACTAGCATCTGCTGTGGAGCGACCTTTTGTAAAACCAAACTGTTTCTTATGTAGTAGATTGTGTGCATTAAAATGCGATAACATTTGCCCGAGTATGATTTTTTCAAAAATTTTACTAAATGTTGGGAGTACTGAAACTGGTCTAAAATTATTAGGGTCTAGCGTACTGCCCGATTTAAAAATAGGAATCACTTTACTGTGTTTCATTAGATCAGGAAACACACCATTTTCTATACAGCCATTAAATATAGTAGCTAGATGAGGTGCAACAACATCAATTATGGAACTAACAACTTTTACAGATAAACCCCATATCAGCTGATTTCTTGACGTCCAGGCTTCTGAAGGCTACTATTATATCTTTGGGGTTTACAGGTTTAAATGTAAATATTACATTACATTCTTTAACGTTTTCCTTTAGCAAAAATTCGGCAATGACTGGAGACGAATTAAGTGATTGCGTTGTTGAAAGTGGAATGTCAGTGAAAAATTTTTCAAACTCAGATGCAACTTCTCGGTCTGAGGTAACAAAATTATCATTGATATTTAACTTAAAATCGAGGCTGCGATCTGCGACTCTTCCACTTTCACAAGCAATTATGTTCCATGTCATTTTGATTTTATTATGCGCATTTCTAATTTTGTCTTTAATATACAAGGATTTTGCCATGGAACATACTCTTCTAAACATTTTTGAGTAAGCACTTACAAAAGAAGCAAACGATACATTATGATTATAGGCTTTTGTACTGTACAATTCATAAAGCCTTTGCCTGCTCTTGTGTATGCCAGGAGTTGCCCATTCATCAAATGTCAAGAGACCCCCTGAATTGACTGTTTTAGAAGTAAATATTGTAGAAAATTCAGTTTTTACTAATTTAAATAAAAAGTTATATAAGTAGTTGGGATCATTGGTGTATGATAAATAAGGAAGTTTTGCCACAATACTACCTCTAAACCTCTCCATACGTGTAGTACTTATAGGTACAAAAGTCTTTTTTAAAATATTTTTGTTGGTATTTAAAGAATAAGAAAAGGAAGCTAACTGGCCACAATGGTCTGAGCTTAACTTATTAATAATAGCTTTAAAATACGGTTTACAGTTTGTAAATATGTTGTCAATACATGTAGCACTGGTAGCAGTTATTCTAGTGGGTTCAGTAAATAAGTTATGTAGGTTATATGATAAAAGCATAGATTTAAATCTGAGACTTATATTAGAATTATGTAATAAATCAATATTAAAATCCCCACATACAACAATAACCTTATTAGAATTATTTAATTTTAACAAAATTTCTTCTAATACTTTCTCAAAGTTCTCATATAACCCACTAGGAGGTCTGTATACGCATACAACAATGAAGTGATTTATTTTTATATTCTACACAATATTTACTCATTTCATATGCATTCCTAAATTGTTTGTAAATAAAATTATAAATATCGTTAGGGTCATTATAACTAAGCGGTTCGCTCCAGTCAACACTGCATAACCTGTTTCGCAGATTGTTATTATTTATTCTTGTAATCAGCTGCGGCAGGCGTGAATCATCAGTACCGAGCCGCGCGTCGAAGATCGCGCAACAAGTTATGCAGTGATCGGCTAGGACGATTTTTACAACGCCGGTATATATTTCACAATTAGTGATATTTCTAATAAAAATATGATCAACACAAGATTTACAAATTATATCCATGCGTTTTTCTATTCGTGTATATTGATTTAAGTATACCCGAGTAAAAGCCTAATTCGGATAGGGAGTTTAAGTAAAGATTTGTAATAGGGCTACTTTTATTAATATCTAAGTTTATATTGCCAATAATAACATAGTTATTTTTTGAGTTATATTTTGAGACAAAGGATAAAAGTTCATGAATATATCCTTCTTTACTATAATTTGGTGGTCTATAGACTGCACAGACTCCTAATTTATAGCTAAAGTCTAGAATTAACTCCCCGGTAATACATTCGAAGTATTTAAAGGAAGAACTATGTCTGATGAAAGATAATGAATTATGAACATAAAGTAATAAGCCTCCACCTTTCCTGTATTGCCTAAGTTCGTAGTACATTGAGTAGTCTGGGAGTTCGTACATATTAACACAGTCTTCTTTTATATTAGCTTCAGTTAAAATTAACAAATGAATGGTTTTATCGGAATTAAACAGTATGTATTCGAGTTCAGCAAAGTTTTTGACAGTAGATCTTATGTTTACATGAAATAACAATAACGGTTTTTCGTGACTCGGCAATTGATTTGTAAAATCGTTAAAGTTGATACAAGTCAATTCTTTCGAGTCACAATTTGTATCATCCATTTTTAAACAAAAGAACTATATACATATTAATAGTACAGATATTAAAGTGTAATTAATTTAATTTGACTGTTCTAGTTTTCGAGTAAGCACGTCCAGCTGTTGTAGAGAGTGAAAAGAGATGATTTTCTCATTTTTGGACTTCCTCGCTAGGACAGTTCCATTTTTGCACCATACATATTTAAAGCCATGACGTACCTTTAGTTCTTCTTTTGTCTTCCACAGGAGATATGCAGTGGCCGGTGTTAAAGACTCGCGTAGGTATACATTTTGTTCACCTTCCGTTCCTATATCACGAGCTGAGAACTTTACCTTCTTACTTGCATCCAGCCAAGCACTACGCACACCGTTCTTCAGAATAACGGTAATGGGGTTGGGTGGTGATTCAATCCTTTTCGATTCGGTACGCTTGCGGGTTAGTACCCTCTTTCTATATGCTTTGATGACGTCGGAGATGTCGGTGTTAATTTTTGATGCCACATTCTTTATTATTTCCATCGTGTCTTCCCGTTCCGTTTCCTTGACTCCGCAGACTTCCAGCTGCTGGGATAGTTGTGCTTGCTCTAATTGGTTACACTTCCCTTCAAGGACTTCATATTTTAAGGACATGTTTTTGAGATTATTTTTCAAATCAACGCACTGATTTTCGACCGTTTTGAGCCTGGTTTCATATAAATTCATGCGCTCCTCATAGTCGTCTATCTTGTCGGAGTAGTACTTAAGAGAACGTTGTAATTCAAACTCAACAATGCCCTTGATTTCGTTTCTTATTTCCCGTAATATTTGCTGCGTCATGTTGTTGTCTGGGATAAGAAACTCAGGATCGGTATTATCGTGGCCTTCATCCTCGAGATCAGGCATGATGCATGACAGACGCCTGGATTTGGTACCTTCCGCGCAAGTTCTACACTTCCAGTCAATAGCCTCGGTGGAGTTCAGGGTGATCAATTGATCAGAAGTAAGACCGGCACATAACGCATGTAACCACTTATTACATTTGCCACACTGCAATCCAGGTAGTTTCTTTGTAATTGTTTTCGGACATTTTATACATTTGACCATTTTTATTTATTTTTTTTTTGATTCGGGGGTAGTCGTAGTACGCAACGAGTAATGACCGATCGGTATCGCTGTCAGCGAATGACTGAGTTGTTGATGTTGAGCAATATAATAAAAAATATTAGCATTCTGCCCTTCTTCTCCATATAAACTTTAACCGTGCCAAATTTCATACATCTCCGTCCGCGTAATTTTCGTAAAAAGCGGTACAAAGCTTTTGCTTCACGTATTAATATATAGATAACAAAAAAAAATTATATCAGTTAGCTGTGTGTGTATTTTAGACATATTTATTATTAGTATTTATTTATATCCATCCATCCCGACAGACGGAAAATCTAGTATGAAGCTTTATGATCTTATACTTGGTAGTTTGACAAATATATTCGATAACGGAATTTTCAAAGATATGACAAGGCTTCATAAATTTAATTGACTAGCTTTATTTAAACTGGCAAAGCTTTAAATCGAACAATGCAAAGAGGACGTTAATCTCACTATGGCGACTAGTTAAAAAAAAAAAAAAACAGTTGTTGTAACACTATCAACATTTACAAAGATCACCCCTTTTTTTGTCGCAGGGGAATCCATTTACGGATGATATCCAGGACGCCTGGGTCGGCAGTCCTAGACCTATGTCGGACTCGGCACTTTGGGAGTGCAATACAGTACTAAACCCCTGCGGGAGCCTTCAGCCGCTTTAATTGGAGGGTCCCGGATCTGCAGGCAACATGATCCCTCCAGCGACAGGCTGGCCTCGACGAAATGGCCAGACTTCTCCTCCGTGGGGACTGTCCGGCTTACCTCTGAACAGTCCAACCAAGATCACCCCTGGATATCGCTAGCAGTAACAATACATAGAGATAGCACTTACGCTACTTCTCTAGACATGGCGCTGTAATAGTTTCTGAATCGCGCCTAAATTTTACGATATAGTTATATACGTAGGTCTTAAAATGTTTATTTTGTGTCGATCACCAGGGTTTGATACATCCTGAACTAAAATCTTTAACCACTGTTGAAATGTACTAGTTAGTGGTTTGTATTATAAGTTTGGTGTACTTGTGTACTCTCACCACACGCTGAGACATAATAGAACAGTATACGGAAAGTTGAGACTTCTACTTCGCCCTTCACCTCTCCATGGCACATTGTTTTATTTGTTATTATTTTTGAAAATTGAAATATTGGAGAAGATAAATTAACCGTTAGATAGGGATGTTCGTGTAAAAATAATATCGATATTTTTTTCGATATAATATGTCGTAAAAACGTGTTTTATCGATACTACGCTTTAGCGTATAAATATATCGTTACTTTGCGATATATCGTACAAATATATCGATATTTTCGATACATCGGAAGTACTTTGTTTATATTGTAGTATTCTTAGAATACGTTGGCGAAAATTCTGTTAAAAAAAATGTCAGCGATTGTACATATCAATATATATCGGATGAAATATATCGATATATTATATCGTATCAAAGATATCAATACTAGATGATTTGATACTATTCAATTAATACGTTATATCGCATGCATATATCGATATATATCGCGCGCTTCTACCGTAAGAGAAGCTTGAATAAGGGTAAAAGCTAGTTGATCCACAAGAACGCTAATTTAGGGTAAAGATTAATTATGCATATTCTGGTGGCCGATAATTACTAACGGCTATTGGTAGATAGCAAGAAAGGGTAAGCCTTTAATCGATACTTTGCGTCATCAATAGATGATTGACGCTTTAACCCTTATTAATTTGCTACTATTTGTTTGGTCATTTTTAACATAGAATTATTCAATCTACAAATTATGAATAAGCTTTCAAATGCCTAAATTATTTTTCGAATTGGAATGGAATATGACATAATTAAATAAATGATCTTTAATCTTTGTTACATAATTTTAGAATCATTTTAAAAACGATTCTCGATATACTAAGTATAAACATTCCATACGCAAGTAACGTAGCGTGAAGATTAAACTTTCACCCTTCTTCTTATCAGGGAAGAGACCTGTGCTCATCAGTAGAAATTAAATAAAATACAACATTAAACTATGTTGTACTTTAATTATCACCCATGACTTTGACTGACCCGTTGGCGCAGTTTGCAGTGACTCTGTTTTCTGCTCCAAGGGTTGTGGGTTCGATTCCCGCCCCGAGTCTGGGTGTAATATATGTTTATTTATATGTATATTTAATAATTATGTATATTTATTTTTAAAAAAATGTATATCAGTCGGCTGTTAGATACCTAAAAGACAGGCATTAAGTTGCCTACCTTAGGGACAGTCGACCGTGTGTGTATGTTAAATATTTAATTATTTATTTAATTATGACTATTAAAAATGTCGGATATAAAAAAAAAAAAAACTTTACAGGAGAGCGATGCAAAGTGTAAATTGCATGCGTCTTTTTACATATTTTTTTTTAATACTTTATTAATTGAATATTATATAATTAATTAATTAATTTATAAATTAAGCGATTAAAAAGCTATGCATAAAATAATATTTTTCATTTCAGCTGATGATAGACTTAGTTATTTAGGAACGTTTTATGAAAAAAAAATCGACTATGCAGTTCCGACGATGTTAATAGTCAATGGCGTTATGTTGTTGAGATAAATTTTTAATTTTATGTTTTAATATAAAAAATTAACGTAAAATCTTTTCGAGCCAGACGAGTTTTATATATCGTAATACATACAATGTTGTATTCCATATTTAACAACAGTGTTTGAGTTTGATTAGGTAATAGAGTACCCTTGTGGTTTCTCTTGCGTTGATAGTCATGGTTACTGTTCTGCCACTATTTGATTGACCCAGTTGGTGCAGGTGGCAGTTATAAAAAAAATTAAACAAGGGCGAGTCGGACTCGCCCATGAAGGGTTCCGTAGCAGCAAGTAATATCATATAAAAGTTCTTGTAGTTCGTTGTAACTTTGATCGATGTTTTAATAATAGTGTATTTAAAAAAAAAAAAAAAACCTACTAGATCTCGTTCAAAATAATTTTTGTGGAAGTTTGCATGGTAATGTAAATCATATATTTTTTAATTTAATTTTTATCATTCTCTTATTTTAGAACTTACAGGGGGGACACATTTTACCACTTTGGAAGTGTCTCTCGCGCAAACTATTCAGTTTAGAAAAAAATGATATTAGAAACCTCAATATCATTTTTGAAGACCTATCCATAGATACCCCCACCCGTATGGGTTTGATGAAAAAAAAAATTCAGTTTCAGTTCTAAGTATGGGTAAACACCCAAAATTCATTGTTTTTTTTTTTCTATTTTGTGTACAAAGTGGTTGTGACATACGGACGGAGAGAGAGTTTTCCGCTCCAGAGTTGTGGGTTCGATTCCCGACCCGAGTCTGGCTGTATTATTTATATATGTATTAAGTATACATACATGTATTTAAAAGATATATAAACCTGTATATCAGTCAGTCAGTGAAATAGGCATCAAAGTTTCAATAACTTAAGGCTTTATAACATTAGTATAACCCAGACTGGCTCAGTACGTACCCTGTTTTTTTTTTTATTTTCAAATTTATTTAAGTTAAATTAAATTATGTCTGTAAGTATCCTGTATGAATTAATCGATATTTTTTTCGTTTTATTTATTTATTCACACTTTTTGCACATCAATACAATTTAGAAATAATAGGTACATCGAAATCAAATGAATCGTTTTATATGTGTATTTACTAAAATGTGTTTTATGTAGTTTATTTTATTATTTTGTCTTTTAAAATATTAACTCTTTAAGATTTCCATTTTACACACGTATACATAAATTATTGTACATCCTAAAGTTGGCTGGTAGAGAATGTTTTATGCATTAAGTCTTCTTTTTGATTATTTTAATAATGTACTGTGTAATAAAGCATTAAATAAAACGTCACACAATATTATTAGATATAGGGAATAATAATTTACATAAATTTACTTATCTTTGTTTCAAATGTGAGTACCCATCCCGAATTTATGTTAAAGCACGTGACAACCTGCGCCTGACGCACCCTTATAATTGTCCCACAAATAAAGGTTTAATGTTTCTAATTTCGGTACCCATTTATCCTTTCAAAATTAATTAAATTGAACATTTCATTTTCTCAACAATGATTACTATGAAACAATACTGTATTGTTAATTATTGTATATTGTTATATGTTGTTATATGTATATTGTTATATGTTGTTATATGTATATGTTGAAGTCTTGCCGTGCCGTGCCCGATAGAGAAGAATAATCCTGATTTATTTCTTGCCGAGGTGTCGTAAAAGGCGACTAAGGCCATAGTGGTGCGAACAATTGTACACCAACTAGGATAGTGATGGAGAGCAACGTCGCCATATCGTGTCACAACACATTGCGCTCACCAATGCGCCTGCCAAGCATGGCCAGTATTGGCAAGTCTTCCTGAGATGACGGGAAGGTCTACGTTCACCAGCGGACATCCAATGGCTGAAATCGACAGACGCTTTTTCAACTTTTCGTATTTCTTTTGACGATTCAACAGTGCTCGTAAAATTGTATCTGAGTGAAATATATTTTCATATTTATTTATTTGTTCACTATGGTATATAAAGCAGAATACAATCAATACACTTTTACATAATATAGATAGTTCATAATTTTAAGGGCTGGATTATATTTCTAAAGTACGAGTATGCACACTTAATGATTTTAAACAATTTAACAAAGAAGTAGTAAGTGAAGTTATTAAATAGGTAACAATGTACTAGTTTATTTATTACTTATTACTGATAGGTATAAGAATTATAAGTTTGCTAAGATACCTGCATTGTTCAAACCACGTATTTTATGATTTAAACAATTTTGTATCGAGTAATATTCTTTAATTATTAAATTTTTTAAAATAAACTTTTATATTATTTATTGGCATCTATAACTTACCGAACCGAATACATAGAACGAAGATATGATAGAAAAAATGCTAAACATAATCAATTTTAACCAATTCGAAATCTGAACGGATTATAAGCAAAAACCGTTCCACGATAAATCGCTTCCACATAAAATCTCATTTATATTAATAGATTTATGTATGATCCCTATCTGCAATTGTCAATAGTTCCATTTTTGTGGACACGCTGCAGCCGATGGCATGTAAAATGCATAGATGTGAGCAGTCTAAACTAGTTTATTCTAGTAAAAACTAATTTAGCCGGAAATAGAATAGACAGTGTATCTAGGACAAACTATTTTGGTCTAGAATTTGAACAGATAGAATTAAATTACGAAATTTTCTTCAAATAACTTGATTACAGAATATAATTTCACCTGATACTTGTCACTAATAGCCGTGACTGACTAAGTTACGCTAGCAACTAAGTTCTTTTAATTATCAATAAATATACATTATTATGTAGAAATATTATGTACATAGAGATTTTCGCCTTTAATTTGAAAACTGAACTGTTTTAACAATAAGTCATCAATTGTTTTTTTTTTCTTATGCTTATTAAAATATGTAATTATAATTCGATGTTCGAATTTGTAAGCAAAAAAAACTCTTCAGAAATATTAACAGCGAAGATAATTTTGTTAAATGAATACAAAACAATATTATATTATAACTGATAATTGATTTGCGTAACATTATTATAATTAATAATATTATAGTTGAAAACCGATGATGTATATAATATATAAACACCAATTACTAGATTTGTAAGCCATTGTTTAACCACATATTAACAAACCGATTTGCCATTACAATTAGTGGTAAGCGCTTGGGTTTATAATATTACCAATTATTAGTAAAGTTTGAAACAATCTAATCAAAAACATTATTCAAATAGGATTTAAAAGCACTTTTGAATAATCACTGTACAAAATATATATTAGAGTCGATGTGAAGCAGAATATGTAATAGTTAATGAAAGCTGATTCGCAATTTAAATTCTGTTGAGAAAAACCGAGAAAGAATTCAACAATTAGTACTCTTATAAAACAATTAAATACAATCTCAATAATTGTAAATTAACTCATCATATGTCTTGCATTACTGATACAAAAATCAATAAGTATTAAAGCAAAATAAACACAAAATTATGTAAACTTAAATCTAATAGTGTGACATCCGAGCTACCGTTAATTTCCAACTGTGTCAAGATAAACATTATGTTGAATTTCACATGCAATAAAATGATCATCTCACGAAGCATCAATCTGTATTATAACAAGACACTTTTTTTTTCATAATCTTAATTCCACAAAAAGTAAATGTTTTGTTTATGTTTTCATAAATGCAATAACATTTTATTAGAGACTGATATCTCTTGTCTGCATACTAAATCAGTTTGTAAGCATTCCATTGCTGGACGAAGGCCTCTTCTCCATATAAGAGAAGGATTGGATCTTAATCCTCCACGCTGCTCCACTGCAGGCCGGCAGATAATTTCCCTACCATGAGTTACGATTTCTATCAGGTGTCCGTGATAACAACCGGGACCCATGACTTTAAGTGCTCTCCGAGGCACGGTGGGGTCACAAGGACCTACACTCAGATCGGAAACAAATATTTTTACAAATTCAAATCTGCCCCGAGATGGAATCGACACCGGCGTTAAGTTGACTACTCACACCACTAAATTAGATCAGTTATCTAATTAGTATCTTGAATGTGTAAATGAGTATTAGCCATAAAGCGCTAATACTCGTAGTATCAAAATTGAACCAAATTAAAAGATAATAAATGAAATCACGTTACAAATAAATCAATGTGTTTATTACTCGATAAATAACGCGGACCTATTTCAGGAGTTCACGTTGTCGAGGTGAACAATTAATCTCAATGAATTTTGGTACTTAAATCATTTTAATCCAAGCAATTTTAATTAAATCATCATTCTCCAGAAATTGACTATTAATTTTATGATACTTGAATTTATATTCAAAAAAAAAAAAATTAAACGTTTTCTTGTAAATTAAAACTTTGGCTGTGTGGTGACCAGCAGAGAAGAATATTCCCGACCTTCTTCTTGTCGAGGTATCGTAAGAGTCGACTAATGCCATAGTGGTGCAAACAACTGTACACCAACCAAGATGGTGATGGGCAGCAACGTCACCATACCCTGGCGCAACACATTACGTTTACCAACCCGCCTGCCAAGCGTAGCATGTATTGACCCCCCCCCCTTCCCCCTCAAAAGTGACTAGCAATAAAGAGCCCAGGCGGTCGCTCTGGAGGTCGATGGAAGGCCCACGTTCCGAAGTGGACATCCATACTGATACGTAAAAGTTGTTTTTCAACCATCGAAACAGCCTCTGTTGGTTCCTCTGAGGTTCTGGACAAATGTTTCGTCTTGAATCAAATATTTATTAATGTCGATATTACAAGTATTATATTTCAATCATTTACCTGTATAGGTGAGCCTTAAGTCAGTGTCGTGATGATTCGAAGCTGTATCTACTCTACTATATGAAGAATATAAATTATTTTCTTTCGAAAAGCTTTGGTTTTTAAGTACCGTAAATATTTTTCCGCTTCCTTTCCTTTTTTTTCTTCATTGGACGAAGTAATCTTAAACGAAGAAAATAAATTAAGATCTGACGTCATGATTGACTTAATTTATTATATTAAAATTTACGATGGCGTCAATAAATAAAGAAATATAAATGATGCCATGAACTGGGTCAGTGCTGTCTTAGTGTGGTGCTAGTAATAGGATATAGCGATTCTAAAGATTAAATTAAGAAAATTAAAAACAGGATATTTATAACTTTATTTTTAAAAAAATCAGTTAAGCCAAAAATAATATTTACTTATAATAAATTGCAAAAGCCCCAATTTTGTACTTTAAAGATATTTTTTTCTTTTGTTTGGAAAATTCACTAAAATCGATATTGATGGCAAAAATATATATATTTTTTTAATTTTTTTTTCTGTCTGTCCGCATCTTCCGCGCGCATCACGTCAAAACTACTAGATTAATTTGAACGAAACCTAAAACGATTTGAGTTCCTACTATGAGCTTGGACACTGGGTGCTTTTTATTTCAAAATTCGGCACGCTTCCCTTGGGAAATGAGATGAAATTCAAAACGTTCACTTAGTTAAAATTCGTCAACGCCTAGTCCAGTTTCAATTCTTTATTATATATTTTTTTTTGGTTTCTTTTTTAAAAGATATACTTTATAGATGATACCCTAAATATTTCAAGATTTAGATTAGATTATTATGTCAGTTAAAATATTGCAGACATCATAACCGTCAGTATTAGGTCCAAATAACTTCAAACCTTGAATTTACAGAAGCTTTTGAAGATATGATTCATTTCAGTAAGACGAAATCCTGTGTCAGGGCTCCGAACACACAGAACAAAAGCACAAATTCCTAGACCTTGACAACTATCTGTCTGAACTATAAACATTTGGGATTGCACCTGAGACAGATTGAGCACTGAGAAAACCAATTGTTACGGATTACAATTACGGGTCTGAATAGAAAAGAAGTGCTTAAAATCTACGTGTAAAAATTTATATAAAATAAAAAGTAGTCGAAAATCTAATTAAGGTACCTCATTAAGGTACTGTACTAGAAAAGAAGCGTGATGCGAAGAGATTCGCAACATTACTAAGTTATTCGACATAACGCTTCCAATATGACACGTGACGTGAATTATTGCGACAACAGCCAGCTTATTGTAATAATCACTATTTTATATTTCGCACCGCGTCGCGTTGCGCAGCGTTATCATATCGCTTATGTTCAGCAATGGGTTTTATTAACACATAATAACGAGAAAACGCCATTTCGTAATATTTTCTGTAGTTTGTATAATCCTATCACCAACAACTCAATTATAACAACTTTTAAACTTTCGCGTTGCATTATTATATTTAAATGTTCTTACGGGGATTAACACGAAATTAACTTTACGGTAAAATATATTACCTTGAGGCCTGACGTTTCGGCTAGGTTACACTAGCCGTGGTCACAGGCAGACTGATCCAGCGATGTCACGACTCCGCCGTCGGGGTAAATGTTTCTTCATCCACCCTCAACTCGTGATAATTGTTATTTGTACCGCGACACACAACACTTATTACGTCCCTATTCTGAAAGTCAACCGGAAGGTGCCTATTCTGATATTTAACCGACTGCGAACTAAAACGAGGTTGTGCAATTTTAATCACTGGGTTCCATGTCGGGGATAGTTTGAATCCGTCTTCGCGATTGAATGTTTTATGTTTTTTAATTTCTATTGCTTCTCGCACTACTCTTGAATAAAAGTGGCGGTCTGTGGAGAGGATTTCCGTGCGATGAAATTCGATCCAATGATTAGTGCCCGGTTGTTGAATTGAATTTCTTTGAATTGAATTTCTTTCTCAAATTGAAGAAATATTCAATACCCACTGTCTTTACGCCGGGGGCAAAGGTTACCAACATAGTGGGCACACCGAAGGATGTTTTGCCGTTACAAACACCAGGCGTCTATAAGATAGATTGCAGCTGCGGCAGTTCATACATAGGCCAGACTAAGCGGACGATAGCTGAAAGGGTCAAAGAACATATCGCCGCTGTAAAAAACCGACAAACGAATAAATCAGCGATAGCCGAACATATATTACAACCGGGCACTAATCATTGGATCGAATTTCATCGCACGGAAATCCTCTCCACAGACCGCCACTTTTATTCAAGAGTAGTGCGAGAAGCAATAGAAATTAAAAAACATAAAACATTCAATCGCGAAGACGGATTCAAACTATCCCCGACATGGAACCCAGTGATTAAAATTACACAACCTCGTTTTAGTTCGCAGTCGGTTAAATATCAGAATAGGCACCTTCCGGTTGACTTTCAGAATAGGGACGTAATAAGTGTTGTGTGTCGCGGTACAAATAACAATTATCACGAGTTGAGGGTGGATGAAGAAACATTTACCCCGACGGCGGAGTCGTGACATCGCTGGATCAGTCTGCCTGTGACCACGGCTAGTGTAACCTAGCCGAAACGTCAGGCCTCAAGGTAATATATTTTACCGTAAAGTTAATTTCGTGTTAATCCCCGTAAGAACATTTAAATATAACAACTCAATTGTTGCTTCGGGCTCGATTGAATCGTCTTGACGAGTAGTTTGTCTTTCAATGGTAACCAGGGTCTGATGATGGAGCTGGAAGGTGGTCATAGGAACTCTGTAATGAAACGACGCAACCCTATCGAGTTTCAGCTCGTTTGATTCATCTTGACGAGTACTTTGTTTTTAGATGGTTACCAGGGTCTGATTACAGATGGCGCGTATAACGCATTAACTCGGCGCATCGTTTTATTATAAGTATAACTTCTTACGTGTGTGGACACATGTAAGAAGTAGTGCACACACACTTTTTTCGTAAAAGTCACTTGACCAATTAATGTTAAATATATAATAAAAAGTTTCACTTCATACGTGTGTACATTAATAAACACAGAGACATTTTTTAAAAATATTTATTTATTTATATGTTTCTATAGTTTACTCATGAATTTTTTGACTTCCGTTCGTTAAATTGTTTTTGGAAAAGGAATGTTAACATTTTTTTTTTGTATGGAAATCTCGCCAGATGCTGCCAAGAATAAAAATTTATTGCCTAATTTTATTTTAAATATAAACGTGTCAAAATGTCTCAAGATAACAAAAAAAGTATTGTTGAGGTAATTGCTGATGTCAAAACCAATAAACTTATAAAATAACTTTTAAAATAAGCAATAATTTTAAATATTTATCGATTAATAAATTTATTTTTACTATTTTTATAAATTAATATATAATATAACGCGTGTGGTTTAAATCCACTTATGACCACTCCCATAACTTTTCCAAATAAACCATACAAGCTATCCATAACAATTGATTGAATATAATCTTTATTCAATTGGTTCATTACGTCTTTAATACTTTTAAACGAACAGACAAACTATTCAGATTAATTTTTTCAGTACCTAGACTATAATAAAATATAATATTTATCATTATCATTACTTATCATGGTGTTGTATTTTAGGTGTTCATATATTTATATGAACACCTAAAATAGATGAACAGATGAAAATAAGAAAGCTAGGTGAGAGGTTATAATCTTCTATTATTTTATTTATATATATATAGGAGACTTTCTATAGATATAGTCACTCATCACGATATCTCTGGAACTATGAGACCTAAAAATTTGAAATTTGGTAGGAATATTCCTCTTGCCAAGTAGAGGTCAGCTAAGAACGGATTTTACGATATTCTAACTCTAAGGGGATGAAAAAGGGAGGCAAAGTTTGTATGGGACAACGTGATTCCTTGGTCCAATCTACTTCAAATTTTGCATAAACATTCCTTAACAGAATTGATTGAAGACGTGTTTCGTATTTTATCGAAATTCATCCCCTAACGGGATTAATAGGGAGCAGAAAATTATTTTTATATAAATACTCCTTAGTGCTTTTGATTTAAATTTTTATTTTGACACATGTTTGACAACTCAAGCCGTCTATTATCAAATATTTTCCAGTATTGACGAAGGTGTGGGTGATATCTTTTTTTGGGTGCTCCTGGTGGAACAGGCAAGACTTTATAATAGACGTAACGAAATTGAGTTGTAAATATACCGTGTGATCGCTTTATTGTAAAATAGTGTTTTATATTATATTTTTTACATCAGTGTTGGTGTTGTTTTAAGTTAAGGGTTTTAAACTAAATGACTCATCAGCAAGGCATCTGTAGTTCACAATGATACAGATATAGAAGACACCGAAGTGAACTTGGAAACATTTTTCAATTATACGGCATTAATACCCCAATTAGTACAGATTGGCAACACGGACTAATGTTGGAACATGTCAGAAAACATTACAAATCATGTACCAATTTAACTTTATCTTACACTAAAATTAAGAAGGAGGAGATAAAAGCTGTTTCGGACTATTATTAAATATAAATATATGTTTGACATACACACACAATCGTCTGTTCCTGTAGGCAACTTAATGCCTGTGTTTTAGGTAACAGCCGACTGATTTACATTTTTTTTAATAAATATACATATAGAAATAAATACATATTATACCCAGACTCGAAGCGGGAATCGAACCCATGATCCTGGAGCAGAAATCAGGGTCACTACCGACTGTGCCGAGTCAATCAAAATTTAAAAAATAATTACTTGCGGGTTTATACAAATCTAAGAGACAAAATCGTATTGACTTGTGGTGTAATTATACCAACGATACAACGAACGAAGCATTGATGACCGTTCTGGTGTAGTGGTGCGAGTAGTCGCCTCAACGCCTCGCCTCAATGCCGGTGGTCACGGGTTCGATTCCCACTCGGGGCAGATATGTATTTATATTTGTGCCAATATTTGTTTCAGGTCTTGGTGTATGTCCTTGTGGGTTTTCCCACCGTGCCCCGGAGAGCACGTAAAGCCGTCGGTCCCGTTTGTTATCATGGATACCTTATAATAATCGTTACTTATGGTAGTAATATTATCCTCCAACCCGCAGTGGAGCAGTGTGGTGGATTAAGCTCCAACTCTTCTTCTATGTGGGAAAAAAGCCTTTGCTCAGCAGTGGGTTGCTTACAGGCTGATACAATACAGTACAGTACAGAAGCATTTGTAGCCTGCAGTGACGAAACTGAGCCTTACCATAAATATTAGAGTCCGTCTAAGGAGAGATGTTACTGCCGGACAGTTCTCAGACCTGTTGCTTAAAAAAGGAAGTGGTGATTTCCGGGAACTGGATAATAATATATTGGATAATAATATACTGGATAATAATATATTGTATGTGTATATGAGTATGTATTTACCATAAACAAAGCTGAAGGTCAAACTCTTAATGTAGCGGGAGTATACTTGAGGGTAAGCTTCTCCCACAGCCAGTTGTATGTGGCATGTTTCAGAGTAGCCTGGTGATTCTAGCACCCCGAAGGAAAAACAAAAAATATTGTTTATAAAGAAATACTACGGAAGGTGTAATATTTCGATTTCGTTGTAAAAAGATAATACCCCCGTGTAACTTTTTCCAGATCAAAGGCCGAGCTTCGTGTTCCTAAAATATAACACTATTTTTTTAAAATGTTTGTTTAAACTTTAAATCCCTACTCCATAATAAAGATTGTTATCTTCTATATACATATTATATATAGGAGACTTTCTATAGATATAGTCACTCATCAGGATATCTCTGGAACTACGAGACCTAGAGACTTGAAATTTGGTAAGAAAATTTCTTTCGCCGAGTAGAGGTCAGTTAAGAACGGATTTTATGAAATTCTACCTCTAAGGGGGTGAAAAACGGGGGCAAAGTTTGTATGGGACAACATGATTCCTTGGTGCAATCTACTTCAAATTTTGCATAAATATTCTTTAACAGAATCGATTGAAGACGTGTTTCGTATTTTATCGAAATCATCCCCTAACGGGGTTAAAAGGGGATTGAAAGTTGTTTGCTTCGAAGTTGATATCAAAACTCCTTAGTGCTTTTGATTTAAATTACATTTTATTTTGACATGTTTGAAAACTCAATCCGTCTCTTATAAAATGTTTTCGAGTATCGACGCAGGTGTAGGTGACAAAAATCATAAATTTATAATTTTTGAAATTTTAGTTAAATACCCGTGCGAAGCCAGGGCGGGCCGCTTGTATACTATATATGAGAAGGCTTACGTGATAAAATGTTATACAAAATATAAAATGGCTTATTTCCTCTGGGAGTGATCACTCCATCATTATTTCCTTTAGTATCAAGTGATGGCAAGAACACGCTTGAAGTTTACATCAATTTCTGGTTTTTTTTTTTTTAATTAAAATCGTATCCCGATAGTAGATCAGTGGTCAATAAGTTGCTGATGATTTTTGATAGGTATTTGTACATATACTCAACATAGGCCTTTTCCAAGATCTCACTATATATATACAGTGTCATGTTGTCTTCTTGACCACAATAATATTTTGAAATAGAAAATAGCACGATCGCACCATACGCACGATCGCAGCATTTGGTCTAATGTAGTCAATAAATTTTACACACTTCACACTCACATTAAAATTACACACATTAATATTATTCACATAAAATTACACAGTTGAAGATAATATATGCAACACTATTGCGATATATTATGTTTCCTATAAATAAATTCCTTACACTGAACGACACACAGTAGGGTGAAATCTTATGTCAGGACGTCGGAAATACATTGAAAAAAAAAAAAAAACACAAACGTCTCGATCGCGAAAAGCATTTGTATTCTCTAAATATGAAACAGTGAAATTTTCATTAATTACGTTAGTGAAGCTATATTTACTACATATCAGTGATTTTTAATAACAAGTTGGTGTTTACTCATTAATACACGAATATTCAACGATCAAATCAATGGACTCAGATATTTAGTACATATTCACACATTGAATAGTCACTAATTCTGCGTGCCAAGTTGGTAAAAGTAAAAAAAATAAAATGAAACTTCATCGTATAAAATCAAAATCAACTACAAAGGTAAGATTTCTATTGGAATCATACCACATTCTTTTTTAAGGAACCTAACATTTCCTTTGAACTTGAATAACTTGGGAATTCGATAAGATACGCTGCGGTTTCTTTGGAAAGTTCGAGGTATTTTCATTAAAGTGAATTTGTTTTTGTGGTTTTAATTGTTTAGAGTATTACGTATTAGTAAATTGTTTGTAACAGAATTTCTTAATTAGTTATGATATATTAAACTAATGAGTTTCTTCAAAGACTTCACATATCGTTTAACATAATTACAAGTTTTGAACGGTAAAATGAAGGTGTTTGAATAATAATAACAAACGTTGTTATTTTGATATACGATAATAAATTATATACCCAATTAAACATAGCAATATGTATTTTATAATATAAAGTATTTTATATAAATAATTTTAAATTATAATAAGAAAGCGGTGTTCTTGTAACTTTTACATCATGAAATAGTCCGTAATAGTTTTTAATAATTCGTCATATTCACGTAAGAGAATAATTTAATAACATTCTAAAATCCTATTTCTTTCACCTCGGAATATACTTTCATTATTTATGTAAGTACACGGGTGTTAATTTAATTAATAATATTTTAAAGTTTCTTGAAATATTTTTCAAATTTTATAAAATTGATCATAGCCTTCTTTCCTCATTCGAATAATTATCATTTCATCATTAAAAGTAACAATTTTTTTTTAAATTTTTGGTACGATTTTTTATAATTAAGCAAACCTATTGGCATACATTTTATTTTACAAATAATATAAGAAAAGTAATAATAAGTCTTACCTGAATTGGACACCAGCACACGGCAAAGACAACTACGACGACTACCACCATCCTTGTCACTTTCTTTCTCCCCCTTCTACTCTCTGCCGACACCCTTCCACCGGGCGCACTCTTCCATAATCTCGTCAGCATGCACATATAAAGCACGCTTATAAGTGCCAATGGAATTACATATGACGACAGAAAGAAGGACATTTGAAATCCTAATTTGCTGTAGCCTTGTTCCTCTAGAAAGACGCAAGAAGAATGATTTCTGTGGAAATATGAATATTCTCTTTCTCCGTGACATATTCCGACAGGTATGGCTGTTGTTAGAATCACAACCCATATACAAGCTATTGCTAATAGCGCATTCTTTTCTGTTCTTATAGACATTGATGTTATTGGATGAACTACTGCCATGAATCTGTCTAAGGACATCAGAACCAAAGTGTACACGGACGCGTGGGCGGTAACAACGATAAAATATTGAACAACTTTACACCACCAGTCTCCGAAAGGCCATCTCGGCATCACATAGTCTGTAGCAGTGAAAGGTACACAGAATATAACAAAGAGTAAGTCAGCTACTGCCAGATTAATAATCAGAAGATTTGTCGTCGATCTCATTCCAGGGTTTGCTGCCACAACAAGTACAACCAAGGCATTTCCAACTAATCCCACGATTCCTATAAAGCCGAAGAAAATCGGAACAACTCTAGACACGACTTTTTCGAGCAGTTCGCCATTTTCGAATTCGGTACTATAGTTGCAACCATCAACACTGGCGATTTTTTCGCTTGTGAGGTTGAGGCATATGCTGTAGAAGTCGTCCTCTGTAGATTCCATTTTGGTAGATTTTAAAATACCATGTTCAAACTGTTTGTGTTATTCTCTTTCGTTTCTCAGCAATCGTTTATTAGTTTACCTGTAACAAAAAATAAGTATTACGTAATCTGTTTATAGTATAAACACGAAAAAAAAAAAAACTTAAAACATTTTCAAAATACTTTAAAATCTTGATGTTTTAGTTAATTTCTAACTATTAGTATTATGTCTTAATAATTTTGAACTCTGAATGTACAGAAATATTAGAATGTATTATCCATACTACATACGAGTATTAAGCTAGAGTATATACTTTATCTCATAGGCTTAATAAAAGCAACATGGAACAACATGGAAACTAACAAAAAACTGACACATATTTGAGCAACTCAACAGATTTTATTTCATTCTGATAAAAGCTTTCAAATGAAAAAACAAGTTAGAGCCGGTCAATCCGTTTAGGAGTAAGACAGACAAACCCGTTGGGGATATTTCAAACTTTTATTGAACATTCTTTTTATCGTTTTGAGGATAATATGAGTACCTAATCTGAAATATTTTTGTCTAACGTGTAGATTTTTGTAATAAGACGGCTGGTTGCGATAGAGAATGTCAATTATGACTGCAATCAAAACCAAAATTTGGTTGTTTGACTAAAATATAAGATTTAATAACGCTAAATTTTTACGTGTTAGGTACGTTTGCTTACAATTTTCCTGTGCCTAATGGTACAGGAAAACTACATTAAGTCATGTATAATCTTCAGAGGGATACAACGGTTCTGGTGTGGTGGCCTTAAGATCGGTGGTCATGTGTTCGGTTTCAGTTCGGAGCAGATATTTGTATACTGGTATGTACAAAGATTTATATCTGGTTTAAGTTTTTGTGGGTCTCTCCACCATGCATCGAATAGTTTGTAAAGCCATCTATTCCGGTTGTAGTCACAGTTACCTGATGAAGATCTTCAGCAGTAATCTACCATGAATTAAGCTCGAATCCTTCTCCTATACTACAGTTAAATTCAAAGGCCTGGTGACTCTATCTCTAATCTTTACCAAGCAGTGAGATATTTAGGGCTACATAAAATTACAGTAATGTGTATTTATTACTGCGATTTCGTCTATTTACTTTTTAGATGTGCTAAAATTCTGTATTTGTCTTTGTGTTGTATATAGAACCATTACAAACCATAAATTATTAGATTTTTTTTTTCGTTTTTACACATAAAACTATTAAAACCATAGCATATTCCTGTTCGGAATTGATTTAAAAAATATAGGCCAATGACTGAAGGATACTTGTTGTTGAAAATTAACAAGTTTATCGTGTACTAAACTTCACCAGCAAGAATGTTACGTTTAAAACATTGTAGCTTTCGCGGCACATGTTCGTTTGTCTTTCTATATCCTTTGTTCTGAAAATACCGTCACCCCTTTGTTCCTAAAATGACGTTACGTCAGGGTTATTACTAAATAATGCATCGTTTTGTTCCTCGGCATTACCATGGTATGACAAATAGGAAGTTATTATTTGGAACACGATAATTTAAGGAAGCTATTTTCTGGTACATGTGTTGTTTTATAATACCTATATTATGTAAAACAAGCAATTGTTGTATTGGTTTGTAATGAGAATAAAAATTATTGCATATGAACGCCTTATCAAAGATTACAGACTAAAATTTTGGGCTACGACTCATTGTCTTCTGCGAGTCATAAATGCGGGAATGATGCTCAGAGTGAAACAAATATACTTTTAAATAATTTATTTAAAAAAAACCACAACGACTTTACTCCTCGTACGGCTCGCTCTCATCACCATAACGCCTTTCTTAAATCTCGCTCGCTCATACTTGTCATACTGTCTCTTTCACTCTCACTTACGTTCCGTTCCCCACATAAATGTCAAAGCTATTTTTGTTATAATTACAAGACAACCGGCACGGTTTTGTGCGGATTGACTAGTAATCATAATAAAATAATAATATTATTTTTTTCGTAGTATATTTTCTACGATATAAAAATGTTATATAATATTTTTCCGTTGTAGATGATGAATTATTTACGAATAGCTGTACTGTGCGACTTTTGATCTCGCGTAAAAACTTTTGCACAACTCAAATCAACTCAGACTTTTGACAGCTTTATAAGGAACACAAAAAGAGAATCGCATAGAATATTTCAGCTCTTCGGTGTTTATTTCAATCAATATTTCAATATACTGCGAGGTGGCTCGATTTTATTTGTTGTTATACAGGATTTTAGAATTATATAATATTTACCAATTGTGCGTAGAGCTAAAATCAGAACATAAAACGTAGGAAAAAATATTAAAAGGAACGTGAAGAGCGATTTAGTAAAACTGCATTTTTTTATGTTAGTTGGATAGGCAAACTGGCAGACGTTCCACCTGGTGGTAAGTGGTTGACGTCGCCCATGAACATAAACTAGTTTACCTGGAACTAGCCCACGCAACCAATCTATGTGTTGCCTATCCAGAGACATAAGGTGTTAAAGTCTCGGTGCCAGTAATTACACTGCCTGTCCTGCCCTTCTCTCCGAAACACAACAAAGCTGTTTCACGGAAGAAACAAACAAGATGCACCCATGCAGCCGGGAACGCGGCACAGCGCATCCCTCCCACCGGTAAATTTTGGTATGGTTGGAATTACAAAAACATTTTTTCTTTGTTGCGTAATGAACCTATGATTGACAATTCTTAATTGAAAAACTCGAGCTATTGCTAATGAGAAATAGATTTTGAAAAGTAATTATTAATTGGATATTAAATAATTAGGCGATAAACTAAAGAGACGTACTCTTAATTTCACACGGTACAGTATTGTTATGATTTCATTAATTTCTTCTATATTTCTTTTAATATAGCAAATATAAATTGTGTTTATAAATGTAGTACCAAGAATACATTGACATAATATTTAAGTATACGTATTAATATATTCTTTGACAAAATTGAAATTTAAGTGAACTTCCTCAGTTGTTCTCTTTACATGAATCAGTGGAATTTTAATTAATTACGTTAGTAAAGCTGTAATCACTATCAATCAAATATCAGTGAATCTTACTAACAAGTTAGTGAATATTTACTAATACCTACACAAAGACATATTCAATGATCAAATCAATGGATTCTTCTATTCACATATTCAAACATTGAATAGTCACCAATTCTGCGTGGTACGATTCTAACATTGATAAAAAGTGAATAGTCACTTAAAATTAGTAAAATTCCATTGATTCATATATAGAGAGTATTCAAGTGGAGAACTATATGTCCTTGTTACTTAACAAACTTGAATTTCATTCGTCAATATACACCTATAAACTTGTCTTACTTTAGTAATAAAATTTGTTGATCGTAAAAATTTTACTGGTCATCACTTACATAGAGAATACGTGCTTTAATTTTTTTTATTTTACAAGCTTTTTAGAAGCTTTTATAAAACTTTACGTGTAAGTCTTTGAGATCGAATCTTCTAAATTTAATTAGAACCATATTATCTTATCTTTGCATGTATGACAAAAGTTCCTATTGGGCATTTTCATAGTAAATATCACCAAATTATATACCGCGTCTGGCGTCAGATGAGAGAACTCTTCAACTGTAAATACTACAGATATGAAATTTTTATTGAAAATTTTCAATTTTTGAAGTGAAACTTCTTTAGAATTGTTGTGATTTGAAACGGGATGCGACGGAAAAAACGATAGGTAAGAGACACAAATACAAAAATGTGTAGGAGAAAATGAGATAGTATGATGTCGCGTATCCTAGCAACGCGTATCCTAGCAACGCGTATCCTAGCAATGCGTAAACAACGCGTAAATAAGTAATAGAATGTTTAACTATTAATATTAATAAATTTTAAATTGAGTTTGAAGAAGATGTTTCACTTCCAACATGTGTACTCCGTACACAAACGACATTTTTTTTTACAATTTCTATATATCCTTGAACGGATCTATTATTTTTTATCAAATAAAACATATATCATATCACCTTTTTGCTATTATATTATCATATAGTATTTTTATATCTCGGTCCATTGTTTGTGGTCACGTCACAAACAGATCTTCGTACTTTGTCCCTCGACATACATATTAATTTTGATAAAAAATATATTTAAAATAGGTGCCGTTATAATTTAAAAACATTAAACTGTATCAGCCTGTAAACAACCCACTCCTGAGCGAAGGCCTCTTCTCCATATAGAAAAACGGTTATTATATTATCTTCCCTTTATCTAAAAACATTAAACAAAATCTTTTATTTATAACAAAGATGGAAATTTATGTGATGAAATTATACTATAATATTTATATTAAAATCGATTTTATTTTTAAATTTATATTTGTATTAAGGAATAATTTTATATTAATATTTCAAAATTACTCTGAGTAATAACACATTTTATTCGCTTCACAAAATATATGGTACAATTTAGAGATTAAGTAATAAATATTTTTATGACAATAAACATCGTGTGAGTAGTTCGCCTTAACGCTGGCAATCGTGGGTTCGAAAAAAAATCAAACGTTCACGTTGTTCATCACAGGGTTTGTTATAATGTTTGTTTACATTTCGACACGACGCCATATGAATCTTGATGTTACCTTATATGTTGCCTTATAAGTCACACATATAATATTAAATAAGTCGTACTTTGACATTTACGGGTATATCTCAAAATACTTTAAATATATGTATTTGATAACTACACAAAAAGATGAGATATAAAAAAATGTAACAAAGGCAAAAGTTATAATCACTTTGTTTACCAACTGCCTCAAGGAATTATTATTAAAAGTAAAAAAAAAAAAAAAAACAGTTTCGTACCAATATAAAGGTGGCCATTGATTCACTTTGCAATTTGCGACTCGTATTTACGTATCGCATATCAGACAAGTAAATCAGCTAAAGCTGGCACGCACAACACATTGGTATTGGATTGGATGTGTAATGTTTGTGAGTAAGCGTAGAGAGTAACGTCACAGTGTATACGCATCACAAAAATAGACGTTTCTCTTTTGCACTCTACCGATCTTATGCACTTAATAGATATTGATAATATTGATTTTGAACCTGTTAATGAGTTAGATAACAAACCTGTAATCTTATTTCCTTGATTTTATTGATATCCTTTTATCACATTCATATTCTTTTCGACACATACATAAGCCCAGTGGAGTGAGAGGCTTTGCTGGGTTAAACATAACTACGAGTGGATAATAGGACTAGAAAAGAGAAAAAAAGATAAAATTGTAGATTTTGGGTTCTGACTCTCACACTCGCCATTTGAAATTCAAATATAGCATTCGGATTACAGTCCAGCCAGCCTTAAACGAGCTGTTATTGATTGACTGTGGTCACACTGTGGTACACTGATTAGCCTCTACCACAATACGCTATTGCAATACGTATAAATCGTGAATCTTTTATTTCTTACCTCAATATGATGACAGTATGTGCGACAAACTATGTGTGAATGGCCGCATTAACTTTGACTTTTTCATTTTATATAACTCATGAAAAAAATGATATTACAAAAAATATTTTACCGATACTTTCTTTAAGCTCTTTGATGTTATGATTTATATATAGCCTGGAGTATTTTGTATCATACAAAGTACTATTATTATCGAGATAAAAGTAAATGTACCTATCTACATATCGACGGTCCCTACGTACAATCCCCTAACTACAAATGACAAATTTTACAGGAGAGCGTTTTAAAGTTTCAAACATGTGCATTTCATGTTCTACTTAACCTTAAGTCTTGAAATTTGGTATAAAGTTTTCTAAGATGATATAGTTTATGAAAAATAAAATGATAGCTAAGAAAAATCACTTTTAGTGTATTATTCGTCACTTATTTCCTTGTACATGGCAATAATCGCTATTGCAAAAAGCTTAAGTGGCACTTATTGACTTTTACGTGGTAGTATTAAAATTAAGCTGAGTCGTAATTGCCATTAATGAAATTATACGTGGGTATAAAAATGATGTAGGTGGTATTTCAGTGGTTGACACACAACTGAGTAACTTTACCGAAAGAGCATAGGTCGGGAAATTTTTCTCAAAAACCGGCGATACAGAATAGGTAAATTTATTGTACATACCTTCTAGGTACAATAAAATTAAAAACGTTTATTGAATCACAGAGGAATTTTGCACATTAGTATTTCGACTGTCCCTGCGTACAGTATCGAAACTGAAAATTTGCGATTTTTTTTATTGCACTAAGAAACTCCTTTTTATATATGTTTTCATACAAAAAAAAGACAATAAGCTAAAAAATACATACTAAACCACATTTTTCATGAGTATAATATCGATACTTAACAAATAAATGACAATTTTGTACACAAAATTAACTTAAAAGTGCTTTCCTGTAAAGTACCTTTTTTCAGTTTCGATAGTATACGACAGTCGATTTATAACTTATAAGTCACAAATTTATACACCTTAAATTATAAATGAACAGGCTGAAAAAATACAACAAAAGTTGCGTTACAAAGTTTTAATTTTTATTTATCAACAGTATGACAAAAATACCAGTCTTTATTATTTATTGATCAGTCTTGTTTTCAGTGCTACAAGTTAGTGCTTAGTAAGTATTTTAAGATATCAATATTATTATAATTACAAATCTGACCAGTAATAATACAAACATCCTTTTTCTCAAAACATCTTATACAAAAATATATTATTATATTTATATTGCAATTGGTAGGAATATGATTAATTAATAAAAAATAACTTTTCAAAAAGCAATGCGACCTGGCCAGATAATGTAGATAGGTACCAATTCTGATACATAAATCTGTAAACTGAACTAAATTGGCATGTCTAAAAATACTACTATCCTGTTCCAGGAAATACAGTCTGAAAAGGAAAGTGCTGCTTTTAGATACGTCAATTTAGTTTACATATTTGTGCACAACAGAATCGTCACCATTAGCAAACTAAAAGTACAATTAGCAAACTAATAGTTAAAAATACGACTTCTCTTCATCGGAACTTGAAACAATTACATCACTAGAAGAAAGTGAATTATAAAATCCGTGATACTGTCTAGGAATTATGTTTTTTTCACAAAGATACATGACATCTATTAATTTTGCATTCAGGATTGGTAAAGGCCCAGTGTAAGTCTGGCTCAACTCATCATCTGGTTGATTTTGAAGCCTCCGGCTTTGACTTCTTCTGACAAATATGTGACGGTAGGGTTCAATAAATTTATTTTTGTATTTAAGCACGTCTGGCTCAGAAGAGGACACATAGATTTCTCTAACTCTAGACCACATTACTTTAAGATTCCTCTCATCCTTGGTCCAGTTTTTACTTATTTACTTTATTTGTTCACTTATATTTAATTCATTATAGAAATTACTATTAGCTATTTTCTATTCATAATTATTATGCAACTTACTCTAACATGTGAACGCTGTGTCACTTACAAAGGTGCACACAGAATGAATTTGCATTTTCTATTACAAAAATGTAATAACTTGTGTACTGCTGGTGTCCTATTTAAATAAATAAATAAATATTAAATGAATTTAAAGTTTCTGATTCAACATTCTGCATTATAGTGAATATAGAAGCAGATCCTAAGGAGTACTTGTATCTAAAGGTTGCTCGGAATCGGGCAAGGCGATTTCTTCTATAATTATGTTGTCATCTGGACCATGCGACGTTCTAACAATAATTTCCTGAGAATAATGACTAATGACAGGTGGCTCTACTTCTATATAAGAAGTAACATCTTTAGCTATTATTCCAGGATTACAAAAAACAGCGACATTGGAATGAGCGAAAATGGTTTTATTCATCTTTTCATGAGCTAGGTCTGATTCAAAAACTTGAGTGGCAGAGTTTTGCCATAATGTCAGATCAAAAAGGGACTTTGAAGAAGAAAGTATACCTTTCTCAACCTTATCGTCTGTGTTAGATCGTAAAACTGGAGTCAAGCATAACGCGGAAGAAATATATTAGTTGGCTGTAAGTGGGTAGATTCTAATCTTTGCTGCGATGATTCTAATACTTATAATCATCGAATCCGATAGAGCGGCAACATTGCAGGTGCGAAAAATGATCTCTTCATGAGCTAAATCAGGGTAGAAGCTTCTTTTGTATGCAACTGAGCGACAGTTTCAATAATATTTTCTTTGTTTTCATCTTGTTTTTCATTGTCAGTTGATTTGTCAAGACGCGGTTCTGAAAAAAAAAAGAGAATTATACACTTAAAATAACGGAAATGGTAATTACGTAAAAGATCGAAATAACATTCCCGAAGTAAAATTTCGTAAGTAGTAGTTATGAATAAAATCTGTATTTATTTTCCAGTGTAAAGTCACTTATTTACCACTTACTGCAACTTACTTTTCAATTTTCCGATGTAAAATAACGTAACTACCACATACAGACAATTACGCTGGAATGCTGAAAAATTAGTTTAATTCTTATAAAAACTGAAAATTTAAGTATTTATCTATTTGAAATACATATAAAAATAACTATAAACTTGATTGAAGATACATTTAAATAAAAATACTTTCAAAATTCGCTTACCTTTACGAGTTTTGACGGAAAAACTGTTCTTTTTTATTCTCATATCTGTGTTTCTTTACATAACGCGGTTGCATCTTACGATATTTTGTGGTAGTTTTCCTTCTAGGCATATTTATTTCGTATAATTACATAACATACACGCGGCAAACATAGTATGACCGTCGCCTAGGCTCAATGTCCCGCAAGTGCCAGTTGCGGGGTGACGCGCGGGGATACGATTGATATTATCAAACGTAAAATTACTGAACTACCACTACTGTTGTTTTTTGTCGGAAATTGTAGTTACGGGAAATTTTTGTGTGTGAATTTCAAGTTCAATTTGGCATCTTAGATTTATTTTTATTAAACGAAACGATAGTATAGGGTGGCCTGAAGGTCACGGAAACAAAAAATGCAAATCACGAATCTACCACATAGGGGATTGTACGTAGGGACCGTCGATATACTTATCTGTAATATATTTATACATGGCATATCTAATTCAGTATGTGTGTAAATACTTATATTTTTATTTATGTAGTGTATGTACGTATGTGCATGTAAGTATATTTATACATATTATAATTAATATCTTAAGTATTTTGTTTATTATAATTATTTTTCATTTTAAGTTATATGCAATCCAACCACGCTATATTATATATTGACTTTGTTTCCAAATCCATAAGGTTGTCAGGAAGAGATTTATTGTAAATTTAGATATTTAGTTTCTCTTTATATTATAATATTTTCTAAATATTATTTTTTCTATTGTGTGCAATAAAGATAAAAACATAATAATAAAAAATAATATTTAAATTAAATTTGTATTGGTTATTTGTGAAGGAAGTGAAACGAATTTATCACTCACTGTGGTAGAAAGGACCATCACAATTATATCGAGCTATTTTTGAGAATATTTCAAAATATGATTACGTATTTCTATAACTTATTTAATGAATTAATATCATTCTTAGATTTATTAGTTTGTTTTATGTAAAAAATAAAACAAACGAATACATGTAAGATATTACTAACAATACCAATACATGTGATATATTGCTAGGCATATAAAATAATTTTGATTGATATTCGCTAAGCCATACAAATTAACATCAAAATTTATATTATTTGTTATTGCGTCCATTCTTGATACTCGTATATATTATTAGTTGGCAGGAAAGAGGACATCAGGTACCAATCAAAACACCAATTGCAAATTCATGCGACGTTTCGATCCTTTATTGGACCTTCATCAGGCATCTACAAAAATTGTTTCACATGAATGAATGAATGAAAGGCCGTACAAACAATTTACAATATATAAGAAATAAATGAAGTAACAAAACTTTTTTCTTTTCTCTTTACCTTTACATGTAGTGTCCAATTAGTAACTTTATATTTTCACCGTTACTCAATATTGTTTTAATTTTGAAAAAAAAAATTCTTTTTCTTTGAAGAATACTGAATGTTGACATTTATCAAATTTATTATCTATTTCTTAAACTATCCAGATGTAAAAAGATTTCTTGGTTACAAATTTGTTTAAATTTGAGTGTTTAATATGTTATTCAGGAATCTAAAAAATTCATAGAACTGAGTTGAGTTTGAGTAGATTACAGTTCTAGTTCTAGTTCAGGTGTTTTGATTGGTACCTGATGTCCTCTTCCCTGCTAACTAACAGTATATCAAAATTTATATTTAAGTAATTGATTTAGTTCTTGATTTTAAGACTAATAAAATTAATAAAAATTATTATAACTAATTATTCTTTAATGTAATAGTCTAAATATTCAACAAAATAAAGCCAGAAAAGACATTTTTGCTTAAATTTGAATTTTTTAATTTTAATATAATATTTTAATTTCAACTTATCATTAATTACAATAAATTTAATTTTTTAAGAGAAGTTAAAACATTAGTGGCTAAAAATATAGTATCTAAATGTCCTGTTTTGTCTATCGTATAACATACCATTAAAAGAAGTCTGCTTTTTTTCTTTTTACTATTATAATAATAACTTACAATATTGCATTATATTTATTGTTTACATTTAATTATCCACACTCAATATAATTGCATTACAATAGCCTCAATCATAATATCGACAACCGTTCTGGTACTGGTGCGAATAGTCGCCTCAAAGCCGGCGGTCGCGAGATCGATTCGCTCGGAGCAGATATTTGCATTTGTATAACTATTTTTTCTAGCTTGTGAAAATGTCATTTTGGGTCTCCCCGCCCTGCCTCGGAGAACACGTAAAGACGGCATTCTCGGTTGTTTACGTAGATATCTGGTAACTATCATTACTCGTAGTATGGAAATTATCCGCCAACCCGCAGTGGAGGAGCCCGGTGGTTTAAGCTCCAACCCTTCTTCTATATGGAGGAGAGACCTTTGCCCGGCAGTTAGATGTTTACAGGCTGATTCATTTCAGTTTATTTTAATCATAATATCTATTTTAAATTGAATAATTTTAGTTAATGGTATTTTAAATATCATTCCCGGTTGAAGTATTGAGAGGTAAACATTAACATATGTATAATTAGATCCGTACTAACATTATTTAAGAGTTTGACTAATCTGCATTACCGGCACTTTTTCATAAGATCCAACAGTGTTCGAACTCAATAATGACCCAGTCTTTTCTGGCTTCTCAAATCCGGAACCGAAAACGGTTTTTTTTTCTATTTTTGTAACTTTTCTTTATGTTCAATACAAGTCAAAGACGTACAACTGACTTTCGTTTTCTTTCTTATTTTTTTTTTTTTTAATAATCATGATCAAAACTTTTTTTGTATCAACAAACCTCATCAAATAAATATTAATTTTCTACGTAGGTATTTTTCTCACAGGCCTCACACTGAAACAAGCATCTGTATTGCCCATTACCTCACAGCAGTTAACGCAACGCCAGGCGCTGCGACCATCCTTCCTCAAAATACTGTTTTATTTTATCGTAAAAATTTCTCAAATAGAACTTGTTAAATTATGAGTATACGCGTTAAGAATATCTAGTTTTTCCCACTTATATTTAGAACTAATTTCTCGGTTGCGTAATGGGTCTACTATTTCGCATCACAGTTTGAAAACAAACAATACAATAAATACTTGAAAGCGAACACTTTTAGTACGGGCACAGCTTCTCAAACTGTAACGAGTATATAATAAGTCATAGTATATAATATATCATAAGTCACATTGTAAAAGTTGGCGATATGAGTTTTGCGATATTAGTTTTAAAATGATATTGGTCTGGAGTACTTACTCACTATTTCTCGTGCACTTTGTCTTATTATTAATAAACAAGCAATATACTATGATTATTATTACACAAGACGATACGTGCACGACGACACGTGTCACTACACGTGTTATACTGACATTTATGATTGATCATCCGATGTGAAATAAAAATGATATTTTTGATGAGATTAGTTTCAAAGTAAACAAGAGTTTTGCTTTATAATTTTAGTATGAGATTAAACAAGATTCGCTATTTTAAACTGCAAAAAGTCCTTACATTTATAAATACAAAACTTAAAAGATATGTAAATAAATAAATGCTTGATAATAAGTAAAAAAAGAAAAACGTGTTTAAAAAAAATGGCTTCTGTCCGTAGATCCATGCGACGAATTTTGATTTAACGAATAAAAAGTGTAAAAGTTATTTATGAGCGAAAAATTAATATAAATATAATTATATAAATAAAGAATTTTAAAAGTCATTTATTCATAACTTTACCTTTTTTAAATATAAATAAGTTAAAAAGGCAGTAGTCAGACTGAGTGCAGTTTTTTTTTGTAGGTTACTACAGTTTGAGATACTTCAGAATTTCGTATAAGCTGTAAGATAGTATGTTAAATTAAAATTCAGTTTAAAACTCAGTAATCTAAAATTGTTTCAATAATAAAATTCAATTTTTATAAGTCCTCGTTTTTCTTTCTAGGAGTATTTTTTTAAATAAAAAATTTAGTATATAAATACTTAGAAGCTCTCTTGAAGTAAACGTTCATAAACGATATTATTTAAATCTTTTCATAGATCACGGATATCGGGTAACACACAAAAAATGCCCTCGAAAACAGAACCTTAATATTTATTGAAATATAATAAATGAACTGAAGTAAACTGAATCCATCTTCTCCATATAGGAGAAGCATAATTTACCATGTTACACAAACCCAACTACACAAGTACAATCAGCATTCATCAAAGAGTAATCAGTGCCTTACATTATTTGGTACCCTTATTTATCCCTTTGAGAGATCCGAAACTAAAAAAATCCACCAAAATCTTCCGCTAGGGAAAACACGACAGACAAACTTTCTTACAGCCGAATAGTTACAGTTGATGTTTTCTCACTACGACATATTCGATTATATATATATACCTATAATTGTTGTTAAGAAAAACAATCATAATTATATCTAACAAGTTATACTAAAGTTGTAATTTTTTTTTTTTAACAATCGTTCTGGTGTAGTTGTGCGTATTAGATTCTTGGTCAGGATAGATATTTGTATTTGTGGAAATATTTGTTTCTGGTCTGGATTTTTGTGGATCTCCCCATGTGTGGTCCCCGTTAAGCCGTCGGTTCCGATTGTTGTTATGGACACCTGACAGCGATCGTTACTCATGGTAGGGAAATTATCGGGATCAGCGTGACAGAATAAGCTGAGCGAACATTTCTTTTTCGTATGGAAAAGAGTTTAAGCTTAATCAATCACGATGCACACAAGGACATAATTATAACAGACCGGACACAAATATTTGTATAAATTCAAATATCTGCCCCGATCGCGTGACCTGCAGAGTTAAAGGAACTCCTCGTACCACTACACCAAAACGGTTGTTATCACAGACACCTGATAGTGATCTTTACTGGGTAAACTTACTGGTAGGGAAAGTATCCGCCAACTCGCGGTGAAACAGCGTGGTATATTAAAATCCTTCTCCTATATAAAAGAAAAGTTCTTTGCCCAGTAGTACCACTTTTGAAGACTGATTTAGTTTTAAACTGTATATTTTTAGGCGTGAATTATAGGTTTATTAAATAAAAATAAAGGAGATTTTCCTATATAAAAATGAAAATAGAAAAAAAAAACTGAAAGATTGAGAAGCATACGTATCAATCGAAACAACTAATTCCAGCTAAAAGCTCGGCATTGGCGTTTCCTGAATATGAACGAAACAACATATATTAATAGATATTTTATTCTTTACAAGAATAGAAGTTCCATTGGCTTTAAAACAGGACATTGACTGAAATTTAATTGTAGTGGTGACGAAAGTTATATTTTCATCGATGGTCGAGGGTTTGATTCCTACCCGCTATTATGCAAACCTTCTTCTATACTCCTATAAATCCGATTAATATCGACCATGGAAAAGTTTAGCAACTTTACAATGGTTTACGGTCCGGTAGTAAAAGATGAAGAGGGGAACTAGGTTGAATAGAAATTCTTACGAAACTTTCCAAAGAAGTTCCTATAGAAAACCATCGATATTCCCAACTATGTAACTTAGAGCAAGCCAGCGCAGAGTCATCGATGAGTCTTCTAACACATTCACTTAGATATACTCGTAAGTTTTCAAAAAGGAAAACCTCGAAAGAAAATAATTTTTTTCTTTTCTATTTTTTCCTTCAGATACTGTAAGTTTATTCATGTAATATTTTAGTACTTGCGAATCGATGACAAGGTGCACAGGCGACAGCTGTCAAGCTTTCCAGTGAACGCGCGTTACGTGATTTTTTTAGTATCGCAGATACTCTAAAAGAAGCGAGCATAGTTAAAAATCCACGAGTGAGCGATTCAGCTCACAGATCACGTTCAGTTCACACGCTTTATTTCTCATATCTCGGAAATAAAGGTATAAATCAATTACTTTTACTAAAAGTTAGGACTTCAATAAAAATAGATATCACCCTTATTTTATATGAATAAATCGTTGTGGGGTTTTTTAACGTATACGATATTTCAATCTTAAAAGTTTCAAGTTTTAGTGACGTCATTTAAATATGAATGGTTACAAACTCATCCGAACAAAAATTCACTCACTGAATCAGCCAATAAACGTCCTACTGTTGGACAAAAGTATCTTCTCCATATACGAAGTGTTGGAGCTTAATCTACCAGGTTGTTCCGGCTGTCCCATTGCTGCACGACGTTCAGACTTATAGCCTCGCACCGCTACATCAGAACGATTCTCAAAAATACATAGATGTAATATACGGGTATATTCCGAAAATTATAATGTATTTAGTAACATGTAATGCTTTTTAAGACAATTCTTAAAGCATACCACTGTGAAACCTTAATTTAAATCATTTATGTTAAATCTAAAACCATTCTGGTGTAGCGATGATAAAAATTCCATTAGCGCCGACGGTCGCAGTTTTGACTTTGACTTCCCATTTGTATTTGCACAAATTTGTTTCTGGTCTGGAAATTAATCCTTGTGGGTATCTTCACTGTACCGCGGAGAACATTTAAAACCGTTGAATTCAGTTCTTATTATGTACATACACGTAACATTGTTAATTGTTTTATACTCATTACTGTACAAGTTTTTTAAAGTGTTTTTAAAGTTTATATATATATATATATATATATATATATATAATATATATATATATATATATATATATATATATATATATATATATATATGTATACCTATAATATGATTATATATATATATATATATATATATATATATATAACATTTTAAAGCTTATGTTTACTATATATAAATATAGCGATATCTACACTACAAGTACATGGGACACCATTTATGAATAATTTTTATAACTAATATAACAGCTATGACATTATTTACATTTTATGCGGGTTTTTTATCTATCGCGCAAATTAATAAATTACTAAGTACGATCATTGTTTCTAAAAGGTGTTTTTTATTTATCTTGCTTGTTTCTCTCATGAAACAGCATTGCTGTGTTTCTGAGAAAAGGGCAAGACAGGCAATGTAATTACTGGCACCGAGTCTTTAACACCTTATGTCTCTGGATAGGCAACACATAAATGAGTTGCCTGGGCTAGTTCCAGGTAAACTAGTTTATGTTCATGGGTGACGTCAACCACTTACCATCAGGTGGAACGTCTGCCAGTTTCCAACTAATATTAAAAACAAAAAAAAAAAAACAAGAACTCGTACATTTACTGATTTCAACATTATATTAATATTTATTATTAGAGTACAGTATGGTGCGAAATTTTCGTACGGGTCAACTAACATTATTAATAACGATCGTTACTGTTGTTGAGGAAATTATACGCCAACGCGTACACGTGGCGGATAAAGTTATAATTTTTCTCCTTTATAAAAAAAGGGGCATTCGCCCTATAGTAAAACTTTTATAAGCCATTCAGTTCAGTTAAGTTCAAATTTAATTTTTCGTGTACTATAAAATGTCAAGTGTTAAAAACAATAGTATTTATAAACTCAATGTATTTTTTTTAGTTAGTGACTTTTACGTTTGCTTCTTTATTTATTTTTTTATTTTACACTTCATTACCTATATATAGATATGTTACGTCGTTAAAATAATATAATATATAAAAATCTACACTTAATTCTACATCATAAACCACTTTGAACAAAATCGTATTACTAAATTTTAATATAAAATAAAGTAATTTATCATGTAATGAGTAAAACACGCTGACCCATGTCTCAAGACCCTTTGTTTGAGAAAGACTATTACGAAACAATAATGGGATTATAGTAAATATATTTACATAGTAATGTAGTTTTATTACTTTGGTATCAAGGAGCGGTTAAATTGATTACTATTTTTCAATGGTTAAGGTACTGTTCTGAGTTAATGGTCTCTATGACTAACAGTACATTTATTCTATTTTATTTTTACCCGACTGCGACAGAAGGACGGTTATGTTTTTCGAGAGTATGTATGTATGTATGTTTAATTGTTTGTGTCGCTCTGCAGCCTGAATGGATCGATGGATTTTAGCTTGAGAGGTGTCATTAGATTCGTATTTACAGTGAGAGTGACACTGCGTATATCATAATTACAAAAAAAATATTTCCTTTACAAATTACACAGAAACGCAGTCGGATTTTTTAGTTTTTTAAATTACTTTATAATCGACGTTTTTGTTAGCTGGCCTGGCATCAGAAAGCATGTTCTTCTTTATAGTTATCACTTCTGATGCTTATATGAACTGCTCTAAGTTAACCGTTGATGTATTCCACTTATCAATACGCTTGACGATATCCAAGTTTACTTATTTATTGATATACCAACAGCATAATATACAACATATTGCAAAATCTTACTTATAATAATAAACATACACAGTATGCATGCAAATTAAAGATGCGTACAGCACTCAACAATATATTACTCGCTACAATATTTAAAAACTATTAAGATACAGTTTATTGACTCATGGTATTAAGTGACAGCGAAAAATTAAATTCTAATGTATGTCGAGTAAATTAGTAATGTATTTCTAGTACATTAATGTTTATAAGCTGTGTTTTGCGACCTTTTCCTGCATAATTTCCTAGGCTGTGCGAATTTCAGGCTAAAATAAAAGTTTTTTCTTAGACAATACCGACGACAAAGGTCGGACGCACTAATTTGTTCTAGTTGTATGATTATAGTTATTTTGAAGACACATGTGCTCTAAATATAACTTTTATCTATTAATTAAAGAAAGAAATAAAGAAAAATTATAGAAAAGTGAAAATTTTCATTCCGTGGAAACATAAAAACAGAATATCTTAAGAAAATAATTGGCCTTTGAAAACAAATTATATTCATCTTCTATACTTGATATGTTTTACGGTTTTATCTGCGTTTCAATTATCAATCTCGAAAATTACATTTAGTTTTTCTCCTATACCTTTCGTATATTGTACTTATTATAAATAGTGGGTACGTTTCGACAGTTAGAGGACAAACAATTTTTTTTTTCAAACGGAAAGAGCAAATTTTTGTTACATGAAAGTTAATTTTTTAGGTTTCATGTGTGTATTGTGGATTTTCATTATTCCACAATAGCGTCTTTAAGCCTTTCGTGAGTGTGCAATTCCAGGTGGAAAAACAATGCTCTTTGTGCTCGCATATAGCTCAAATGGAAAGCGTGTGCATAATTTAACTAGTTAATTTTTCTAGTTTCAGAATATTTGGCTATGAGCTAGAATGTCTAACTGACAAAGAATGTCTATCAGGCAGCCAGTTTATCAGTCTGTTGGATTCTCTTTATATATATAATTATTTTAATTATTTTTTTTTTTGGAACTTGTTTTAATACTGATATGTAATACTAATTTTGGTACATGTTTGTTTTATTGGACACATAACATTGGTCTCTCTTATTCATTCCATTAAATATACGGTTTATCTTCAGTAAAAATGTGTAACAAAATAGAACGCCAACATTTTTATTAAATTACTAGCTTCCGCCCTCGGCTTCGACCGCGTGGTTGTATTGACAAAAAGTAGCTCCATGTCCTTCACTAGGCTTCAGACTATCCATATCAAATTGTTACAACAGCTCGGTAACAAGGACTCTATTACAAAAAACGCTCGCAGAGTACACAATAATATTGCCAAGTCGACACTTCAGTGAATTCTCGCGAAAATAAGGTCGTAAGTGCCTTGGAATAGGCGTCACTTACGTGTTTTCGTGTGATATTTTTAAGCTACGTTATATTAAGGTCAAATTACAGAAAATCTTTATAAATTGTAGCCTATGTGTTATTCTGATGTATAAGTATATACATATATTACTGTCAAGTTTCATCTAAATCCGTTTAGTAGTTTTTTCGTGAAAGAGTAACAAATATCCAAACAAACTTTCGCATTTCTAATATAATAAATAATATTATGTATTAAAAAAACTTAATAATAAAAAGGTATATAATATTTATTCATTCATTCATTCATTTATTTAATTTCGTGGATTTCAATGGTGCCGAAGCGGTAAAGATAGATGATATAGCGAATGTCACGTAAAAATAGAATGGAGAAAATAGAAGAGAGATTGATCGGTTCGGTCTAAGTAATAACCTTCGTTGAATATTTTATAAATATAAGAAATAGTAGTAACTAAGTCAAATAACCATCACCTAGGAAAAGACAAATAGAGTTCGGAATATATTATACATAACTATAGAGTGTATAATAATAAATATTGCGAACGATAGGAACTGAACATAAATGAAAGTAGATTGAAGTTTGTTTGT
The DNA here is from genome assembly GCA_036937285.1 of Euphydryas editha. Lineage (NCBI taxonomy): Eukaryota > Metazoa > Arthropoda > Insecta > Lepidoptera > Nymphalidae > Euphydryas > Euphydryas editha. The sequence continues at coordinate 20,891,619 of JAUPFZ010000008.1, read as the reverse complement.
GACAATTAAATATTATTAAAAAAAAACATAAAATAAAAAATTTCGTGTGTACGGAGTAACATGTCAGAAGTGAAACATCTTTGGCAAACTCAATTTAAAATTTATTAATATTAATAGTTAAACATTCTATTACTTATTTACGCGTTGTTTACGCGTTACTAGGATACGCGTTGCTAGGATACGCGATATCATACTATCTCATTCTCTCTTACACATTTTTGTATTTATGCCTCTTACCTATTCTTTTTTCCGTCGTATCCCGTTTCAAATCACAACTATTCTAAAGAAGTTTTACTTCAATTAAAATAAATATTTTGTGATTGCTCTAACTCATAAAGTAACTGTAAATAGATGTATAGCACATGTTAGCGATAGGTCGTGGGTCGTGGGTCGCGAAGACGTGTCGCTCACGCGTAATTTACCGAATGTATAATATTTTTGTGTTGTTTTTCTTTAAATTTGGAGGCGGTTTAAGTAATATCATTTAATGCCTTTAAGTACAATTATAAAATAATAACGTGTGTGTATATAAATTATTTTTGTGGTTATTGGATATAAATTAGTTTTTAAGTTTTATAAATATGTCGGAACTTTCTTAAAAAAAAAGTTATTTGTCCTACATCTAACCATAACTACGTATCAGATATGTCTACTGTAGATTCTAGGTACCTACCTAACCCTATATACATATATTCGTGAAGTACCTAAGCAATATTGAGTCTCGAACTTGACCCGTGCGTGAATGAATAAATGATCGAGTGATCGAAGTGATCGAGTCTTTGTGACTCGATCACTATGCCTATGGGTCGCGATCGACTCGGGTCGCCACGAATGATCGATCGACGCAGCTCTATTGTGTACTCTGCGAGCGTTTTTTGTAATAGTGTCCTTGTTACCGAGCTGTTGTAAGAATTTGATATGGATAGTCTGAAGCCTAGTGAAGGACATGCAGCTACTTTTTGTCAATACAACCACGCGGTCGAAGCCGAGGGCGGAAGCTAGTAATTTAATAAAAATGTTGGTGTTCTATTTTATTACACATTTTTACTGAAGATAAACTGTATATTTAATGGAATGAATAAGAGAGACCAATGTTATATGTTCAATAAAATATAAGCTAGATAATGTAGATTTCTACGAGTGAAATAATTACCGGAGTCGAAATTTAAAGACGACATAGCTCTTTCAAGTCCGACATAAAACCGATTTAGAGCCCAGTAGTCCGAAATAGAACCGATTTAAAGCCCAGTAGTCCGACTTAATAACCCAGTAGACCGTCGTTTTTTAATTTATTTTTATATATTTTTTTAATTGGCCTAGTCGTAAAGTGGAAAAAACGGAAATTTGTGCCATTTTTGGGTGATAAGTCGGACCTTATAAATACATGTTACGGTATTATTATAAATATATATTTCTTTTTAATCGATCGAGCTACTATCGATGTTATAGTAATTGCATAAACTCGTCTTTTAACTACTGGGACAATATATATCGACAAATAATAATTATAAAATAAAGTTCATAAAAAAGAAGCTATTCGATTTTTAATATGGCTATAAATTTATTAAATTTTTATTCTAGTTTGTAACGACGGACAGTAAACAACCAAAAGAATATTAAGTGCTAACTATATTTAAAATTTAAATGTGTTTAACTTATTTACTTTTTAAATTCGGATATCTAATAAATTTTATTACAAAATATTAATACTATAATATCTTTTTATATACGTGGAAAGAGAACGGCCTTAGTGATTATTAGGTACTTAAATATTCCCTGGCGTTTGAATAATAAATTACCGATTTTAATATTACAAAGGTTGAACAAAAGTAAAGGATGTTAAGCTATTCATATTAATTTATGATAATAATTATGTATTCTCATCTTGGCGTGGGATGTTATTTGTATTTAATTTGTAGGTATATAGTAACTGTGTTTGATAAGAGGTAAGGTCAAGTACGTTTTTATATGACAATAATAGTTGAATACGACAATTTATTGATTTTCTTAATTTATAATTAATATTAAACGCCTTACACTCAACCGTTAGGATATCAGTGGGCTATTACGTAACTTGCGCGATCGCGAGAAATCGCTGTGGTGTCGAATTTCAATAGTACTGTAGCAATTCTTACGATCGTGCAAGTTACGTAATAGCCGCACCTGTTACAGTTCGTGAATGAAGTTCAGAGCTCCGGAAACACACACAATACACGATTACAAAAATCGAAGATGCAATGAGATGAAAATACATTATTAGCTAATTATGAGGAAGATAAAAGGAGATGCTGATCTTAAGTTCTTTCACTCACCGTAAAAAACGTAGTTATATCAGCTAACATACACCATTTTTGGTAAATTACCTCAATTTACACACACAAAAAAGGAGGCTTGACCAAGCACCCGCACAAAAAGGAAAACGGAATAAAAAATGAATTTATATCTTATTTCATTAAAAAAAACAACCACACGTTTACATAAATTTTTAACGTGCAAAACGTGACGTTAAGTGTATCTGTGTGTGTGTTTACTACACTTGAAGTAGTTTTAGCGTGATAAGAGTTATAAGCTCTCACACATTCTCACAAATCAACTTTTTATTTATAATTATAGTGTACCAATATAAACTTTATACAATAAATTTTCAATCTAAAGTAATATTCATTTTAAAATATACGATCTAGATTGTAATCTTTATTTATTATTGTTAAAATAATTTGGAACAATGCCAGCGATTTAAAGCATTCTTTAAAGAATTAGTTTAAAGGCTGTACGTATGCTAAGATGCAGATAATAAAAAGTGAGACGAGCCAGTAACCACGTGCACACGAATAAAAAGATTACGAATTCGTCATTCATTTTCGTATTTCATCATGTGCGCGCGCGTGTGTGTGTGTATTAAATGGAAAACATTGGAAGGCTTTATATTTGCAAGGCCGTAATGAAAAGTGTTTTCCGTAGGGCTGCGTAATCCAATGTCTTAATGTCTTACCCATATATATGTATAGTCAATAATATATTATACTAATACCTATAAAATTTCAAAAATTGTTTGTTTGGCTGAACACGTAAAATATTTTCAATAGATAGCTATTTTAATAAAGTAGGTAACATACTATTAAAAATTACACTATGACCGATAATAATAAAGCATATCTTATATCTTTAAACGAGCAATTGTTGTATATATATATATATATATATATATATATATATATATATATATATATATATATATATATATATATATATAATCCGAATCTCGGAAACGGCTCCAACGATTTTCATGAAATTTAGTATGCAGGGGGTTTCGGGGGCGAAAAATCGATCTAGCTAGGATTTATTTTTAGAAAATGTCGTTTTATCACTTTTTTAATGCAATTAAAAAATATCGTTAGAATACGAAGATAAATTTTGCTGTCATTAATAAGCTTAAAATAGCTCCGATGGAAATCGGGCGGATTCAATATCAGAAAATCCGGGTTCGAATCCCACTGTCTACAGACCAACTTTTTTCCTTTTTTTTTCAAGTTTCTTTTTTTGTGAGAAAAACTATTATTGAGAGCTCTTTTTATTTTTTATTTAAATAACCAGTTCCTATTATTTTACTATTATGTCAGTCAGATCGAAAATATTATTTATGTTTCATCAGTATATAATAATATCTAAATATAATTTAACCGAGTAAAGCTCGGTCATCGAGGTACTTTTGTTTAAATATAACTCCGAAAAATAGAGATCTATTAATTCTATAAGCATATATAGGTATATATACGTACAGTTTTTTTTTACGCAGTAGACGTTCAGCTTAACATGTAGCGTTATAAGTGTACTTACATGATTTTTACAATTGATAATAAAGTATGATGAGATATTGAATGAGTGCCGTTGCGAGATATAGCGTTATTGGTTCGTATTTGCTAAGAAATTATTTGTTGATCACTCTGAGATATTAAATGGAAACCTTTTCAAGAATCTCGATATATAACTCTTTTTATTGAAGTACGCTGTTGATAACGTTAATCGAAGATAAATTGTACTGCTTTGTGTTTTTTTTTCTTTTTGTTACCGAGAAAATGTCTGCACACTCTGCCTTTGGAGGTACCCAAGCTTTATTTGACAGGAAATTGGAGTTTTGGGAGAACGTTTTGTTGCACTGAAATGTGAATAATACATCCACATTTTTTGACTGACTTCTGTTCTTTCATTATGTTTGTTTCATATAGTAGTAGATGTGATTAAATAAAATTAAATATTTTAACTATTTAAAATAGAAAGGAGGAAGGCAAGGATAAAAACATACCAAGGTCACATAAACTATTTTATAATATATATAATATATACGTAATATGCACATGCCTGAACGCTATAAATTACGTACAACTAGCGTCAACGTGTAATATCAAAATATATGATCAACAGATGCAAATGCATGGCGTGAGTTTTGTGATCTATCTGTTCAAACAAAAAGATAAATAATCAATAAATAAATATGTTTAACATACACACACTGACTAATATACATTTTTTTAAATAAATATATATTACTTACAGATTTGGGGCGAAATTCAAACCCAAACTTTGAGTAGAAAGCAGGGTCAATTGTGCCAATGGGTCAGTCAAACGGTGTGTATGGAGAAGAAGAAAATATTTATTAATTTTGTATTCAAATTAGATATATTTTAAGGCTCCATCTAGTTAGCACCCCAAATAGTGAAATTCGACCTCTTAAAAATTGTCCAAATTGGTCACGAAATGGTCATTATAGGTCAGTTATTTTTAGTAATTGGTCGATACTTTGACAATAGTTACAGAGGGGTAAAAATTTCAAGGACATCGAAAAATTTTTGGCACCCCAAATTAATCCTACGAATTGATTCTAAAATTATTTCAATTCATCTCAAAATAGTCATAATTGGTCGATTGATTTTAATAATTGGTCAACGTTTTTTTTTATATAAAAATTAAAAAAATAATAAAAAATTAAATTAGCTTCATCTATTTAGCGGCCCAAATGATGAAATTTGACCTGTTAATAAGTAGTCCAAATTGGTCACGAAATGGTCACAATTAGTCAGTGATTTTTAGTAATTGGTCAATACTTTGAAAATAGTTACAGAGGGGTAAAAATTTCAAGGACGTTGAAAAAATTTTGGCACCCCAAATTATTCCTACAATTTGGTTCTAAAATTATTTCAATACATCTCAAAATAGTCATAATTGGTCAATTAATTTTAATAATTGGTCAACGTTATTTAACTAATTATTAATAAATAATAAAAAAATAATACAACTTTTATAAATCGCGGGGTGAATAGGAATAAAACTGGAAGTTTCACTAATTTGTCTATTTTATCGATTATTTTTAGGTTTAACCAAAAGGCAATTAAAATCGACGTAAATGCAAATTTTTAATCGTTTATTAGATTTTTAGAAACGTTTTGGTTAAAGAGATACGATTTACTTTAACCAGAACGTTTCTGAAAATCTAATAAATGCTTAAAAATTTGCATTTACGTCAATTTTAATTGCCCTTCGGTTAAACCTAAAAATAAGAGATAAAATAGACATAAAATAGTCAAACTTCCAGTTTTGTTCCTAATCACCCCGCGATTTATGAAAGTTTTGTTATTTTATATTATTTATTAATAATTTGTTAATTAAAAATACTAAGCTATAGACATTGATCTGCCCTTTAATTCTACCTACGATTTTGAGTTTGCCCTCTTTTTCTCACAATAAATAAATAATTTAAATGTCATTCCAACTTTAAATAATCGTATCTCTTTAACCGAAACGTTTCTGAAAATCTAATAAATGCTTAAAAATTTGCATTTACGTCGATTTTAATTGCCCTTCGGTTAAACCTAAAAATAAGAGATAAAATAGACATAAAATAGTGAAACGTCCAGTTTTGTTCCTAATCACCCCGCGATTTATGAAAGTTGTATTATTTTTTATTATTTATTAATAATTAGTTAAAAAACGTTGACCAATTATTAAAATTAATTGACCAATTATGACTTTTTTGAGATGTATTATAATAATTTCAGAACCAAATTGTAGGATTAATTTGGGGTGCCAAAATTTTTTCAATGTCCTTGAAATTTTTACCCCTCTGTAATTATTGTATTAAAGTATTGACCAATTACTAAAAATTACTGACCAATTGTGACCATTTCGTGACCAATTTGGACCACTTATTAAGTGATCAAATTTCATCATTTGGGCCGCTAAATAGATGAAGCTAGTAGTTTCTTTCAGTTTAGTTCCTATTCACCCCGCTATTTATGAAAGTTTTGTTATTTTGTATTATTTATTAAAATTTGTTAATTAAAAATACTAAACTATAGACATTAACTGCCCTTTAATTCTACCTACGATTTTGAGTTTGCCCTCTTTTTCTCACAATAAATAAATAAATAATTTAAATGTCATTCCAACTTTAAATAATCGTATCTCTTTAACCAAAACGTTTCTAAAAATCTAATAAACGATTAAAAATTTGCATTTACGTCGATTTTAATTGCCTTTTGGTTAAACCTAAAAATAATCGATAAAATAGACAAATTAGTGAAACTTCCAGTTTTATTCCTATTCACCCCGCGATTTATAAAAGTTGTATTATTTTTTTATTATTTATTAATAATTAGTTAAATAACGTTGACCAATTATTAAAATTAATTGACCAATTATGACTATTTTGAGATGTATTGAAATAATTTTAGAACCAAATTGTAGGAATAATTTGGGGTGCCAAAATTTTTTCAACGTCCTTGAAATTTTTACCCCTCTGTAACTATTTTCAAAGTATTGACCAATTACTAAAAATCACTGACTAATTGTGACCATTTCGTGACCAATTTGGACTACTTATTAACAGGTCAAATTTCATCATTTGGGCCGCTAAATAGATGAAGCTAATTTAATTTTTTATTATTTTTTTTAATTTTTATATTAAAAAAAACGTTGACCAATTATTAAAATCAATCGACCAATTATGACTATTTTGAGATGAATTGAAATAATTTTAGAACCAATTCGTAGGATTAATTTGGGGTGCCAAAAATTTTTCGATGTCCTTGAAACTTTTACCCCTCTGTAACTATTGTCAAAGTATCGACCAATTACTAAAAATAACTGACCTATAATGACCATTTCGTGACCAATTTGGACAATTTTTAAGAGGTCGAATTTCACTATTTGGGGTGCTAACTAGATGGAGCCATATTTTAAACATGTTTTTCCTCGTACCAAATATATCCATATCACCTAATCTAATATTGTACAATTTGCATGCGGGTCTTATGAAGCTATTGTCAGTGTAGATGTCCTACTTTTATTTATTGTAAATAAATCCTTAGTAGTTTTAACATTCTAAATAATAATAATAAACGTCTCATACTTAACGGTCCTCAGTATGTAGATATTCTTTGTCGGGTGTTCAGAAACTCACACGACTTAAACAAACGGCTAGACAAGAAAATTGTTTAATTTTCACAAATATTAGTCATGATCTGGGAAAGAAAATGTGATTTGAAATAACAAGCTATAACAGCTCCACTGCCCGTGTCAACTACCAGTTGACAAGAATTTACAAACTAACCGCATTAAACGCAAGCGCCCGTGTCAAGTAATGGTCGCCATGGTTATATTGCCCAGGTCAACTTTTTTACGACACGGGTATTAATACACGAAGTGCACCTGTCAACTACAGGTTGACTAACGTATATAACATTATCACCGGCGGGAAATTACGTTACAAAACTTGAGAGGCCTTGGGCAGTTTCGTGCAGTTGGTAAATTAAAAGGTCATTGCCCGGACACTCAAGCGGATAATACTGTATTAGCTTATAAACAACCCATTGCTGAGCGAAAGCCTCTTCTCCATATAGAAGAAGGGTTGGAGTTTACACCACGTCGTTCCACTGCGGGATGACGGATAATTTCCCTACTATGAGTAACAATCGTTATCAGGTGTCTATGATAACAACCGGGACCGACAGCTTTACGTGCTCTCCGAGGCACGGTGGAGAGACCCACAAGGACATACACCCGGATCAGAAACAAATATTTCTACAAATACAAATATCTGTCTTGAACGGGAATCGAATCCAGGACCGTCGGCGCGCGGCGTTGTGGCCACTACGCGCACCACTACATCAGAACGGTCGTAGGTTTTATACGTAGTTATATGTATATATACTCGTAATAATAATGAAAATTATGACTGTTTTCAATAAAACAAAATACGACGAAATGTAAACGGACAGATGAGCAATGCTTATTAAAATGATAGCGGAGTTTATTGAACACATTCAAGTGGTCAGATTAGTGAGTTTTTATCAAACACTATTTTTTGTACTAGCATATATATAATTTTTTTTGTGCCTATTTGTGACAGTTTATGTTTCAAATTTTCTCGTATAACGAATATGTAGGAGTCGATTTTGCCACTGGGTAGGTTTGTCCCAGTGGAAATTAAAAGGCTGTTTCAGATCATTAAGCGAGATAATATGAGAAACGTTACAAATGATTAAATAGTTTAGAATGATTTGAATATTATTACATTATAATTTGAAATAGAAATCGCTATCTCGGAAGATAAATAATTTTAAGGCTTATTCTTAGATTTCACAAATAGTAAGTGAATAAGTTAAATAGTAAAATACAGAAATTTAAATAGTCATGATGATAATAAATGAACATGATATGGAATGATTTTAACAAAGACAAAAAATAAAGAAATCTTATCTTCTTAAGTATAAAACGGTTTATTTTCAGTTGGAAGCAAATTCTTTTTTACTCTATTTAGTTCTTTTTTATAAATATCTAATGTAAGCTCTAAAACACATTTCATTATATAGCTTAAAGAAAAAAAAAAAATCTTTAAAATAATTATTTAAAAAAATATATAATTTAAAAACATTGTTAGAAAATACTTCAAGAATTTTATGGTACCATTCTTGATGGATTTGAAAGATAATCCTCATGATTGATGTTGCAAATACTCACGGAGCCATGATGCTTTGGGAAAAATCCAGTAATGGGATTATTATGTAGATACCTCTATAATAATTTATAATCGTTATTTAATAACAGTATGATATTACTTAAGATCTATATCAAGGATGTGTTTTTTGATTTAATTGATTGATTCAGCCTGTTGATGTAAATGTACTTATACCTTCGACAGTCGAATGGAAAAAGACACCAATACATCAGCCGTTGGAAGTCCACTGCTGAACTAAAATCCCTCCCTCATTATCTCCAGGGGTTTTGCCAGTCGGGACTGTTCAGAGGTTAGCCGGACAGTCCCCATGGAGGAGAAGTCTGGCCTTTTCGCCGAGGCCAGCCTGTCGCTGGAGGGATCCTGTTGCCTGCAGATCCGGGACCCTCCAATTAAAGCGGCTGAAGGCTCCCGCAGGGGTTTAGTACGGTATTGCACTCCCAAAGTGCCGAGTCCGACATAGGTCTAGGACTGCCGACCCGGGCATCCTGGATATCATCCGTAAATGGACTCCCCTGCGTAAAAAAAAAAAAAAAAAACAGGGGTTTTGCCAGTAGTCGACACTTGGGAGGCGGGTTGGCGAGCGCAGTATGTTATGACATGATATGACGATGCTGCTGCCCATCACCATCCTGGCTGTTGTACAATTGTTTGCACCACTATGACCTCGCCTTTTACTACACCTCGGCAAGAAAGAGGTCGGGATTTTCTTCTCAACCGTCACAGTCACAGTCAAAGTGTTTAATTTTATTAAAAACTAGCTGCTGCCCGCGACGTCATCTGCGTGAAAGCTATTAGATTACACGTTGTTACAGAATGCGTTGAGGAAATAAAAGTTCACTGCTCCTTCGCCGTAGGTGATAGCGTGATAATATGTAGCTTATTTGTTGACCCGACTTCTTAATAATATTAGTGCCATTTGAAGTAAATCCACGAAGCACTTTTTGAGTTTATCCCGGACATACATACAGACAAACAAACAAAAATTCTAAAAACTATATTATTGGCTTTGGTATATATTGTAGATCACACACCAAGTATTCTTTTAGAAAAAATTCAATGTACAGTTTTGACTTTCCTACCATTTTATTATATGTATAGATAACCCCTTAAAAATATTACAGAAGTAATTTTAGACGAACGACCGATATCATTGCTATATTACCATAATACTTAGAGATATTCAGATCAAGCTTTTTTTTAATCTAAAATACCGTTTAAAACGCTACGTGACGTGATCCGATGCGAAAATATTTAATGATCGTTGTATTAGATAAGTGGTACGTTACAACGCGAAGAGCCAAGACGAACGTAATATATTATTCTTCTTGGCTCTCGTCATATGACGATCACGTTGACATGAAGCGGACAACAAATAAAAAAAATTTATTCTAAAGTTGATAAACCAGCTTACATCTCTAAAATCCTCCCACGTAAAATTCTAATAATAATAATATTTACATTGTACGTTTCGCTACGCTAAATTTATAACCAACTTTTAAAAAAGAGGGGAATTATGTTTTTGGACGTTATTTTTTACGTGATGTACATATTATCGAGGATTCTAAGTCGATTTAGGTATATTATTTAAAAGTGTAAATATGGTGTGTGGTTTATAAATAAATTTAACTTTTGACAGTTATCAATTTTTTAAAGTATAATGTGAAAAAGTAAAAAAGAGAATATTTGACTTGATAAATCTTTTAATGAGTATATATGAGATAAAGAGTATAATAGAGTATATATGATATATATATATATATATATATATATATATATATATATATATATATATATATATATATATATATATATATATGTATATATTGTTTAATATGTTCATTCTATTTTGTTATTATAATAAAAAATATACTTTACAACTACACTACGGGACTTACTAACTTTTTACTATATAATTAAAATAATTGTAGATAAATTACGATATTAATTAACTCGAAAACGACTTTTTGTGACAAACATGTTTTATGTGCTCGTTTGAATTTATTTACTTATTATAAGATTTCATTTAATGACTATTAAAAATGATTTAATTTAGATTAAATTTAAGGGACAAATTTGTATTTTTTTTTGACGACGCGTTGGCGTAGTGGTCACAGCAACTGGCTGATGCGCTAGCGGTCGCGGGTTCGATCCCCGCACATGACAAATATTTGTATAGGCCGTACAGATGTTTATCGTGGTCTGGGCGTTGGTGCTTGTGTATTGTGTGTTTCCGGACCCCCGACATAGGATTCACATCCTACTGGGGGCCGTTGAGTGTGAGGCGTTTTATTTATTTTTTATTTGGTCTCGTAGAATGCTGAAGTATTAATAGGAAAGAATAAGGATTCAAATCCCAACACCGCAAAATTTTCAAATCGAGTTTCAATCGACGCTTAAATCTGTTGCTAAAGCTCAGTGGAAAAGCTTTTGTGATAAACTTAGAGCATTTTTGGCAAATCTATTCATTATTAGAAAACGTTTGAATTACTTGCAGAGTCAATCATAACATATGTATTAAGCGGTTACGGACGAACAGACAAGAATCGCCTACATAAAATTTACAGATTACAAATCAAATTTTTAAAAACTATTATACCCCTTAAACCAGAAGCAGAAAACGATGAAAAATTAATATGTAAAAATTGTAAAATAATTAATATTTTCGATAAAGTTGAATATCAACTTTTAAAATAAAGATAAAAACAATATTTTTTGACGTGATAACGTCTAGTAAATTGATGATAGGGTGCCCGTTCGAAGAAGATGACGTCATCATTGTCACAATTAGTGAGCGAGAGCGCGGAACAAGCGGTAGAGAGGTACGATCGGCTCGGCCTAAGCGTTCGGCTCACGATCGGCGGTCGGCCTAACTTACGACGCGTCCGAGTAGAAATGACAGCGGCAAATGGCGGGAAACTGTTTTGTCAATATATAATAAACTGTTATATCAATACGAAGTAACGTCAATTTATTATTTTTAAAGTTATAATAGTGACAACAATTGCAGCAAAAAATGTATTTAATTCTTGCATTTTAAGAATTTGATTAGCGATATAATTTCATATATTTGTTATTTGATTATTAAAAAAGTAACATCGGTCGGCGAGTGCAGTAGGTAATATAAGGTTATATTACAATTTTGATTAAAAACTTATTAGGACTCATATAATTACGATCGTATAAAAATTTAGCTGCTTTTATTTAGTATATTTTTACTATTTTAAGTTAATTAAACTTAACTTCTTTATTAAACTTGATTATTTCTTGTATTACATATTTTCAAAGTATTTAACTTTATTTCGCTTTTATATTAAATACAATTAATTACATGTAGCTTATATACATAGATATATATATAAATATATGTTATACAAAATAATGATAATTCAGTGATAATAATTCAATTCCATTCATGTTTTCTTATGACGTTATCACGTAAAAATTATTGTCCGTAAACCGACTTTACAGACAACCAATTTTTTTTTAATATATCAATACAAAAATTGTATCACATAGCATTTTTACTCGTAAGATAGCCCAACAAAAATTAATAACAATACCAGCCAAAAATAAATATGGCAAGCGGACCACTGCCTATATAATCTCTCGCCTAATAAATATAGACATTTAAGTTAGAAACAAATTAACAAAAAAACAATCTTAAAAAATGAATTGAATTTTATAAACAGAATATAGTAATAGCCATTTTTTGTATTTTTATATCATGGTCTAGTTATTACTAATTAGAAAAAAAAAAAAAAAATAACTCTTAAATTTTCGCTCTTGTACGTCCTAAGGTTGGTAGAGAATGCTATAAGGATTAAGCCCGCCTTTTGTACAATTCAATTTTGTGTTGTGGAATAAAGTATAAATAAATAAATAAATAGTCTTAGTGTATTATAATATATAGTATATAAATTAGTTATAATGAACCAAATATATTAAACCTCACAACTCAAACCTTAGTGGTTTTTCGATGTACTTTAAGTGTGTAAATTTATATGAATATTTGTAACAATAATATATAGAGAAAAAAAAAAGTTTAAAACTAATTTCAAATTCTTTCGATAATCAAAGTTTTGTCTTTGTCCAGCAATAAATAAATAATAAACAAAATAAATAAAAATAAATATTAACCAACAATCACACCACGTTAACCTAGCCCCGTGCTAAGTTCGTAAGAACTTGTGTTACAGGTTCTAGGAACGGAAACAAATTTAAGATATAAATACATATATACATAAATACACGTCCATGATCCGGCGCAGACATCTATAGTCGTCATACAAATTATCTGCTCTTGGCGGAATTCGAACCCGCGACCGCTGCGTTAAGTGTCCAGTTGCCTGACCACTCGACCAGCCGGCCGTCAATATCACAGCACAGTACCTACATCAAATACAACTAATTCATATTTAATCTATGTTCCCTAACTACGATTAGAATCGATTAAATGTACCCAAATATAACCTCCAAGGCAGAACCAAAACAATTTAAACTCTCCAGGGATCTCAACAATTCGATGTATCGAATACCAAAACCTTTCAATATTAATGGAAAACCTTTAATTATTAATTAGTTTCAAACGATTTCGTACTCAGTAAACTTTTGTTAAACAAATTTATCGGAAAGGGGACGAGTGATCATTGTTAACCTTTGTTCAATACTGTATTCAAATTTAACATATTTTGATATTTTATATAATTAATATAATTCATAAATAATAATAACAAACTTGTGTACACAACGGCGCGAGTAGTGTAAGACGGTCAGCGGCTAAATCGCGCTAATGTTTGGTTCTACGGAATCTATATATATAGGTTTCCATACTTTGTTTTGCTTTTGTTGTTTTTTAATAAATAAAAGTCTTTTCACAATTATTCACCTTGCAACGGCGTATTTATTTATACAAAACATTCGACTTTTTAAATTTCAATGACATTTGCTTTTCGTTTTGCTTTCGATTTTTAAAACCTATATTTTGGATGATAAAGCTAATAAAAATGATACAGAAATTATTATTTAAAAAAGTTAATCACTCTCGAAGTTTATCAATTATAAACTAAAAAATCTTTACTCTTTATTTTATTAATATAAATATCCAATAGGTCTTAACATACATACACGGTAGTCTGTTCTTAAGATAGGCAAATTAATGCCTGTCTAAATGTGTTTCAGGTAACACTCAACTGATATATTATACTTTTCTTTGGAAAAAATATTCATACAAATATTATATACATATTACATATATAGTACACCCAGACTCCGGCAGGAGTGAACCCAAGACCCTGGAGCGGAAAGCAGGGCCAATGCGAACTGCACCAACGGGCCAGTCAAGTGTTTCCCAATAATATTTATTTTGTATAAACGTGATGTGTTGATTTCAATTCAATAAATTAATAAATAAAACGATATTTTGTAACATTTTCGGAATCAATCGTGAGAATCAAAGCTAAACCAAATAAATACGTACAGCGTTTAAACGAAATTATTTAGTCCTATTTCACAACAAGGAATGTTAGGAACACTAGGAATGTTAGTTAGAGATTTAATCAAATGGTTTCACAAACGGCTTCAATACAAAGGAATGTGGCATGTTTTAATTACATTTAATTATTGTGATAGACGATGTGTATAGTTTATATTATACTAGTGACCCGCACCGGTTGCGGCCGGGGTATGTTTATGTACTTAAACCTTCTACATGAATCTATCTATTGGTGAAAACCGCATGAAAATCCGTGTAGTAGTTTTTGAATTTATCAAGAACAGAATCACAGACAGACGCAGCGGAATTTGTTTTATAATATGTAGTGGTGTCTGTATATCGTTAGTTTCTCAAGGGAAGGCTTTACAACTAATAATAGGCTATTGAAAATTTGTAGAAATATTAGTGAAAAATATTTTAAAAATAAAATTGATGATGATGAGAAGATGTAAAAGTAATAAATATTCCTTATTATAATTATATTCAATTAATTACTCTAATAAAAAAAATATACAATGATAGTTAATAAATTAAGTCTCGTTTACAAAAGGCAGTGTTGCTTGAGATGGCACGTATTGTGAGGAGGTTCCTCAGCCTGAAGCCCTAAATAGCCTCAAAACTACATAATATAATTTTTTTTTTTTTATTTATTTAGATAGGCAAACTGGCAGGCGTGCCACCTGATGGTAAGTGGTCGACGTCGCCCATGAACACAAACCAGTTTACCTGGAACTAACCCAGACAATTAATTTATGTGTTGCCCATCCTGAGACATATTATGATGTTAAGTCTCGGTGCCAGTAATTACACTGCCTGTCTTGCCCTTCTCTCCGAAACACAGCAAAGCTGTTTCACGGAAGAAATAAGCAAGATGGTGGTACCCATGCAGCCGGGAGCGCGGCACAGCGCATCCCTCCCACCGGTATATTATGATAATATAACCTATATTACATAACCTATTATTTACACTTTACTACATTACATTCAAATAATAACTTTTGGTATTATATAGTTAGAATTTAGTTGAGAAAATCCCTAAGAAAATGCTGACCATATCTCTAGACAATTTAAAACTATCAAATGATCCCAAAACTTATAAATTTCATTTTTATTTTACGTCTAAAGTTCTTATCAGCACTAAAATGTATTTAGTTGTTAGGGTTCCGTGCATAAAAAATCCATTGCTAAGCCGACACTTTGCCATTAAGATATGTAGTCCCTTAATATGATTAGATACATTTTCCTATTTACCCGACTGCGACAGAAGGAGGGTTATGTTTTTCGAGTGTATGTATGTATGTATGTATGTATGTATGTATGTATGTATGTATGTCCATTTCTTTGGCACGCCCTACAGCACAAACGGCTGGACGGTTTTTGACATATGAGGTGTCGTTGGATTTGTCTAAATTGTAGTAGTGACATAGGCTATATAATTTTTCAAAATGGCGCGCGCAAATGGCGGAATGAGGGGGGGGGGGGAGTTGAATTTTTTTTCTTACTGTAGCAATATGGGTATCAAATGAAAGATGGTAAATTGTTTTATTCTTTTTAGTTTATAATAATAGTATTTTACGCAGTCGGGTTTTTTGATTTTTTTAATTAAGCATACTTGTTTTCATTTATTTATGAATAGTTCAAAATTAAAGATTTGTTTATATTGTCGTAAAAAAATTAATATCTGAAATTTATACATGGTGTGAGTGACGGCTACCAACACACTTGTAGCTCCAGATGGACCGCAAATTAATTGCTGATAAATAAAAGAGGAAGATAATTATGTGTTGCTGACTCTCACTCACTGTACGAAATGCAGTTTTAAAGCTATTTAACGCCAATCTTTTGTAAGAAAGTGGTTCTAGAACTTTGGTTTAGGCAACCCTATACAATCTATAGTTATTAGGCTACAGTTCGGATACACTACAATGGAAATTATCTATTAGATTGCATTGAAAACATTGAATGGTAAAAAATAAACACTATCGAAATGTAAAGTATATAAGAAATAAAGAAAGAATTGAAAGCTGAATTAAAGAAAGTTATTTTCATAAATATAATATCTGGAACGGAATCCTTTAAGTTCGAGTTTCTAACTTAACTCTTTCTCTCAGAACTTTCTGAAATATCAAAACGATTACAAAGAACGACTTCAACTGAAACTAAATTATAGTTAAACTAAAAACTATATCTTTATTTTCCATCCCTTTTCTAATAAAACAATCCCTCGGTTCTTTTATCTGAAATTGTTTGAGTTTGAGTAAGTTTAGATTGAGTTTTCAAAGTTATTTGCAGTTCGATTCTAATATCGCTGACATTATTGTTAAATATAGTCTTATACAGCTACTGGATATCCCTTGAGGTTTCAATCGCACTGAATTCTAATATTCGATATTCCGAGATCAGATTCTACACATCTGTAGGAAAAATAAAATTAGCGATAAGAATGCCTGATTTAAGTTTTGGTCTCAAAAATGAATGAAAGTGTCATGCAAGCGTACTATAAGGCAACAAGTAGGGGAAATAATCTCACTGCGTATCGTTCAACGATGTTGTCTCTTTTTCAGGCACTTGAAACAATATACACTGAGACCGACCAAATTTTATGTTATTAGTATTGTTGGTTTTGGCTTCAGTATCGATTATAGTGTCTTTCAAAAATTTTTCCAATATATCTCCAACGTAAAGATTAGGATTTTTGTACAGTTTTATCGAAAGCATAGATTTAATTTTTAATTCCACTTTACAAAATGCCGTACAACAGTTTAATAAGCGAGGAGACAATGCGTAGTATGTACGTAATACTGGTCACGATTGCGCATCCTACTTCTAATATCCTAAATTAAATTCCTGGCACTTTAGATCGTTCATTCATTCTTACCTAGAAAGTTCCACACAACATTACTTTTCTTGCTTTCTTTTTAATTTGTTGCATGAAAATACTAGGAATGTGCGTTAATTATCGATAATTCGTAAATACTGGATATATTTTCATTCGATAATTATCGATATACAATAAATACATAAGAGCGATGACCTTTTTTATCCGATATATCGCAAACTATCGATAACACGATACTATAATTATCGATAATAAAATAATTAATAACTTTTTATATGAACATCCCTAGACAAGACCATTATTGACGAAGTGTTAGCGCAGTGTTCAGATCAACTGGCTGCTGCACTAGCGGTCACAGTTTCAATCCCAGCTAATGACAAATATTTATATAGCTACGTAATTTGTATAACTCGTTGTCTGGGTGTGTGTCCTTGTGCTCTGTGTTTCCGGACCCCCGATACTATACTTCTACTAGGGGCCGTTGACTGTGAAGCGTATATTTATTTATTATATACTCGCTAAACATTAATCGGTGGGATTTTCATTAATTACGGGAATCGAACCCGCGACCACCGGCATTGAGGCGAGGCGTTGAGGCGAAACTCGCACCATTACACCAGAACGGTCATCAATGCTTTCTTCGTTGTATCGTTGGTATAATTACACCACAAGTCAATACGATTTTGTCTCTTAGATTTGAATAATTATTTTTTAAATTTTTTATTGACTCGGCACAGTTGGTAGTGACCCTGCTTTATGCTCCAGGATCGTGGAATCGATTCCCACCTCGAGTCTGGGTGTAATATGTATTTATTTCTATATGTATTATTTCTATGTATATTTATAAAAAAAATGTATATCAGTCGGCTGTTATCTAAGTTAGTTACTTAGTTAGTAGCTGTATTCATTACATATTAGTAAATTTCAATAACAAGTTAGTGAATACTCACTAATACAGATATATCACACTACTAATACTTACTACTACTCTTCAATGATTAGTAGTTCTGCGTGATCCGATTCTCACTTTAATAAACAGTGAATAGTCACTTAAAATTAGTAAGATTCTACTGATTTATGTTTAGAGAGTATGCTTCTTATGTTATATTTGACAGACCCGTTGGCGCAGTTGGCCCTACTTTCCGCTCCAGGGTCGTGGGTTCGATTCCCACACCGAGTCTGTGTGTATTATTTATATATTATGTATGTATATGTATATTTACTAAACCTGATACACAGGCATTAAGTTACCGACCCTACGAGTAGACGACCTTGTGTAAACATATTTATTATTATGTTAAAAAATAATGTTTTGTATTGTATAGAAATATTCGATGTTCTTAATATGTAGAATAACAAAATTATTGGTTATAAAAATATAAAAAATGTACAATAAGTCATAATTAAATAATATACTTTTTATCATCGCACCGCTCGCCATCGACAGGGAATTCACGCTCACACTTTGCAGCCCAAATGGTCCCGTACAGTTTGGTATCAGAGGAACTTCCTCCCATGGACCATTCGGCTGTGGAATGAACTCCCTGCCGAGGTTTTCCCACAGGACTACAGTATGGGGTCCTTCAAGAGGGGAGTAAATATGTTTTTAAAGGGTCGGCAACGCGCATGTGATTCCCCTGGTGTTGCAGGCGTCCATAGGCTACGGTAACCGCTTACCATCAGGCGGGCCGTATGTTTGATTGCCACTGTCATGGTATAAAAAAAAATAGTAATGAATATATTATTTTTAAATCAAGGAAAAATATATTTTAATTCCAATTAAATTAAATTTGTTTATTGTTGCTATGCCGATTGAACGCAGTATTTCGCAAATGTCACGTAGTTTTTGATCTGTTTATTAAGTCGGGTGTAGGACGACCGTTCTGGTGTAGTGATACGAATAGTCTCCTTAACGCCGGAGGTCGCGGGTTTGATTACCGCTCGGGACAAATATTTGTATTTGTGCAAATATTTGTTTCGGTTGTTATCACAGACACCTGGTAGCGTTCGTTAGTCATGGTAGGAAGATTATCTAGCAACCCACAATGGAGTAGCATGGTGGATTAAGCTCCAACACTTCTCCTACATGGAGGAGAGGCCTTTACCCAGCAATAGGTTATTTAGAGGCTAATTCAGATCAGTTCAGTAATTAAGTCATCATATTATATCACCAATGTAACAACAAACAACAACAGTCAAAGTATTGTTGATATAGAACAATTCATTTATACTAAAGAATTATTGTAAATAATTCAATAAAAAAAATTTATTGAATTAAAAATGTTAGAAACATTTTTTAACAAGTCTCCATCTATGAACGTCAAAAGTCATAAATATATATTAATACATAATAAATATATAATAATATAAGTATTATTTCTATATTTAAAATGATGATAGTTTTCTTTATTCTTGGTTATAAATAAATATAATTAAATATTAAATATTAACCAACAATCACACCACGTTAACCTAGCCCCGTATTAAGTTCGTAAGAACTTGTGTTACAGGTACTAGGAACGGAAATAAATTTAAGAAATTTATATAAATACATATATACGTAAATACACATCCATGACCCGGTGCATACATCTATATTTGTCATACAAATTATCTGCACCTGGCGGGATTCGAACCCGCGACTGCTGCGTAAAGTGTCCAGTTACCTGACCACTCGACCAGCCGGCCGTCAATAAAGTATTCATTTTGTTGAAACATTTTACTATATTGCCCTTTTCGACATTCAGAGGCTTAAGTCGAAAATAAGCTGCGATTTATTTTTTCATTTTAAAAAGTCAATCATTTTTACGATTAAAAAAAAAAACACGAGAATTTTAATTAAAAATATCGATTAAGAGTATCGAATTGTACTGTTATCGAAATTAAAACTTTAAGTTTGAGTCAAAATATTTATAAACCTTAAAATATTTACTGCAAGTACTATTTTTTAAAATTCTGCTTTTTTAACATTTTTCATTCTCTGTGTTGTGTATTTAACATCGTAGGACAAGAAGAAAACTATTTTAAGGATTTCTTTAAAAGGCACGCAATATGACTATTTTACTAATAACATCATTCTGTTGTATTTTCGATCTCACAATATTATTAATGTAGAAAGAAATAAACGAACTATAGAAATAATGACAAAGAATTTTCTAGACATATGTTTAGATATTGAATGTTAATAGCAAATTCGCTTTGATGTGAAAACGTCTGTCAATACCTGCATCAAAAAGAACCGGCATCTGAATTTCTGTACTCATCGTTACAGTTGCAGAGATGGGGTTAAAAGTGATAATTAAGTAGATACTAATGAAAACGTGTTGATTGAAGCTGCGTGTATATTTGTAACCTCGATTTGTGTGATGATGTGATTCACTATTCGATTTTGTTGCGACTAACCGATCTTTTTTTTCCGGTGCAATAATGAATTATTTTAAATATTATACAGATAAATTCAATTGAAATGTCTTTACGTTGACTGATGACATACATACTATTTACTTGATTGATAACAATAACTCATGTACTAACACAGAAAATACCTAATTCACTTTTAAAATCGATTATTATCGAATATATTTCCTTCCAACAGTCAACTCTCAACTAAAAGATTTTTTTTTCTTGGTAAGCTGTGGTTAACGGAGTTGATGTCACATTTAACAAAGTATTTTGTGCTTCATAAAATTGTTATTTAACTTTGTGACATTGTTTGCTTGACAAAAAAAAATATTTGTAACTTTGGGCAAATTCGTACATTTCGTACATTCGTACAACAAAGGCGTAATTCTGTAATTTTTTTCTTCGAAATTCAATGTAAATTTTAAGCTTTCAGATTTATAACGAATTAGTTATTGTATAAACGCTATTGATTTTTTCCAGTTAAGAGTAATATAACAAATATTTGTTCAAAATAATATTAAAATAAGGTCGTGAGATAAATAAAAAACAACCGTGAGATAACATAATAATTGCAATTAAAAAACATATTAATGCTAATTTTCTTGATAGAAGTTTTCATCTTTTTAGTTAGATTTTCGTCACGTTTCCACCTGCAACGAGTTTCTTCGTTTCAAACTTTTAGCCTTATGAAGAATTATTTATAAGCCTGAAAGTTTAAAATATTGAATTTTCTTAAGTAACTTTGTTAAGTTTATGCTTGGTGGTACCACTTAACAGAAATGACTTTATTTTAGTGATGTTGAAGTAATTCATTTGAAAATGATTGGATATTTTTACGTAAGAATATGTTTACTGAGAAGGCTGATAAATATCAAATAAAAATGTGTGTGTGTGTACTTATATCGCACGTAAGAAGTTATACTTCTTATAACAATAAAAAAGCTAGGTAAAAATTTCATTTCGTATGCCACAACTCTTTGTTTGTAAAAGGAATGATAAATTAATAAAAAAAAAGATGAGATACCTACTCGTAGTATAATTAAAATAAATTATTTTTCAACTAACAATGTAATTATAATAATTTATAATATAAACGAATAAAAATAATACATACCGAACCACCATATATAATTTAAAATCACATACACACATGTATATTTATGAATATATATTTTTTTTTTTCTCCACTGATATAAATGTTATGAGTTTTCACGGAAACTTGAGTGACAGCTATCAGATAAGTTCATCGTGTTGCTTTTTGGCTGTCGGTGTGCGTGCGCATCGTAAAAATTTTACTCTAATAATTTTTTCCAAATGCGAAGCGAAGCACTTTTTTTTCCAAACGCGCCATAAGAAGTATAACTTCAACGCCGACAGTCATGAGTCATCAACAGTGGGATAAAATTACAGCAGGGATAATTTAATTATAATTAATTTAGTTCAATATTTATACAATACGGACTGAACTGCGACTCCTATTAGGTAAAGTATCTCCGCAGCTTAAGACCATCCGTACGATCAAAGGTTTCTGTACATTTTGGATTTCAAATTATTTGGACCTCCTATTGAGGGTTATATGTCTATAATTTCTGAACTAACGTTAATAGTAACATAAGTAGTAATAACACTGGCACACAAAAAAAAAATAGTCTGCACTCCGGGCGCCACCTATCTACGGGCATGTTTTTCGACCCGCTGAATACGAATTTCAAGTCAGTTTAGGCCGTTCAGCCTTCAATTTCGAGTAAATTGTTTTGTGTGCCGGTGTAATAAGTAAAACGCCCTGTAAAATGTTAAATTAAGATGAGACCATACTCTATAAGCCAATTAGATTTTAAGCACTCTATAAAGTATCTTATTATGTTAGAGGGTAAAAAAAATGTATAGCCTGGCATCTGTTACAGTTCTAAGCCAAGTATAGGATATATCTTCATATAGTTCATACAAACAAAGCAGTAGCAATAAATGTAAATCACCATTACAAAAAATAATTTAAAATACCATATAGTAATATAAACTCTTTTGCAAAAAAAACGGGCACTTAAGCAAAGAACTATTTTATAGTTACTATTAGTTTGTTTGACAATTTGAGGTATAATTATCTTCAGAATTTTATAAATTAATTAGGAAGGAATAGTTTTCATTAGTTTTATCATAACATTTTAATTAAATTATTAAGAAATAATGTTTAAGCTCAAAACACTATGATTGTACCTGCTCGCTAAATAAAAATGAAACGCGTTAATTTCTTTGTTTTTCTTGAATACATTAAAAGCAGATAAAAGTTTAATATTGAGTGTGACCCCCTCTTGCTGAAATCACAGCTTGCATTCGTCTGGGCATGCTAGTGAGTATATCTTTTATGGTTTCTTGGGGAATACGTTCCCACTCCGCGGTAATCACATTCTTTAGCCCTCTGATGGTCTGCGGAGCCGGCTGCACTGATCTCACTCGTCGCTTCAGAACGTCCCAGACATGCTCTATGGGATTGAGGTCCGGACTTCTAGCTGGCCAGTCCAAACGACGAATTCCGACTTCTAGCATATACGCATCCACACCGCCAGACCGGTGGGCGCGAGCGTTGTCGTCCATAAAAGTTGAGTTTTCGCCAAGAGCGGTTAAAGCGGGTTGTGCATAAGGAATTAGAACTTCCGTTATGTATCGGTGTCCAGTCAGTGTACCGTTTTCGATGAAGACTAACTCCGTACGATCCATAGAATTTATTCCTGCCCAAAACATAACAGAGCCCCCTCCATAAGGTGTGATTTCTTCAAAACATGCCTCTGCAAAGCGTTCTCCTCGTCTACGTAGCACTCGCCGACGTCGGTCTTCACCATGCAAAGATATCCTGGCTTCATCGGAGAACAATACTCTATCCCAGTCTTCATGAGTCCATGACACACAATTTCGAGCGAAGCTAAGCCTGGCAACTCGATGTCCACGGAGTAATTTAGGCCCGCGTGCCGGGCGACGACTGTGTATATTAGCAGCGAGAAGCCTCCTCCTGACCTTCCATAGACTAATTTGCACATTTCTTACTTCTTCGAGGGTGTTCTTGAGGTCCACATAAGAAGATTTGCGATTTCTCAACGCTTGACTAACTAGAAAACGATCATCCCGTGGTTCGGTACATGTCTTTCTGCCAGAACCAGGCCTTCTCTTGACGGAACCGGTCTCTTGATAGCGCTGCCAGGTCCTTTGAACTGTCGACCGACTCACATTTAGCCTCTGAGCCACGAAGCATTGACTGCAACCTTCTTCAAGCAGCGTAATAATTTTGCTCGCTTTTATCACTTTATCTACCATTTTCGAGATTGCTAAACAGCAATACCAATACCTTTAAATGTCAAGGACACCAGATAATTTAATAAAAATTGTCAAAAAGTTAATTAGAGTCGATATTAACTATAGGGAATTCGCGCCACAAAATGTAGTTAAAGTTATTTTCTTTGAAAACCAGGCTCAGTCAAAAATTTGAATTTGGAATGTACTCTTATAAACATTATGGCACTTTTATAACTGGCCAGTAAGTAACATGTTCAAATGATTAAAACCTTTTTGGTATTTTATTTTTTTCAGCCAGGAAGAAAATCGAAACCGCCCGTTTTTTTTGCAAATGAGTGTATA
Organism: Euphydryas editha; assembly: GCA_036937285.1. NCBI lineage: Eukaryota > Metazoa > Arthropoda > Insecta > Lepidoptera > Nymphalidae > Euphydryas > Euphydryas editha. The sequence goes on along the minus strand of JAUPFZ010000008.1, from coordinate 20,867,247 downwards.
TTTCAATATAATTATTTAAATGCTAATAAATAAGACGCGTTAATATACGAGTATAAGTACATTTAAATTTTATAACTTACAATAAACTCGTATGTGAACTCTCGACAGGTATTTTGTTTGATTGAGTACGAAGTGTATATCGTAGTACTCGTTTCCGTAAGAAAAGATATTTATTAAAATTAGTATAATTAGAGAGTTTTTCGATGTATCAAATAACATATGAAAACTTAGTTCATAATTATAACAACAAACTTTAAAATAAACCGTGTTTTTACTCTCTTGTAAAGTTTGTGTTTTCAATTTACGTCTCTGTTGCTGAAGGTGTACGATTTACATGCAAAGTTGAACAAAAGTTTGAAGTCGAAGAAAGTTTTTTAAAAATTAAAATTAAATAGATATTACATAGTCACGAAAGCGTATAAAACTACGCTTGGATATAAGAAGTATTGATTTTTTTTCTGACAACCGTAATGGTGTAGTGGTGCATTTAGTCGCCTTAACGCCAGAGGTCGCGGGTTCGATTCCAAAATAAAAATATAAAAATTAAAGAGATAAAGAAATTATACGCCAACTCGCATTGGAGCAGCATGGTGGATTAAGCTACAACACTTCTTATATATGGAAAAGAGGCCCAGTAGTGGGACGCTTAAAGGCTGATTCAGAACAGTTCAGATTTTTTCAAGTTCTGATAATATAACAAAGTTATTTTGAAAATGATATTAAAATAAGATCATAAGAGATAATATACCTATTTAGTTGTATTTATACAATTGGTTAATGCTAATTCTCTTAATAGAGTTTTTAATAATTTTTTTATATAAATATTCGTCATGTTGTTATGGATGACGAGTTTTGATTCTTGTCAGATAGTAAACAATTTATTGTTAGTGCTTTTCTTAATTCTAGAAGTCTATAAAAACCCGAGTTTTACGGCATTTCCTGCCTCGAACGACCACTATATGGAACCAGCTGCCACCTTTTTTTTTTTCGCTGGGTAATGCATTTACGCATCCCGCCGCCCGAGGGCGACGGGTATGTGGGACTCGCTGACACGGCAGAACGTGCCAGAATACCGCACTAAAACCCAGCGGTGCCCTCATCGTCGTAGTGGGGCGCCACGGGATCGCTTTCCCATGCAACCGTGACGCCCCGACGGTTAGCCCGCCTATGCGGACCGCCTTCGCCTATAGAGCACTCGCGGGTACTGTGAGCGCTCTATTGCCCTGGTGGCGAGTGGGAGGATGTGGTGCCCTCTCCCACTCTATTGCTGAGGGTGGAGGAGTGCATACTGGCGTCTGCGGAGCGAGTCAGCGTGTGCGGCTGCTTCCCGCTCTCGCTCCGCGGCCTCCTTCCTCCTCCTCCTTCAGTGCCATGACCTCCTCACAATATGAGTTCACGGCCGGCCAGCACCTCTCGCTGTCAAGCATGCAGCGGACCACACTTGACAGCGAAAGGTCTCCACCTATCACTGCCACCAGGGCCCCGCGCTGGGGCTCCCAAGCGGCGCATTCCTCCAGGGTGTGACGCGCCGAGTCGATTGGCGCGCCACACTCGTGGCAAGTAGGGGTGGCTTCTCGCCTAGCGATTTGGTGCAGGTGCTTACCGAAGCAACCGTGCCCGGTAAGCACCTGCGACAGCCGGAACGTAAGCACCCCATGCCGCCTGTTGACCCAGTGACGAAGGTGACGACGTATAGCGTCCACCGTCACTGAGCCCGCGGTCGACCATTATCGACGTGCCGGCTTCTGCTAAGCGGGCCGCCTCTTCGAAGCTCCTTGCCGGGCCGTGAGCAAGGTGTCGTCAGCATAACAGATGACCCTCAGCCCGGGCGGTATAGGCGCCCGCAGCAGCCAGTCGAAGCCGACGTTCCACAGGGTTGGTCCCAGGACGGAGCCCTGTGGAACGCCGCAGCCAACGCAACGTCGATAGAGTCGACCGTCGCCCCCTCCCAGAGGACCCTTCTCTCCTGAAGATACGCCTCCAACAGCCTCTGGAGATAGTGGGGCACTTCATGGAACTTTAGTGCCTCCACAATCGTCTCAACAGAAATGCTGTTGAAGGCGTTCGCCACGTCCAGTGAACCAGCTGCCACCTACGGTATTTCCGAACCGATACGAGTTAGGGACCTTCAAGAAAAGAGGATATTTCTATTTGAAAGGCCGGAAACGCATCTGCAAATCTTTATTGTAGCGGGTGTCTATGGATATCACTTTCACTTGCACAAGGTGAAGTGATTGTCCGTTTGACCTCTATTACATTTAAAAAAAATATCATAATATTGTGATCAAAATCAAAATCAAAAACAACTTTATTCAAATAGGCTCACGAGCACCTTCGAATCGTCATTTTACAAAATTAATATTGTAGTGATTATTATTATTTTTTGTAAAAGTAAAGCTACCACCGATTCGGAATGTAGATTCTGCAGAGAAGAATCGGCAAGAAACTCCGCAGTTACACTTTTGAAAATAATACATAAACTGTGTTTTAGTACAAAATTAGTAATATCTTGCATGAAATACAGCGCCACTAAGTCCACACGTCTTTATCAGCTAAATAATCCTGCACCGAATAATACGCTTTATCTATTAATTATTTTTTTTATGAAATCTTTAAATTTGTGTTGAGACAATTCCAAAATTGTTTGTGGGATTTTATTATACATGCGAATACCATAACCCAGAAAGGAGGCGTTGACTTTGCGTAGTCGGAAACTTGGAGTTACAATTTTGTTATTCCTTCTGGTGTTTACATTGCGATTAATACTGTTTATTTCAAAACAATGAATATTCTGGTGAATATATATAATATTATTATAAATATATTGCGACGCAATTGTTAATATGTCTACTTTTGGAAAAACATTCCGTAGGGAGACTCGAGCTCCAAGATCATAAATGCCGCGAATAGCCCTTTTTTGTAAAATAAATACAGTCTCAATATCTGTAGCATCACCCCACAGTAACAGACCGTAAGACATTATACTATGGAAATAGCTAAAATATATTAAACGCGCAGTAGCAACGTCGGTCAGTTGTCGTACTTTTCTAACTGCGTGTTCGGTCCTTTAACCTTCCTCAATAAAAAAGAAATTAACACTAATATACTCGTAGTTATCATACCAGACCGGTACAATCTATAGTAAGTGTAGAAGAAAACCTTTTCGGTTACATAACAACATTCTAGATTGCACAATATCAAAACTTAATTTCTGTGAAATCCTAACTTCATCACAATTGTATGAAGATATCTTTGTTCAAATGCAGCACCACTTCCAACTTTTCCATACAATTGTATAACTTTTATTACCTCGTAATAAATGCTGAAATACAATTAAATTTTATTTCAAAGGTGTGAATCTAGGTTTTGTAACAGACGCTAAAGTTTTTATCAAGCAGGAAGTTGATAGGAAAGTTGTGGACAGCCTCTTTTGTGGAGTTTGTTGGACAGATGTTGTATTATTTAGAAAGTTTGTATCCGTATAAATATATGGAAATTCTGGTGATTCATTAAATATGGTCAGACTATTTTCGGAGAAAAAAATGATTAAAAAAATTACTTTAGGGTTTCTAAAATTTCACGAAAATTTATTGACAATTTTGTAGATTAATTCATTCTTTCGTTAAGCACATCATTGTTATATTTTGAAAGAAGTGAACTAAATAGAATAAAATAAAACAAAATAAAAGTATCTCGTAATTTTCAGACACCGCCTACACGAGTTCGATAAAATTATATTTTACTTCACCATTTTGTTGTAGAGCCATATTAAAATAGAAAAGTTTAGACACTTTATCAAATTATGTTCAACTTATATATTTGGTTATTAGTAGTAAGTAAATTACGTAGTTATGTTTTACATGTTTTAGAAAAATCATCGAAAGTTAAGCTATTTACAAAATTGTTATCGAATTTCTTTTGAGACATTATTAGTGTTGTACATACTACTTGCATTGCTATACAATGCGTCCTATGCAAATGCGTTTGATCCTATTACGAAACCACTGATTAACGTTGAACACATTTCATGATTTATCTTTTTTTTTTGTATTAAAAAATTTGAGTGCGTTTGACCTCAATCTTGTCTGATGGTAAACAACAATGAAGTCTAAGGTGAAGCAAGCAAACTCAAATAATGCCTGTTCACTCTTGCCTTAAAAATCCCTAGGTTGTACGCATCCGGAAACAGTGACACAGGAAGAGAATTCCATTCCTTTGCAGTTCTAATAATGAAAGATGATGCGAACCGCGAGGTACGAACCGGAGGAATGTCGACCACGTACGGATGGAACCCCTGCCCACGTCGAGTTGTCCGATGGTGGAATGGTGTTGGGGGAATTAATCGATGCAATTCCTGCGCACACTCACCGAAGTGCAACCTGTAGAAGACACACAGACTAGCAACCAGTCGGCGATGTTCGAGGCTCTGGAACTGTTTTGAAGTAAACATCTCATCGCCAATGAGTTTCCTGGCACTATCAATAGCTTCTAGGGCTCTTATATATATCTTGATATATTATGTTATCATTTACTGTCCAGCACGAGATAAATTAGCATCAGTATGTGTAAACTGTAATGTGTAAGCTAAGTAGAGCGTAAGTAGTCTGGAGTCGAACTCGTGACATTTCTTTGAAAGTCAGAAAGTCTAGGCTAATAGTTATAAAATGTCTTAAAAATAATTTATAATAATTAATCGCTTCGTTTCGATTAGCCTATCGCAGTCCACTACTGGAAATAGCCCCAAAGTTCACGACAAATATTCCGGTTGTCCGTAATCCTCATCCAGCCTCCTCCAGCGACCCCGCGTAATTCGTCCGTCTTCTCGTCTTCTCGTCGTCCGTTCGTCTCGTCGTTCGTCTCCGCTACAGGACACGTCTGCTTCAGCGGCCATCGGTCCTGCGATATACGTGACTAGCCCACTGCTAATTCAGCTTGCTGATTCTACGTGCTGTATCGGTTGCTTTGGTTCTCTCGCTGATTGAGACTGACTTGAGAGAAACTCCAAGCATAGCCCGTTGAGTTATTTTAAAGTGTACTAATCCCGTAGTCAGTGTCCACGTCTCGGCGCCATAAATTATATGCGCATGAATAGGTTATCTAAATTTATATTATATAATTTGTGTTAAATGAAATGAAAATCTTTAAACAGCTGTAAACAATACGAAAATAAATAGAGAGCAGCGAGTGATATTTGATAGTGATATACATATAAAGGTCAGCCGTCTTATGTATTAAACTTGTCGCATATATTTGTAATTTATTTTGGGTCAGCTCGTCTATTGTTCCGTGAATTCCTTTTTTAGGAGCCGTTTGATGTAAAATGATCAGAGGAAATAGGTAGGAATCGTATTGCTCCCTCAAATGGTTCTTGCATCTTTTACTGATTGTATTTGGTTTTCATTTACAAAACTAGAAGATACGCGCGATTTCATTTACGATAAATTTACTTAGAGATTTCTTACAGTATTTAAGTATTGCTCAACTACTCTGATTCACATAGGAATACTTTAGACCGTGGTATATATAATTATTAAGTGGTCCAGAAGCCTAACTTCTTTTTCTGTTCCAGACCAGAAGCAAATATTTGTACAAATACAAATAGACATTTGTGGCAGATGCCAGGAGTGGAAATCGAACCTGCGATCGAACCACCGTTAAGGTGAATATTGGCACCACTACACCAGAACGGTGTTCAATAAATATATTAAGTTATCCGTACACAAAAATTCAAAACGCGAATTTGTATTAAATACAACACTCTTGTAGAGAAAAACTAGAAAATAATTACATTTTAATCGTCTTAATTCTGTGCCTCAAATGCCAATTCGTCGATAATTATTAATCCTATCAGAGTAATCAGTGTTCAGTCAATATTCAGGTCACTTAATGGTGATTTAATAAAATCTTATGAGTGTATATATAACAAGTTTAGCAATATTCATTTATTTTTAATATCACATAATTTTATTTTATTTGATATACCGTTTAGCACCTAAACCTAAAAAATTAAAAATACAAACGCTGTGCATATATCTTCAATCTGGGGTATATAGGTATATAATCTGGGGTACATATAAAACAAGAAAAAATATGAATTAGTATTTCTCAATCAATTATTAATATTTCTTCACCCGTGCTCCTGGTAAACGATTATGGCCTCGAATCATCAAAGTACCATCCCTTTTATACAATTGTAAATTGTTTTTAAATATTGTTAGTTATTAGTTGATCAACTAATAACTAACAATATTTAAAAAACATCTTTAACGATGCCAAAACGTAATAATCAACAAAAACTAAACCATTTAAAATACTACTACATACATACATACTTTTTTTTATATTAGAGGGAACGAGACGGACAGTCGGTTAACGTCTTGGTAAGTAAAAGCGATATCCATGGACACCCGCTACATCAGAGGATTAGCAGGTGCGTTGCCGACCTTTAGGGAGGGGAGGGATGTTCCACTGGATCTGTGGGGGGAGGGGGAGTCCACCTAATCTCTTACAAACTCAACGAAACACGACGACAGCGCCGTCATTTCATGTCGGTGTAAAGTTATAGCGAAGTACTTTCCCGGGCGCGCCGGCCCATTCAGCTGCAAGCAGTATGGCGCTACTTCGGTAAGTGTGGCGCTACTTCGATAAAACTTTTTAACTATTAACAATACTATAATCATATTCAAATATTAAAACCATTTTTAATTGTTTTAAACAACGATAATAAATACAGCTTCTTATCAATGTTAATATTGAATTTATTAAAATATTAAAACGTGTGAAACTTTTATATTTGTAAAAACGCTAACATGTGACCGTCTTATATAAGTAATTAAATTCATGTATGTTTTTATATTAATAACTAAAAACATTTTCATCTCCATTTTCCTCGAAAACAACTTAATTGATGATGTAAGGTTTAAGTTTCTATGGAATATATAGGTAAAATTATCTAAGAAAAAAAAACTTAAGCATTATATGTATAGACTAACAGACAGTTTTGAGCTAGTTACAAATATTTTAGGCGGAAATATCAAAAAGTCAAAAGAAAAATTTAAGCACACGTTCCTGCGCACATTGAAATTTGATATTTAACTAAAAACACTTAATCTATGTTTTTTAGTTTATGTTTTACAAAAAAAAAAAAAAATCGTAATTTCAATCCATGGTATGAGAAAATTTTAAAAATGTTTATCATTATAACATTAATTTGTAATTATTATAAACTAAAAAGAATAAAACTATTTACTAGCTTTCATTTGATGCCCATATTGCTACAGTAAGAAAAAAATTCATAATTATAATTTAACATTATTCTAAAAAAATAGTATTTCTTTTATTCCAGTTGTTGATGTAAAAATGACGGTCTGATATATAAATAAAAAAATTAAAAATAAATAAATAATGTTTGTAATAAAGTAAGAGGAGTTGCCTTACTTTTTTTTTACGTCAAATAAATTATCAAAAGACAAATCAACAACTTATGTCACACGAGAATATGAAAATATTGTCATAAAATTTTCGGTTAGTCGGTTTATCAAATTATTTTTTATTTACAAGAGTCAGTATATGAAAAGATTATGGTCGAAGTGCGCCACAACGTCGAAATTATCCATAAACCAAAAAAAAAAAAATTAAAAAAAAGAACTTGTTAAAAGACTGTGAATAAAAAAGAAAGAGAAAAAACCTTGAGCCTGTACGTTTGCAGTATTTTATATTAAAAAGGCATATACGCCAAACGACATCATAATAAATAAACAAATTGGGCTAAACACTAGGACTAGATTTTTCAAAAAAAAAAAAATCTATATCACCTTATAATAGGGTGGTTTCAATCACATATATGTATGTCTGTGTTAGTCATGCTCGTTTATCACACTACTCCTCTAAATCGTAGCGTAATGAAAGCATACCTTCTAAAACAAAAAGTATTTTAAATTAACCAAAAACCTCAGACTGTTCCACAAACAAACAAAATTAAATAGACTTTTAACATATATTACATTTAATTTAGATTTAGTCGCATGTGCGTGTAACTGTATATTGCAATATAAATGCTTACATAAATAAACTTCGTACTTAGAATTCCGTTCCTAACCTCATTTTACAGTCTCCTTGCATCTACGTGTTTTTCATTCTCAAACCGCCGTAATTAATAACACAGGATGAGACAAAACGATTGTACTTCCCAAGACCCATTAGTAATATCTTATGACGTATATGCGTCACTTTATGGCGGTATTTAAGGCGAGACTTCTTACTCTGTAACCATATATCAAGATGTCTGCTGTTCCATTACATTTAACGTTATATACTCGTTTAAAAGATTGTAGAAAATAACTATTTGCAATGAAATGTTTCATAAAGAGTTCTTGCGCGTTGTTTTGATTGTGTGTGTTTTATTAATAAATCTGATCTTGTCAGTCTGTCCTATATCATAGTCAGTTATTTTCCGTATTCAAGAATAATATTTCTGTTTGTATATAAACAGAAATATTATCAGTCAAAAAAAAAAACATTGTACCTACATTGCTTAGTATTTTTAAAAATTCCATTCGTAGATTGCAGATATCTGTTTATCCTATACATACCCATTTTAAAATTAATCTTGAAACTTGCAGTTTTTAATTAATAAATATTATCCAAATTAATTTCTAATAAAGTCATGAAACTCAACGTAGTCTACTCCCAGTAGATTAATATTCTGAGTCAGGGGTATGGAAAAAACTCATACAAACAATTAAAACACGATAAATACGTATATATGTACGGCTCATACAACCATTTGTTATGAGTGGTATGTAAACTGCGAATGCGGATGGAACAAGCAGACCTACCGTGAACACTGCGCTAACCCTTCATCAATTATTATCTTGAATATGTTTCACATAACCCGACCCAAGTTACGTTTTTCTCTTAAGATGAGACATCTGGATGGAGTTTGTCATTTTATTTTAATAAACTATTTCTTATTTTCATATTGATATTTAATTACTGATGCTGTACTGAAGTTTTAAATTTGCAAGCTGAAGAGGTAATGGGTACATAGCTCATAGAACTGACGGCTGATGGAGCAGAAAGAATCACGAGTGGAATCCGCGAGACGGACAGACGACTTAAGGAGAGACGCAAGAAGCCGTTACGAGTACATGTAGGTTGCTTCGAACCGGTCGCTCTGGCGGTTGATAAGCGAAGCCTTTTTTTTGACCCTGGGAAATACGTTTACGTATCCCGCCGCCCGACGATGACGGGTATGTGGGACTCGCTGACTGCGAAGTCAGAATACCCACTAAAACCCAGCGGTGCCCTCATCGTCGTACAAGGACGCCACGGGATCGCTGTCGCATGCCACCGTGACGTGATAAGCGAAGCCTACGTTCAGCAGTTAACATCCAACGGCTGATATGATGATATTTAAGTTTAGATAGTAAAATAAGAAGTCTAAATGAATTTATACAGTTTATTAAAATCGGTAAATGAGCAGGCTAAACACCTGTACGTCTACCGTGAGTTTCCAGAGTCGATACACGTTAGCGAGTGTAGTAAACAATTTGTATGGAAAGTTGAGCAGCGCCTCTCGCAGATACTACTACGTTTACTACTGTAGTTATGTCATGTGCGCTTGTAACAAAAACTCATGGTAGACGTACAGATCTTAGTTAAACTCAACAAACTGAGCATTATAGAATGCAAAATAGAAGTATAGTTACAGATAAGGGAACCTCCATTTTTACTTGCATTTCTTCCTTTCATCTTATGAAGCACTAAACAGCTGTATTAATTAATTAATTAATTTATTTATTTTGTTTCAGACATAGTCCATATCTTAATGTTAGTAAATATTACAAAAACAACTGATATCTAATGTTAGTGAATCAATACAAATATAAATATAAATAAAAGTTAATAAAAATAACAAACAAAATCAAAAGCAAAAATAATAGCTCTCTGGACACGACCCACGTCAGTCAGAATGTAGCCGTATCCAGTGGCGCAGTATTGCCGAGTCCCATCGGTCTGCCAGTATTCTCAGAATACCGTTCGAGCTGCTTCGTAGCCTCCGGAGCATGGATACACACCTCTTACGAATAATGGCATTAATGCTACACACGAATTTTTTGCGAATTTTTGGTACTACCGCAGCCAATCTAATCATATAATGCTACAGTTCCATTACTATGGTAATAATGATCTGAAAAATGTTGTTACTAAACTGTCTGAGTGTGACTGGTAAGGCATTTTTTTACTAAGCTTTTCCCTATACCCAATATCAAGTTTTAATTGCTTCTAATTTTAATTTTAGGTACAATAGTACTTAAAATTTAATTAAATGTTAGTAGATTCGGATTAAATTTGTTTCGTCATTTTCTGAATGATATCAACTAGATAAGGAGGTACGCTCCTTAAATTGTACTCAGTACAAAATTACTTGAGTAATGAATTGCTTTAGAACAAAGGGTAGAAACAAGTTGGAATTCTAATTTTGATCTTAATTTTGTGAAAATTAACATTTTCGTATGATGAAGAGGACTTTGAGAATATTGGATTTCGGTAAGAGTCGAGATGGCAGTAGATAGAGCACTTTCGCCAAGCTTCAATTGATTTCGTGTTTAAAATTCCTCTCATGATTTGAGGTAAAGGAAAACATCGTAAGGATATAGAATCGTGAGTGTTACGTAAAATTCTGAGACACGTATTACCGATACTAGTTTTACACTCGATTCAGCTCTTAATTTCTATACTCGTAAAGGTTTTTGATGTTTACAGTTATTATTTTTGAAGTTGTTTTCAGTAGTTCCAAGATAAGGCAGATGATTACGGCATTCTATTTTTTTTTAAATTCGTAATAGGCTTTTACTATGATGAGGCCAAGGTTCGAGATTGCTTGCCAAGAAAATACCTAGTAGCTCTTCTTTAGAAAGTCTTGGTAAATAAGGTAAAGCTATGGTAATGGTAGGAAATATAGACACTGGTCTCAGAACTTTCCTTAATGAACAAGTGCTTGGTAAATAATGTTTGAAATCGGTCGATATAGTATCTAGAGATTGAACATATTAATTGCGCTTCCAGTCAGTCATAAAAAAAAAATTGTAAAAAAAATTCAAATGTATATTCTGGTGATAGAAGAAAGTCAGCGGAATCTCACCAATAGACTCATTTTGGCTACGTTTTGGGTACAGAATCCAAATAAATAAACAAATAATAATATTCTTATAGTTATTTTGATTAATTGATTCAGCTTGCTGATTGTATTAAAATTTTTGAAGATTGAATGGAAAAATCCACTACCCCATCAGTCTGTGGGGGTTTGACAATACTCGTCAAGCTTGGTAGGCGAGCGCTGTGTTTTAGCAGGATATTGTGACGCAGCTATCCATCACCATCCTGGGTGGTGTACGGTGGTTCACACCACTGCCGTTACCGGGCTTAATAGTCTTTTACGACACCTCGTCAAGAAACAGTTCGGGACTATTCTTCTCTGCCACTCACCGCACAGAAAATTCTTATAAATAATACTGTATAAAATTTCTAAAATTCCAAATCAAAGATTGATCGAAATTTTTGAAGACATGTATTGTCATGCGCTGAAGATAGATTGAACAAAATATAGACTACCAATTGTCTAAATATTTATGTTTATTTGATTGTCTGCGCCATGGAAGTTTGTGATTGTGTATGTTTGTAACTGAATGATGTTTTAACTGTTAAACGGAATGAGATTAAATCTATTTATGTACCGATTGACGTACCTCAACACAGATAATTATATTAATAGCAGTTTCGTTGTGGACGAAATTGTAGGTAGAAGCTGATGTGTCAAATCGTAATCAGAAAAAATGGTTGTCTGTAAAGTCGGTTTACGGACGATAATTTTTACGTGATAACGTCATAAGAAAACATAGATGTAGAATTGATGTACTCGACCGCGGTCCGATGTAAGAAAGATGCGTCATAAGTCGAACTGATCGTGCCTTTCTATCGCTTGTTCTGCGCTCTCGCTCGCTCACGACACGTGACAAAATGGCGTCTTTTTTGAATAAAATACCCGATAGCTTTCATCAATTTACTAGACGTTATCACGTTAAAAAATTAAAGGAACCTTACAAATTTCAACACAAATTTAACTCGTTTTTTTTTTTGCCTGTTTGTTTGTATTTATATCTTTGTTTGTACTGTATCTGTAATATATCTCACAATAAGTGGCACGTATATTCACACACGTACACTCCTTGTAAAAAACCTATGTAAATTATTACCTTATATTTAGTAGGAACTAGACTTCTCTCGCAGTTTCACGACATTTCTATCAGTTTCACCAGCTTTGATGTTTATGATTATTGTTCCACTACAATCAGTCTCACCTTCTTTTCTTTTCAATACATTTTAAAGCCATTTAATTTTTGGAAAATATTCAGTTAAATACAGATCATGGCAAAAGTTATAATTATGATAACGAAAACCAAACCAGTTCTATTCATATTCCTACAGGTATGTTTAAAAACTTATCAAAGCAATATTACAAGTTTGATTTCTAAAGTTAAACAGAAATGAATGAGAATCAATTATATTTTCCTGAATTTAAGCGAACTTATTATTACGAAGACGATATCATCAAGCTCTTTATTATTCTGAAATATTGAAAACGACTTAGAGATATTCGGTGAAATCAAAATTATTATTTATGTTAATTAATTGATATTTAAAAGGTTTTAATGTGCTATATTTTTTTAACAAAGAGTACACAGAAAATGATGCTGTAGAAATTAATATATTTATGGCAAATGTTAAGTTCAGTTCTATCTTCACACCAAATTTCATCAAAATCGGTTTAGTGGTTTAGGCGTGAAAGCGTAACAGACAGACAGACAGACAGAGTTACTTTCGCATTTATATATTAGTCGGGATTATAGACAGGTGTTGAAAAATAATTTTTAAAATACCTTCAATATACAAAATTTCGATAAGATTACTCTTTCTGACTTTTGATTTATTTTTGTGTCTGCAGAAGAAACTTATTTCACACATTTGGTTTTGTACAAAAGTTTATAGTTGTTGAGTTTTAAAGAGTGAGCTTTTTATTTTTATTTGCATTTGAAATTAAAAAAAAACACGATTTTATTGACGACTTTCTTATCTTAGACAATATTCGCCACAAAAAAAAAAGGAAATTTTCTGAATTATAATGCACTGTATATAACAGCTTTAGGAAAAAAAATCATGTGTTCTTAAGATCCCTATCTAAAATAACATAGTTCTATTTTAGATATGAGTTTGTATGGCTTCTATGTATTCGATTCCGTGCTATGTATACTTACAATATATAGTACATAAGGTTCAACGGAGGAGTAAGCTGCTATGGTCCTTATCTCTGTAATTTACTGCACCATTCGAATACCGCAACATTGTTTATGTTAAAGGCCATTTATACAAATACTTGGTTACTCAAGCAATTATCACTTCTATAACAGTGATTGAACTATACATTATTTCTATAAATACGTTTATATTAATTTTACGTTTAGTAAGTAAAAAAAGGTAAAAAAAGAAAAGATAAAAGTCTAAAATCAATAAAACTAGCAGTATTGTAAAAATAAAGGACTGAGAATTTATTTGATAAACTTGCTTTTTCTCGACTTGTATAGTCTCGAGTTTAATAGTAATTTATGTAGCCCGTTAAGGAATTTACCAAGTCATACTGTACTCTTTGTGCCATGCAGTAAACGGCGGAAAAGAATACTCCCAACCCTATTCTTGCTGAGTTGACGTAAAAGGCAACTGAGGCCATATTAGTGCGAATAACTGTGGATCAAACAAGATAGTTATGTGCAGCAGCGTCAAGCGTGGCGAGTATTAAAAAAAATAACTATAATAAAGGGTCAGGCTCCCGAATCCCGCTGGCTGCACAGTTTCCGGCTACGGTAGCGGCCTAGATAACGGTAGAGCAGGGAGTGCTACTTCGAATGGTCGTTCTGGAAGTTGATGGGGAGGTCTAAGTTCAGTAGTAGACATCCAACGGCTGATATGAAGATAATATGTTGATGATTATACTCTATACTGGTTTTATTTTGTTGAACGGGGCCTTCTAACGACGAAGGTGATAATATTAGTCTTGTTTTAAAGTTTTTGATACCTTGATTCAAAATCCGAAATAAAAAATGTCGGGTCATGTCAATTTCAAATTAATAGCAGTACTTAATGCTATATATTGTAATGCACATATAAATCATTTGAAAAAAAAATATTTGGAAAAGTAGTTTAAGATTACTAGACTTATTTTTTTTTTTTTTTTTTTACATGCTATATATATTTAAAATTAAAAAATTCAAACCTAATTGTTAACAGATAATTATGTTATAAATCATATCCGCGTGGAATGGTGCCAAGAATGCTGGCAGTATTGTCCCGTTGAATAGCAATCCTCCTGTCACGGGACTATGAGATGTCTAAGATGATGATGTTTTTTTTTTTTTTTATATGTTAGTTGGATAGGCAAACTGGCAGACGTTCCACCTGATGGTAAGTGGTCGACGTCGCCCATGAACATAAACTAGTTTACCTGGAACTAGCCCAGCCAACTCATTTATGTGTTGCCTATCCTGAGACATATGATGTTAAGTCTCGGTGCCAGTAATTACACTGCCTGTCTTGCCCTTCTTTCCGAAACACAGCAAAGCTGTTTCACGGAAGAAATAAGCAAGATGGTGGTACCCATGCAGCCGGGAGCGCGGCACAGCGCATCCCTCCCACCGGTAAAATTCGTTTAGTTTCATTTCATATATTATATTAAACTGTAATAAAAATCAATTACATATTATTTTATGTCTTATACACAATTTATGACAAAAATAAATTACACATTTTTAAATACACTCATTTGCAAAAAAAAACGGGCGGTTACGATTTTCTTCCTGGCTGAAAAAAATAAAATACCAAAAAGGTTTTAATCATTTGAACATGTTACTGGCCAGTTATAAAAGTGCCATAATGTTTATAAGAGTACATTCCACATTCAAATTTTTGACTGAGCCTGGTTTTCAAAGAAAATAACATTTAACTACATTTTGTGGCGCGAATTCCCTATAGTTAATATCGACTCTAATTAACTTTTTGTCAATTTTTATTAAATTATCTGGTGTCCTTGACATTTAAAAGTATTGTTATTGCTGTTTAGCAATCTCGAAAATGGTAGATAAAGTGATAAAAGCGAGCAAATTATTGCGCTGCTTGAAGAAGGTTGCAGTCAATGCTTCGTGGCTCAGAGGCTAAATGTGAGTCGGTCGACAGTTCAAAGGACCTGGCAGCGCTATCAAGAGACCGGTTCCGTCAAGAGAAGGCCTGGTTCTGGCAGAAAGACATGTACCGAACCACGGGATGATCGTTTTCTAGTTAGTCAAGCGTTGAGAAATCGCAAATCTTCTTATGTGGACCTCAAGAACACCCTCGAAGAAGTAAGAAATGTGCAAATTAGTCTATGGACGGTCAGGAGGAGGCTTCTCGCTGCTAATATACACAGTCATCGCCCGGCACGCGGCCCTAAATTACTCCGTGGACATCGAGTTGCCAGGCTTAGCTTCGCTCGAAATTGTGTGTCATGGACTCACGAAGACTGGGATAGGGTATTGTTCTCCGATTAAGCCAGGATATCTCTGCATGGTGAAGACCGACGTCGGCGAGTGCTACGTAGACGAGGAGAACGCTTTGCAGAGGCATGTTTTGAAGAAATCACACCTTATGGAGGGGGCTCTGTTATGTTTTGGGCAGGAATAAATTCTATGGATCGTACGGAGTTAGTCTTCATCGAAAACGGTACACTGACTGGACACCGATACATAACGGAAGTTCTAATTCCTTATGCACAACCCGCTTTAACCGCTCTTGGCGAAAACTCAATTTTTATGGACGACAACGCTCGCGCCCACCGGTCTGGCGGTGTGGATGCGTATATGCTAGAAGTCGGAATTCGTCGTTTGGACTGGCCAGCTAGAAGTCCGGACCTCAATCCCATAGAGCATGTCTGGGACGTTCTGAAGCGACGAGTGAGATCAGTGCAGCCGGCTCCGCAGACCATCAGAGAGCTAAAGAATGTGATTACCGCGGAGTGGGAACGTATTCCCCAAGAAACCATAAAAGATATACTCACTAGCATGCCCAGACGAATGCAAGCTGTGATTTCAGCAAGAGGGGGTCACACTCAATACTAAACTTTTATCTGCTTTTAATGTATTCAAGAAAAACAAAGAAATTAACGCGTTTCATTTTTATTTAGCGAGCAGGTACAATCATAGTGTTTTGAGCTAAAACATTATTTCTTAATAATTTAATTAAAATGTTATGATAAAACTGATGAAAACTATTCCTTCCTGATTAATTTATAAAATTTTGAGGATAACAATACCTAAAATTGTCAAACAAACTAATAGTAACTATAAAATAGTTCTTTGCTTAAGTGCCCGTTTTTTTTGCAAAAGAGTTTATATCGCCTACGTTAAATTAATGGGAATATTTGAACAAACTGTATTCACAGCTCTCTTAAGTAAACCGAGTTTATTTATAGAGTAAAAACATACTTGAATTACTTTGATCGTTTTAAGGATCTCGCTACTTTGAAAAATATATCAGAATTTTTTTCTGTAATCAAATTTTGATCATTTTTTATTTGTAATTCAATCCCAGGAGCCACGCTCACGGGATTAAAGATTTAATATTAAATGTTACTGACATATTCCTTGACAGTTATAAATGACTTTCTTTGATATTTCTCCAGTCATATATCTCAAAAACTATTATATTACTAAATTATAGCATAATATACAAAGTTTTATGTACATTTTCATTTTATAGGTGCAGATAAATATAAATTATAAGCGATAATAAAAGTTATATAATAGAACAAGACGTTTTGGGGTATCTAGTTTATAGCTAAAAAAGATACCTCTTGTACATTTCTCTTATAAACATTTTACTCTATATGAATGACCCGTGGCGCAGTTAGCAGTGGCCCTTTTTCTGCTCCATGGTTGTGGGTTCGATTCCCGCCCCGATCTGTCTGTGTGTAATATGTATTGTTAGATATACCCACACTTTGTAAAATATTAGATGTACCAACTCTGTTAGATGTACCCACATTTTGTAAAATCACTATGACGGGTAGAAGTATAAAAGCATGCACTTAGCGATGCACGCCTCACTTCTTTGGGAGCCAGCGCTCAGAGCAGACGTATTTTGTAGATGTATTACTACCCGGTATACGTGAGCCATTTTATCTTTCTTTTTGCAGTGTTTAGTTTTATTATTCTTTTGTGTTGATTTTAATTGTTTAGCTTCTATTTAATTAATTTTGGTTCAAATTGTTAATAAACAGATTTCTTGTTGTTTTTGTACTTTTTTTTTATTATTAACCATTTCTGATGCTAAATTCAGAAGTGGGATAAAGAATTCATTTAGCCCACTTTTAACGCAACGATATTATTTTTATGTACCCACGTAGTTTACGTATTCTGTTTTGGTTTCTTTGTTTCTTTTTGTGTTTTCAAAAAATATTTCGTGATTCTGTTGTTCACGAGGCAGATCGAAACGCGAGTCTCGTTCTAGTGATAGCTTGCGACACGGATCGAGAAGCTCGCGAAGCCCGCGACGTAGTTAGCATCACGAATCACGCCGAAGTCCTCGTCGCGAGCCTAGTGATGAAGAGGGTAGCTCATTCCATCGCTGTCATAGCGCCCGTAAACGTCGCCGTTCTGTATCCAAGTCAAGATCGGCACGCTTACGTAGGGCTGCCTCACAACCTAGGCACCTACCCTCGTCAAAAAAAAGGTGTTGTTTTGTATACAAAGGTGATAAAATCTTGTGGTTAAGTGCAATAAAAGTTTTGGTGAGTACGTTCTAGTTTTCCTTTTTAACAAAAATGTGAATAGAAGGTTTATTTTCAAAACGGCTATTTTGCGTAACTTTTTGATATTTTGATTTGAAATACGCCTAATTTAAAGTAATTATTAGAAAATATGTGTAGTAAACAGTGAAGTGTAGTAGCCGTTCGTGTAATCGCAGTTCATATTCTAGTCAACGTGATTCGCGTCACAGACGACGTACCCCTTCTAGCAATGCTCTAATCGAAACAATGCAACATTTTTTTAATAGATTAGTGTCAC
Organism: Euphydryas editha; assembly: GCA_036937285.1. Taxonomy (NCBI): domain Eukaryota; kingdom Metazoa; phylum Arthropoda; class Insecta; order Lepidoptera; family Nymphalidae; genus Euphydryas; species Euphydryas editha. Next base: position 20,849,098 of record JAUPFZ010000008.1, on the reverse strand, counting down.
TGGAGGAACAATACCACACGGCTTCGTCTCAACGAAGAGAGCCGAGCGGCGGTGCTCCTACGGCGATGTTAGCTGAGTCAGCAGCGCCTGTGGCGGCCGTCGGCGCAGAGCACGCGGTGAAGTCCGAGCCTGCGAGTGCGCCTCAAGGGTGTGCAAGGCTACCGGCTTCAGTAGCCCCGTCCTCACCGGAGCGTCCCGTGAGTGCCACGGCGGACCACTTCAGCGTTGCTGATCGCATCGTCGATGCGTTACGGTTCATAAATATACCGGTAAGATCTAACCAATCTTATTATTTTGATCCGAATGTCAATGACATAGAGACCTGGTGCGAGAAAGTAGACCGTCCTGAGTTTTCTGTCAATTTAAAGAAATGTTCTTTCTTGTCAACCAAGATAGAGTGTTTGGGACGGTAGTGAACGTTTGTCTAGAATTAGTAATTGTCTCAGGGGTGATGCCAAGTCTTGGCTCCAAGACTGGTTTACCAACGATCGCAGTTACATAAATTCTAAAATAAAATTTAAGCCCTTATGTGCACGAAGAATCGATGTCGCTGACATTTCATTTAATGTAATGTGCTCAAACTTCGATCATTATACCACGTAGTAGCAGATTAGGCAAGGCGATCATTATTGCGCTTAGACATTGTTAAAGATCTAAGTGACGAGTTAAAAGTTGCGATCATCATACGAGGTACGGCAGATCCAAAGATTCGTACGGCGGCGCTAAGTTCTAAATTATCCCCTAAAGATTTGGTGGGTTTCTTGTCTATTTATTTAAAGCCAATGCGTTCCAATGCCTGTGCGTAGCGTGCGAAATATTAATGAACGAATCTTACGAAAACTTTCGTATAACAATCACAATTCTAAAGCCATAAAAATGTTTTTCGTGTGGAGATGTAGATCATACTCAAAAATCATGCTTAAAGCGATCAAACATTGTATAAAATAATAAGTGTGCATACGGTAATTTCATTAATACTTGTACATTGTACAAAGGAAACTCAAAATATCGTGTTCTATTTGTAAAAAGACGGGACAAGACGCAAGTGAGTGTTTGTCAAAGAAACTTTAGAAATGCATAAACAACAAGTAAATTTTTGTTCTAGACCCTCCAAGGCTAGATCGATCGATAAGTATGTAGTGACCGCGGTGATATAGAACGTTCCTACCGACGTACTTATAGATATTAGATCGTGTGTTTATTTTAATTCCTCGACACCACTTAAACATTTTAATTGCCGACAAATACCTACGTAGTAGACGACCGTTCTGGCGTGGTGGTGCGAGTGGTTGGCTCGGCGCCGAGCGCTGGCGGTCGCGGGTTCGATTCCCGCTCGTGACGGATATTTGTGTTTGTACAAATGTTTGTTTCCGGACTGGGTGTATGTGCCTCGGAGAGCACGTAAAGCCGTCGGTTTCGGTTGTTATCATAGACACCTGATAACGATCTTTACCCATGATAGAGAAATTACCCGTCAACCCGCAGTGGAGCGGCGTGGTGGATTAAGCTCTAACCCTTCTTCTATACGGAGAAGAGGCCTTCTCTCAGCAGTAGGTGGTTTACAGGCTGATACAGTACCTACGTAGCAATGTACCCACAATTATAGGTACGGATGTATTAAACCGAGAGGGCGTTGCATATATACGGGTTCATAAACAACAGCGTGTTGACAAAGACAGAACAGTGTATTTCACATTATTTTCAGTGAGTACTTGTTCGTCAATACACCACTTGAGGGATCTGATCCCGATGAATTACTGTCGATTGTTGTCGAGTTTAAGAATAATTTAATATGAGGCACAGCAGTGGCAACCGTTAGTACTGGTGTCATGCGTATACAGTTGAATAATTACACACCGGTTTGTTACAGGCGGTAAACACTTTCTCTTGACGAGAAGATTAGGGTGCGAAGTATTATAATTCAACACTAACTAGAAAAGTACATTCGTGACTACGGAAGTAGAATACTTAGGTCGTATAATTACTCAAGGTCAGGTTAGGCCAAGCGATACGAAGGTACAGGTTAGGTTAGTTTAGGTTTATAGCCAATTCGCTTAGACCCACAAACGTAAAGCAAGTTAGACAGTTATTAGGTTTAGCTGGATACTTCCATCGTTATATAGCCAATTACGCTTTTAAAACTGTGCCTAGCGCCAGTATCATATCCGTAACAAGGTCTCTCATACACGATGTTGCCCTGAATACTCCTAATCCAAATCGTGAGGCAATGTGAGAATTACACTGTCAAAGAGCATCTGAACTGATGGAGAGCAATAAAGTAAAACAAGATGTTTACATTTTTGAAACGAATGATTTTGTATTCTTTTCTAAATCTACACAGACACGCGGCAAACTAGACTCTGGAATGTGTGGTCCTTACCGCGCTGTGAAAATCTTGTCTCACGAGTGGTATGAACTGCAACTGTTAAGAACGTCACTTGGTAAGACCACTCAAGCCACAGCACAGTACATGTTGTCGTGGAAAAGGAATGGTGTCCCGAGTCTTGCGCTGCATTTTATTTTTATTTTTTGAAAGTGAAATCTTTCAGTTTTTATAATAATTTTGTTTTCTGTGCAGAGTAACTGAATGCTGCTGACTCAAACCGAGACGAGTCGGCAGGAGTCTGATGCGGCCTTACAGCCGTCGGACGCGGGCCTGTGTGGCGCGTGGCGGCCTGTGTGGCGCGTGGCGGCCTGTGTGGCGCGTGGCGGCCTGTGTGGCGCGTGGCGGCCTGTGTGGCGCGTGGCGCGTGGCGTCCTGTGTGGCGCGTGGCGGCCTGTGTGGCGCGTGGCGGCCTGTGTGGCGCGTGGCGCGTGGCGTCCTGTGTGGCGCGTGGTGGCCTGTGTGGCGCGTGGCGGCCTGTGTGGCGCGTGGCGGCCTGTGTGGCGCGTGGCGGCCAGTGGGCACTGGTCTTTCAGACACGATTTGAGACGGGGGCTCTATTGTGATCTGGTTAGCGGACAATGTCCGGGCAGGCTTTGGCCTTTCAGACACGATTTGAGACAGGGGCTCTATCGTGATCTGGTTAGCGGACAAGGTCCGGGCAGGCTTTGTTCATTCGGACACGATTAAAGACAGGGGCTTTATAGTGATCTGAATGGACTATTGCCTTCGAATGCATCGTAAAGACAGGGGCTTTACCATGCATTTGAGACACACGTCGTGTGGCGTGGAAAGTGACGGTTGGCAATCGCGAGTCAACCGCTACCTGTAGCTAGTCCTGTATGATTGAGACGATGTGTAGCGAGTATGATGTATGAAATTCAAAATGAGTGGTTTAGCTAGGAGTTCACTTGAGTGCCAGAGTAATGCCAGAGTGTGTACAAGAGGCCTTGAATGATGAAGGATGAAAGATAGGCAAATTTGGCATCGTGTTTTCGATATTAATTTTATTTTTGTCTTCTACAGACACTGATTCTGAAACCGAGGCAGATGATGTGGAAGCTGGGCCCTAATCTGCACGCTTTGCAAAGTTGGCAAGTGACGACTTGGAAGCGGGACCCTCGTCGGCTGCTGCAGCAAACGAGCTGCTGCGGGTTGTGCGTGTGCGGCGCGACAGCTACCTATGGCGTGTGCTGTATTGTTAACCACGTGCGCTTGCCTTCTGGCAGCCGCCTATGGCGTGTGCTATGTTGTTCTGGTATCTCGAGGGCTCTGCCAGTCATACATCCCGAGGGCTCTGTATGGTGACTAGTAACCTGAGGGCTCTGCTAGTAAAGTGTCTATTTTCATGTTTTACGTCCTAGGTCCCATTTAATATAAAAATGGATCGTTCCTTTAACTTGGGTTAAAACATGATCTTATGGGTACCGATTCACACATGCACAGTTATGTCTCGTAGAGACCCCTATCGAGTCATGAGGGCGCACTCCCCCGACGGGAACTGCCCCGGGTGGTTGGTACTCATATCTGTTTGTTTTATATCCGCTGTGTTTAAGCTGTTCTATTTTTGTCAGTTTAACCTACGAGTATACCAATTTGAAAGATAGCCTTTCGCGCTGACAAAGGATTTTACAACTTTGATAATTGCCTTTTGTGAATTTGTTCTGTGCGGTTATTTTATTTTGTGCAGGTGTAGACGATAAGGACGAGGAGTCGACAGCTCCTAGCGTTACCCAGCCTTCCAATGTTGACGTTCCTGGTAACGCGATTGAGCCGCAACTCAGCACGCCAGGGACGCAGTCGCGAGGCGAAGAGCCCGCTGCGCCACCCACCTTCACGTCGAGCGATGACGGCTCTCGATGCCGATTTTGGAGACTGATCTTCAAAGCTAGAAGACGAAGGAGTCCGAGGACGGTCTCCTGTCAGGAGAGGCCGTGTTAGATGTACCCACACTTTGTAAAATATTAGATGTACCAACTCTGTTAGATGTACCCACATTTTGTAAAATCACTATGACGGGTAGAAGTATAAAAGCATGCACTTAGCGATGCACGCCTCACTTCTTTGGGAGCCAGCGCTCAGAGCAGACGTATTTTGTAGATGTATTACTACCCGGTATACGTGAGCCATTTTATCTTTCTTTTTGCAGTGTTTAGTTTTATTATTCTTTTGTGTTGATTTTAATTGTTTAGCTTCTATTTAATTAATTTTGGTTCAAATTGTTAATAAACAGATTTCTTGTTGTTTTTGTACTTTTTTTTTTTATTATTAACCATTTCTGATGCTAAATGTATTTATTTATATATGTATTATTTATATGTATATTTATTTTTAAAAAAAAGTATATCAGTCGGCAGTTACCTAAAACATAGGCATTAAGTTGCCTACCTTAGGAACAGTCGACCGTGTGTGTATGTTAAACATATTTATTTATTTATTATATTTGTATTTTTTTTTGGTATGCCATAAAGAGTAGTTTTATTTTCTTACAATACATGTAAGATAATTGTTTTATTGATAATTTTTCAATTATTTGATTTTTTTTTTCATTTATTGTTTCCACATGAGTTTAAAAAAAAAGTCAATAGGTAGCATCGAGAAACCACATAGATTTGTTATATAATATATGCTGACCTATGAACGAGAGATAAGTCTAATTAGGTGGGCGAGTACAGATCATAGGTGTAATTTCTAACATGTGTATAGATTTTGTTACATCCTATAGTTTCTTCTCAATATTATGAGGGTTAATATTGTTCCGTGCATCACTAGGCAATGTATTAATAAGCCGAGATAATCGATAAGACTTTAAAATACGAGTATAATATTTGTTTTATTTTATATATTTGTTAGGGTGCGAGTAGTCGATTCAACACCGGCAATCGCGGGTTCGATGTTCGCTTGAGGCAGATATTTGTATTTGTTCAAATATTTGTTTCCGGCATGGATGTATTTACACAAGTACAGGGTCTTCCCACCGTGCCTCGGAGAGCACGTAAAGCCGCTGGTCGCATTTGTTATCATAGACACGTGATAACGATCATTACTCATGGTAGTGAAATTAACTATTATCCTATATGGAGATGTCTTTTTTTGGGAGAGAGTGGGACGTTTACAGGATTATCCAGTTTAGTTTAGTGAACTCTTTCATATATTTTAAAAACCAAATATTCAAATGGAATAATAATTAAAAACCAAATATAAATAATAAATTTTGTTATCCATATATCAAATATTGTTAATCAAATATATACTCAAGTCCGTAACCTTTCTGTACATTTCAATTTAGACTTTTTAAACTCATTTCTGACGCAAACGATGCTCTTCTTATTTGGCAAAATTTCGTTGCAGCTGTTACGAGATTGGAATAATGAAAATGTTGACAGAATTCTCGAGGATAAAGATGAAAATGCATGCGGAACATTAGGGAAAAATGGGATAACATTACTTTTGTAATCTAATCCTAATGACCGGAATTGTAATAAATAAATAAATAATAAATAAATATGTGTAACATACACACGGTCGTCTGTCCCTAAGGTAGGCAACTTAATGCCTGTATTTTAGGTAACAGCCGACTGATATATATTTTTTTTAATAAATATACATTTAAATAATACATATATAAATAAATACATAATACACCCAGACTCGGGGCGGGAATCGAATACACAATCCTGGAGCAGAAAACAGGGCCACTGCCAACTGCGCCACGGGCCAGTCAAGTCATTGTGTTGGATTATCTCAGAAGATATCTCGGAGATAGCTAAAATTATTCTCGATCATGTATCTTATATTAAAATGTAAATTATCATAACTATTTAATAATAGTTATATTAAATAACTATAAAAGCAAATAGCTCTTTGAATGAAATAAGTATTCATTTAAAACTTTATTACACGTAGTGAATTAGTAAATTTATAACTTATGATTGAGAAACCGATTTTTAAATTCTTATTTTACTTATTAAAGTTATATTTCTGTCAGAGATAGCCAGAACTTTTTTCTACTACTTCTAATATAATTATTTTTAACGAGTTTTCGTAAAAAATATAATTAATTATTACCAACGAAACATTCAAATATATTTTTAGTCAAATTTCAAAGAAAAAAAATAAAAGGCCGTTTTTAGATACAATTTTAAAACGGTCATTGAAATAAATAATTATTCACGGTCCTTATTAATGTTTCAAAGTAAACAGACGGACGAGACGAAAAAGATTTAAATTACGACAATTAACTTTCTTAAATTTCATGGCATTGTTTGAGAAATTAATGAGGGTGGAAAAAATACTTTAATAATACACTAAGTTGTAAATTTTCCTTATGTATATATATATATATACGACTTTAAAGTAGACAACCGTCGTTTCTTTACCCGCGTAGGTGTTTGTGGTTATTGAGACGACGCGTTTACCTGTGGTCAATAGCTTTTTTCCAAAATAATTTCTAACACATAAATCTATCTATCTATCTTATATCTTTAAACGAGCAATTCTTGTATATATATATATAATCTGAATCTCGGAAATGGCTTCAAGGATTTTCATGAAATTTAGTATGCAGCGGGTTTCGGGGGCGATAAATCGATCTAGCTAGGATTTATTTTTAGAAAATGTCGTTTTATCTCTTTTTTTACGGAATTAAAAAATATCATTAAAATATGTAGGTAAATTTCGCCGTCATTAATAAGCTTATAATAGCTCGGATGGAAATCGGGCGGATTCGAAATCGGAAAACTTGGATTCGAATCCAGGTGTCTACAGACCATTTTTTTTTTCATTTTTTTTTTCAAGTTTCTTCTATTGTGAGAAAAAATATTATTAAGAGCTCTTTTTATTTTTTATTCTTTATTTAAATAACCAGTTCCTATTATTTTACTATTATTTCGGTAAGATCGAAAATATTATTTAGGTTTCATCAGTAGGTATGTAAACATAATTTAACCGAGCAAAGCTCGGTCATCCAGGTACTACATATTTTATATAAGAGCCTACAGAAATGTAAGATAATGGACAGTGTCATAATGGACAATCATTGACATCTGATCATCATCTACTAATTAAATAGTACCGTCATGACATATTTTTTTTAATTACACATTTACGTTTATAATTTAGTGTTTTTTTTTAATTGTATGTTTGTTTTCCTTCTTTTTTTTTGTACAAATATTTTAATCACAAAATGTCTGCAATGTTTATGATATCCTAATTAAATATATTTTTACTTTTACTTTTTTACATAAATATTGCCATATTTTGATCTTTAATGAAACCATTAAATTAGTGTACTACCAAATTAGTGATAGGCCACTAATCTACTATTGTACCACTATTGTAGTAGAGGATTAGCAGCTTCGCTGTAAACCAATTTTCATTAATTCACACCGATATAAAGGGATGTTTTGTTAGGATTTAGACCCTTAAAATTTTCTTTGGAAGATTTTCCCGAACTACGTTTAAAGAGACCTTTGAAACAGGATGCTTTAACATCTTTGTACAATGTTAATTTCAGTTAGCGTGTTTAGTAAATGGGGTAGAAGAGGGTTATTTGCTTAATAGGCTTAAGTATTAAGTAGAATTTATGTTTTAGTGAAACACTAAAGAATAATTTTATGAAATGATTTTAACGATGTAAACAAGTTGGTGGTTGGTACATGGATCTTACAAGACATTAATTATTAGTCTTTTCTTATAGTATTACTGCTACAAAACCGATTCTGTATGTTGAAGATATTTCGAATTTTTTTTAGAGGACACTATTATCGATTCTGAAGCCGAAAATGTAAATAAATAAAATAAATATGTTTGACATACACACACGATCGTCTGTTCCTAAGGTAGGCAACTTAATTCCTGTGTTTTAGTTATAGCCGACTGATATACATTTTTTTTAAATAAATATACATATAAATAATACATACAGAAATAAATACTTATTACACCCAGACTCGAGGCGGGAATCGAACCCACGACCCTGGTGCAGAAAGCAGGGTCACTGCCAACTGCGCCTACGGGTCAGTCATATCAGTGTATTTTTATATAGAGAAAAACACACACACACACTTTGTCTTGGCCGTGTATCATTAAAAAACTACTAAATTAATTTAAATAAAACTAGGCAAATATAGAGTTCACACTACCAGCTAGGACACTAGTTACTTTTTGTTCCAAAATTCAGAAAACGTCATTACGGCTCATGCTGGCTTACGTAATGTTTAATATATCTAATGTACGGGATATCGATCGCGAATGAAGTCACCGGTACAGCTAATTAAGAATATGTGCAGAACTTTTTTTAATAGCATTAGACAAAGTAGAGGGTAATCGATTCATATATGCACGACGCTGCTCAACAGCGGGTTAGCGGATAATTTCCCTACTGCGAGTAACGATTGTTATCAGATGTCTATGAGAACAACCGGGACCGATGGCCTTACGTGGTCTCTGAAGCACTCAGGGAGACTCACAACACCTAGACCAGAAGCAAATGTTTGAACATATACAAAGATCTACCCCGAGCGGGAACCAAACCCACAACCGTCGGCGTTGATGCGACTACCCACACCACTTCACCAGAACGGTTGTCAACAATTATATACTCTGTTCAAAATATTTATAACAGTATAGAAAGAAAGATATTGAATGAATATAAACTTCGGAAGTCAATATTTATCTTAGGTAAAAATTGTTTTACATCGATGAATTATATACACACACTGTGTACCTAGGTCAACATATTACGGAGAACGTGTGTACGCATAATTAATTTATGTACCAAAACTTAATGGAGACTAAATTTTTTTTTATACAAAAATATCTTATAAAAGCTTTTAGCGTAACGATGAGTTAAGTAATTCGTGATAACGATCATCAATTAATTATACTTTTAATATTAAAAGGTAAGTTTTATGATAATATTTTAAGGTCTATTATATATTTTAAAAGTGAAATATAGATTTTTTTAATAGCGATAATGGATTTGAATTATCGGTTGGAAACTCTACTCTCGAAGTTGTTGACAAGTACATTTACCTAGGACAAAAGATCCAACTTGGTAGATCCAACTTCTAGAGAAAGGTCAATCGTCCAATCCAGCTAGGATGAGCAGCGTTCAGGAAGTTAAAAACCGTCTTTTCATCCGTCATACCTCTACGCCTGAAGTCTAAAATCTTCGACCAATATTTGTTACCACTGATGACATACGGATCTAAGACGTGGTCTCTGACTTTGGGCCTTTTAAACAAGTTCCAAGTCGAAAAGCGTGCAATGTAGAGGGCTATGCTTGGTGTTGCTCTGCGAGATCGAATCAGAAATAATGAGATCCGAAGACGAACGAAGGTTGCCTACATAGCCCAACGGATCTGTAAGCTGAAGTGGCAGTGGGCAGGGCACATAGCTCAAAGAACTGACGGCCACTGGAGCAGAAAGGTTCTCGAGTGGAGACCACATACCGGCAAGCGCAGCGTCGGACGGCCGTCCACGAGATGGACATACGACTTGAGAAGAGTCGCCGGAAGCCGTTAGATGGAAGCTGAAACGAACCGGTCGCTCTGGATGTCGATGGTGGAGACCTATGTTCAGCAGTGGACATCCAATGGCTGATATGATAAATAAATAAATAAAAATAAATAAACGTCTCACACTCAACGCCCCCCCAGTAGGATGTGGATCCTGTTTCGAGGGGCCAGAAACACACACAGCACGCAAGCACAAACACCTAGACCACGACAAACATCTGTATCGCCTATATAAATATTTATCATGTGTGGGTATCGAACCCACGACCGCTAGCGCATCAGTCAGTTGCTGTGACCACTGCGCCAACGCGTCGTCACACATGCGCACGTGTAATCGCTTGTGTATACGAGTACACAGCACATGTATAACGGCTCGTTACTAGTGGAAAGATTGCTGCTGACCAGATGCCGATATGTCGTTGTCAAGTCTATCTGTATATGATGATTAATAGTCGGAGGCTTGGTTTTTAAACGCTGATGTTCGCATGATGGTAAGCGGTTACCATAGACTATGGACGCCTGATTACCCATCGTAAGCCACGTGCACGGAGCGTCGCAAAGGAGAGAGTGCCCGATGGGGCTGCCGCCTGCGGGCCACGGAGCAACGTACGCAGTACCCGTGGTACGCTTTGTAAGGGCGGGTGAGGGCGTACGGCGGGTTATTTTAGTGGGTGAGGGCTACACACTACCCCGTTGTCTGCCCGAATGACGGGGTATGCGGTCAGTTACATTTTTTTTCCGCCAAAAAATAAAAAGAAGACTATGGACGCCTGCAATACCACACAAGCGTAATGCCGACCATTTAGAAACTTTGCTGTAGACAATATTTTGGTTGTCATTAATATATCATAGCCAGGTCTGTGCAGTGGACTTCATACAATTTGATAGCGTTATTTATTTATTTATTTAGGATTTTATTAGGATTTTTATTAGGATTACCAACAGAAATTACAACAATAATACAAAAAGAGATAATTTACACAATAAATCAAAAGTTTAATTGTATTTCTTTTTAAAGATATTCACAACATGCATTGATTAATTAAGTAAGCGATAAGTCTGAAAATAATAAAAAATAAAATTAAAAACTAAGTTATATAATTAGGTAATTGGATAAATTTGCACGGATATTTAAAAATAAATATAATTATTTGAAAATATTATAAATAAAAGGTTTACAACTGTACAATACGATACCAACATTTTGTAAATTAAAAATTAAAAATTAAAAAAAAAATTAAAAATTAAAATGAAAAAAAAAATTAAATTAAAATTAAATAGAAAATTGAATAAAAAACAATAAACAATGTCAATGATTCATTCATCAATTAAATTAAATAATTAACATCAAAGAAACTGATCAATTTTAATTTGAAAGCAGGTAAACTATCGAAAAAAATGTCGAGTCCAGAAATCCTTATGTTATTAGTTATGCATTCAACGATATTAGTATCATTACCATGCTGTCGATGCCCGGCTGTGTCGACTAATTAAAAAATACCTATCGAAATACTGCAGGTTGGTGAATGCAGGTTAGTGAATTAGGTTTTTGAGTTCCTAGGAATAAAGCCAGGAATAAAAAAAATGTAACTTGGATGACGTACAAAGTCGAAGTGGAGCTGAGTTAATTATAAATTTTGAAATCACACTGAATAGAGAACAAATAATTGGAGACGGCGTAATTGGTAGTTCATATCATGTCCTAGATGTAGATGTTGTTTAAATATAAATTTCTTTTAACTTTTAATTTTAAAAAAATCCACATCTTTAACAATTTTATATATATCAGACAACTCGAATATTTTAATGATTGTTTAGAGTTGGAACCGGCAAATGAAACTATGCTTTGCTTAAAAAAAAAAAAAATAATTTTACACTTTTTGATACAAAGTAAAATCCCCATAGTGGAAAAAAACCTACCTGAAAAAACAAAGAAATGACATTTATAGCTTATTACTCGATTCTTTTAAATGATCCAAAATAAAATAATTGACTATAATTAACTGTCAAAATGTTTTCAAAAATAATATGTGTCACTACACTCACTACTGCTATTGAAGGGGCACACCATAGCTTAAATAAAAACTCAAAGGAATCTCATTCATTTACATATATAATAACTTATGGTTTATAATTTATAAAACATGATGTAAAAAGTTAACCAACTTTTATTAATCACGCATTATGCTCCGCGTCATTTACGTTATACTCACATTGTCATTACATCACATGTGTTAATTCAAGTTTACAGACAAGTTTCTTCGCAAATGGTTTTATAGATTTAGCATGAAAGAGTGAGTGAAATATATATATATATATATATAGCAAATCATAATATACATACATATAATAATATTATATCAAATTTCTCGAGCGTATGGGTTCTTCTGACGTTTAATCAGCTTCAATACTGCGAGCATGCGACGTTTACGTGGCGTAACCCAGCGGCAGGAAAACTGGCGCCGAACGCTAACACGCTACTATGGAGGTTAGAGGTAAGGAGGACAATCTTGTGTTACGAAAAGTATCCCCGAAAAAACGTTAAATAAAGATGGTGTCGCTGAAACAGAAGACTGTTTTTAGTTCAGATAATATATTTAACTCGCTAGTCGATTAAATTTTAATTCATCTAAAACAGTTAAGTTCAGATCATACCCTCCACTATAGCAGCATCCCTTTATTTAATGCTATTTTGTGGACACTTTTTGTATCAAATAGCAATTTAAGATTGTGCTCCTTACCTCTAACCTCCCTACAGGCTACGTTGATACTCGTTAACCGTCTGTGAGAAACACACACTCAAGAAACGCTAATAAGATAATGGCCTAATAAACATCATCCATCCATTCTGATAAATTTTCTCGCTTAAATATTATTTGGATTTTGTAAATAATATTGTATTCTTTTAGATGTCGTTAGTTTGATAGTTTTGAAAACTCTTCGTACAAATAGGTACATAATTTTATTGGATCAATTAACCGACTTGGTTGTTAAAAGAGTTGGTTCTCTGTTTAATAATAAATGCAATTTTTGAATAAATGCATATATTTATGTAAATTTACGATTTTTTTAAACTATTAATACAATTAGAAAAGGCTGTTGCTATTCATACGACAATCGTAGAAGAAAATGATTATTCGTATGATTATTAAGATAATCGTATGAATATAAAATAATTATTTAATAAAATCAAAAATAAATTTCTTCATTAATAACAAATAAAAAAATATATATACATACATACATTAAATAATGTAAAAGACATAAAAAAAAAATTGTGACAAAGACAAAAATTTATTTATGTAATCGAAACTGCAGTTAAAAGGTAGTTTTTACTTGACACGTGCAATATGGAAAAGTGAGACGACACATTTGGAGCGTGAGACGAAAGTGCGAAAAGGCGTTTAAGGAGGATCAGTTTGAGATAACACTCCACTTAATACATAGCGCGATTTAATGTTAAAAGTATCAGCAAAGACATTTGTATTTTATTGATATGTAGATCGGTCAACAGATCTTGACGTGCGGTTGTATGTATGCGTGTAAATACATAAAATATTTGTATGACAGTGAGGCGACATATTTCGTTCTAATAATGGATTCGGTACAGTTAATGACATTTATTGTCAGTTACCATTTTGATTTTTTTTTAAATATAAAACTGTCAAATAACTGTTAGAAATGAGATAAGATAGCCCTATGGTGACCAGCAGAGAAGAATACTTCAAACCACAAATAGTGGTAGCACTACGAACAGCTATGCCAAACAACCAGAATGGTGATGTTCAGCAGTGTCACCATATTCTGTCACAACACACTGCGCTCGTCAACCCACCTGCCAAGCGTGGCGAATATTGGCAAACCCCTCCCAGAGATGATGGGGAAGGTCTGTGTCCTTAGGCTGATGTGGTGGTGGTGGTGGTGGTGAGCACCAGCTTTAACGAAAAACTTGATAAATACGTTTTTACTATAATACGTGGTTTTCACTCGAGAACATTTCTGCTCTATCGGCCGTTAGTTTTTTGAGCTACGTGCACTGCCCACTGCCACTTCAGCATGCAAATCCGTTGGGCTATGTCGGCAATCTTCGTTTGTATGCGGATCTCGTCATTTCTTATTCGATATCGGAGATACATACAAAGCATAGCCCTTTCCATTGGACGCTGTGCGACTTGGAGCTTGTTTAAAAGGCTCATAGTCAGAAACCGCGTCTCAGTTCCGTATATCATCACTGGTATCACACATTGGTCGAAGACATTTGACTTCAGGCACTGAGGTATGACGGGTGAAAAGACGCTTTTTAACTTTCCGAACGCTGAATATTCTAGCTGGATTCAGCGATTGACCTCTATTTCGAAGTCGGATCTACCAATTTGAATCTTTTGTCCTCAGTAGATATATTTGTCAACGGCTTCGAGAGTAGAATCTTCAACCGATATAGGGGTAGGCACGACATGGACATTCGACATGATTTTTGTCTTGCCTATATTCAATTTGGAGCCCAACAGTCGGGAAACTCCATCGAGGTCATTGAGCATAATGCTAAGGTCTTCCAGGGATTTTGCCATAACCACGATATCCAAGTCAATTAAAAAGTGAGTAATGTACTCGTCGTTTATATTGATGCCGAATCCTTTCCATTCTAGAAGTTTGAAAGCGTCTTCCAATGCTGCGCTAAACAGTTTCGGAGAGACGACATCTGCCTGTCTCACACCTCGCTGCATTGGAATTGCTCTCGTGCTATTATCCTGTTCTCGAACCGACATAGCAGCGTTATTTTACAAGCACATCAACACTTTAATATACCTATAGTCAATGTGGCACTGCTTGAGAGACTGCAGCACCGCCCAAGTTTTGATGGGCTCCCGACTATATGGATAGTGTTCAACAACCTGTGATTTATATCGTCCACAGAAACGCAATCTTCAAGACAATCAAAACGATTAGATAATTCGAGCTGCGAGGTTTTTAATATTTTAATATTTTTTATTCGATTAATTTGATTTCCAATTAAAATTTTGTAACTTGTCATTGGAACCGCAATTGTTTCCAATTCCAATTATACAAAAAATAAGTTTTTCCAATTATACAAAAAATAAATTTTAATATTGGTGGCGGTAAAATTAATCGTAGAAATGAGGGAGCCGGAAGGAGATGACCCGCATGGTGAACGACCTCCGTATCTTCTATCGCTTTTTATCAAAGGGGATCGATAATGCGTGCTTGGAGTTACTGGTCTTGTTGTTTTTAGGTGTCAGCTATGAATAGATAGCGAATGCATTTCCCGTTAGCGCATTCTTCACCTACTAGAAAAATAACAGGGTTTCCGCATTATTTATTTCTTTATTACATTTTAATGCATCGCATAGCCATGTTTATAGCCGTTTCAAATAAACAGTCTTTCTAATTAAAAAAAAATGTATTTATATATATTCAAATGAATCAGTAGAAACGATAAAATGCTTTTTATTGTGGGTTTAGATTTCTCTTAGAAAAATAGGATTATAAAAGATTTCAAATTTTCTTCTTCTAGACAAATCCCGAATAAAATTGATCTTAATTTAATTAAAAGTCTAAAACGGATTTTATCGCGTTTATTTTAAAAAACTTTACAATTTAACGATTTTTTATAAAATTATTTCCCGACGTTTAGGACCCTTTACAGCGTCCATGGTCTCGGAGGACTCCTCCGACCGTCATGGACCGTCTCCACCGAGACCGTTTTAGACTTTTAATTAAATGAGTAAAATTCGCTTAAATATAAGAGAACTTTAAATTGATCTTAATTCACCATGCTGCTTTATACATATCTACACGGTCATCTGTTTAACACACGGTGTGTGTTGTCTGTAAGGTTGGCAATTAAATACCTGTCCACATTATAATATATGTTTTTATATTATAAAAACATTGTTAATTATATAAATAATGACTTTCAGACACGGAACGGAAATCAACCCTGGACCGGAAAGTAGGATTATTGCCAATATTGCCAATGGGTCAGTCGATACAAAGATTTACATATCTCAAAACGTCTACAGAGATACGCAGGTTGTCTTATAATGGTATTTTTTTTTTACCGCATAGCACGATATGAAATAAGAAAGAAAAAAATCAAGGATATTTTATTGTATATCAAAGTAAAAAATAATCTTAACAAATTGAGGCTTAGTTAAACGATTCATTTAAATACTTGTTCCGATGAACCGCAATAGTGTTTCACGTGTTTTATCCACAGATAGTTTATCTCGAATCATCCATTTTCTTAATATTTTATCAAAGTAATAGATACAAAAAATTTGGTTATTTGTGTATGTTCAATGGCCTGAAAGTAAATTTATTAACAGTATATCGTGAACTTCGTTCGTGTTTGTGGCTTGTATTTGATAACGTGTGTCATTATTTATGCACCCTTTGGCGTTTAATCACTGTTTTCTTACAATAACTGGATCATCCATCAATCCCGACGAGTTAATTCATCTTCTGTTCCATTCTTTTTCTTATTCACAAGTAACTGTTGAAAAAATATATTGAAAAAGTACTAGTATATGCGTGTTTGCTATGTGTTTGTATTTATGTATATAATAGATTTTTTTTGATTTCCCAAAGTGAGCCAAGAGAATCTCAAAATCTATATAATAAATCTAAAATATTTTTATATTAAAGTGTTTTAACTATACAAGCAAAATGTAATTTCTACAACCTATTCAGATATATATAATAAAACATTCATCATATCATCATCTTCATCATCATTTAAACGTAAACTTACACTATTTTCTTACAATTAACAATTAGAGTTATGCCAAGTGATGTTTTAATATTTATATCAATATTTAATGGAAAGCATTCCTTACTGTATACTATACACGTGTCAATCTCTAGACTCTTAATGGTATTCGAAATGACACCATTAAAATTACTTAGAAATACGAGATTTTGATTGAGGGAAATTAACGATGTGTTGATATATCTATTCATTCACAATACGTTTGCGAAAGTGACTTCCAACTATACTTAATTTCAAACTACACAACAAAAAACTACACATAATTAAAAAAGATTAAAAAAAATAAGAAAACTCTACTTGACCTAATTACCGGTGAGTGTCACTAGTAGTGATATCACAACTTTGTCCGTTTGGAGTTTTAATTTTATGAATTAGATAGTGATTCTTCGTCGTTTGCATTTTTTTGTTGTACCTTTAGTGGTATTTATTTTAGATGTCAAAATATCGATGCCCAAAGACATCTGGCATGTTTCACATCAGAACAACAACGATGAGTGTATGATTTAGTAATTATCATGACTGAATAAAATAATAGCTTTTTTCTTACTTTTAATTTAGTTTACTTTTAAGTTTTATTAATTTTTATTTTTAAATTTCAAGCGTATTTATTATATTTCCAAAGTTGAAGATGTGTCAACTAACGGAAGGAAAACAGTGGAGCCTTTAGACCTTTTGCCCATTAACCACGTTGCTCAACTACGAATTATCGGAAAAAAGAAGACTCAGACAATATACTGAATATTATACATATGTATGACATATCTTATGATTTTGATGACTTTAACGACAATTTATACTTTGACAATAATATTATACAAAGCCAGCCAATAATTACATTTACACTCAAAGAGCATACTCTCTTCGTAAGAGCAGTGAGTTAAAAAAGAGTTTATTTTTATTTTTAATCGATATAAGAAATTATTTATTAAAATTATTTTAATACGATGTTCCATTTAAATATGTCGTTATGCAGTTAAAATAACTTCAGCGTCAATTTGCATATCTTCTGATACTCAGTGACCCGGATTCTTAGTACCGCTTTCATCTCCCACGCCCCATTGATTTTGCATGGTAAAACCTTGAAAATACTCTTAACTAACTCGTATGCTCTCGGCTTTTTTCATCTACTGTAACACCCAATCACATAATACAGCAGGTTATTAACATAAAAAATTCGATTACTTTCTCTTTAGTCCTCAGAAACAAGCTAAGAAAAATTATTAATGATATTAATTTTATTATTTTTCATTTCAATTCGAATAATTACAATAATTACTATATATATATATATATATATAATGAACTTAAATCATAGCAAGTTTCATTAAAATTCATTAAGTCGTTTCGGTCTGAGTTCTGTAGTCTTGGTTTCAGTATTCAGTATCGGTTATAAAATACACCAAAAAAATACATAAATAAATATATATATATATATATATATATATATATATATATATATACATATGTATATATAATCATTACAATAGCATGTCTGTAAAGGTAAATTATTAGATAGTACTAGTTTCCTGTCTTTTTAAAAATTAATAAATGAATAAAGCTTAAAACACTTAAGATACAGAAAAACTGCTTTTCATGAGCTTTGTCCGTTAAATGGATATTAGAAGAAAAATAGTAGTTAAATGGACTTTTAGTTATGTGAATTTGATTATAAACTTTTTCGAATAATAATTACTGTTTTGAAATACTAAATAGGTTTATCTGTTATTTTCTTCAGAATTTCACAATTACTAATAGAAAATTCATAACGACTCTCTCGAGTCCTTTCAAGAAAACGTCGTGGGAACGCAAATTACACCCACACGAACCGAGATCACGGTCTTCAGAAGTTCACAATGAATTATAAATTACGAAAAAACTCTCACATAACTTAATATGGAAACAAAATATTATAAATATTAAATTAATTTTTTTTTCTTTTATTTTTTTATGTTAAAGTCGTTTAAGTCACTGAAAAAATATAGAATTTTTTTTTAAATCTTTTTTTGGAAAAGTTTCTACTGTAAAACATATTTAAAAAGTATAGTATGCTGTCACAGCTTGTAACTTTTTAATTATATTTTTAATAAAGTTAATTGCATTTTTATTAATAATTTAATTGGATTTTAAATTTATTGACTAGGTTTCAAATTTATTATATTAATGGAAATTTTTGAATTGATTATATAATTTGATTATTTATTGTAAATTTTTACTTATAATTTTTGTTTTGTTTAATAACTCAATTGAATTGAATATGATGTCAATTATTGTATTTTTCTCTTTACATGACACATATATAATACAAACGACACTAACGCATTAGGATAACTATCCTGTAATGTTAGATGTAAGATGATGGAATAAAAAAAATGAACTTACCACTGCTTGTCATTGACCCCTTCTTTTAGGAAGCAGATTAATTAGCCAAGTTGCTTTAATATGATTTGATGTGTTTTTTTAAATGTAATAGGGGGCAAACGAACAGTCGGTTCACCTGGTGGTAAGTAAAAGTGACATCCATAGACAGCCGCTACATTAGAGGATTAGCAGGTGCGTTGCCGACCTTTAGGGAGGGGAGAGGAGGGATGTTCCACTAGATCTGTGGGGGGGGGAGGCATGGGCCACCGGATCTCTCACAAATCGAACGAAACACGACGACAGTGCCGTCATTTCATGTCGGTGTTCGTCGTCGGAATCCATTTACGGATGATATCCATGACGCCCGGGTAGGCAGTCCCAGACCTAGGTCCACCAGGTCCTGGATCTGCAGGCAACAGGATCCCTCGGGCGACAGGCTGGCCTCGGCAAAAAGGCCAGACTTCTCCTCGATGGGGACTGTCCGGCTCACCTCTGAACAGTCCCAACGACGCCGTGTCTAGCAGGACCGGATTCTCATCCCGGCCCGACATAGGCACAGGGGCGTTACTGGAGGCGCATTAAGTAGCGCCTTCTACGCACCCCCATTCGTCGCCCGCGGATGGAGGCCACGTCGGCGGCCTTCTCTCTCACCCGCTCGTCTCTGTCTCGCAGAAGGAGACCATCGCCTTCCAGGACTCGTCGTCGCCGAGCGTCGCGGTGAAGATGCTCGGGAGCGACAAGTTCCCTCCGAGGACCGACGTCAGACCCTGACGCAGCGCCGCCCATCTCAGGCACACCTCGAGGGTGTGCTGGGCAGAGTCCACCGCTGCGCCACAATCGTGACAGATCACTCTCTCGTATCTGATGGTATAACTTAGTCGTATTTAATTAACAATAAACCTTCATAAACCAACTATCTGAAACAATTGTCTATACTCGGTTTGACCAAAATAGTACCAATTTCTCATAAAAATTTACATGAAGTAATTATTAAAGTAACGTATGGAAAGTAAGAAAGCCGGAAACTGGATCAGCTACACTGCTTTTTATTCCTTTCCAGATCCAATTCATAGTTTGTAATATTCTAAGGTAGCAATGCATCTGTGCTGTTTAGTGCCAATAGATAATTAAATTGGGTAAATTTCCAAGAAAAAGACGCTAAGAAATTGACGAATAATATTAGAATTGGATGCTATTTAACTAATGAGTGATAAAAGAACAAATGTGTCAATAGATATGGGTACTTTGAATGGGTGAAGTATTAGGCTACCCAACAATGAGTTATTTAGTATCTATATCTGGAACTGACGTAGTAATCTAAGCGAGTATTGTTCTTGTAATTACGTCGGATATTGGGATGCGGAGGAAATTCACAAAATATTACTTATAGAAATTATTTCTATTCAGCAGTAAAATAGCTGGTGATTGGCTCAAACCAGCATAATAGGAACTACGCTACCTTATTCGTAGCGTTTTTAAAATTCCTTGCATTTGTTTTTACCAAGTTCTCCAATAAAAGTCAGCTCACATTGTACCTCATGGAGTTTTTTATGTGTTAAATTCCGCAGCGTAAATGTGGTTTTCATATTATGTGTAAGACATACATATTTTTTCGCACCTATTTTAAAAGTTTTGTAGTTTAACTCGGAGTTAGACTGGGTAAGTCTATACAACTAAAAAAAAATCTCTTTAGTCGTTAAGACTTGACCAACTTGATGACAGGTATTTTTTTTTTATTACTCGTATTATGTTCGAAAATTTCAAGATAAGATTGTATAAGAAACTTAGGAAATCGAACGAAAAATGCGATAAAAGGAATTGTTATTTTGGGTAAGAAACTTATAAAAATACTATTTATTAGTTTGGCCCATTAGCGCAGTTGGCAGTGCTTTCTGTTCCAGAGTTGTGGTTTCGATTCCCGAGCCAAGTCTGGGTGTAATATATGTATATTAATTATTTATATATGTATTGTTTCTGTATTTACATTTTATATAAAAAAATATATTAAGTTGCCTATCTTAAGAATAGACCATGTGTTTGTGTGTGTATGTGCGCGCGCGCGCGCGCACGTTTATCTCTCTCTATCTCTCTCTCTCTCTTTGTGCGTGCGTGCGTACGTGCGTGCGTACGTGTGTGCGTGCGTGTGTGTGTGTGTGTGTGTGTGTGTGTGTGTGTGTGTGTGTGTGTGTGTGTGTGTTAAACATATTTATTTATTTATATTTTTAGACAGTTTAATAATCATATATTTTTATCATAACAACAAATTCAAAATGACTGATAAATCACGATAGATATTGACATGGTATAAAATAAGCGTGCCTATATTTAGCTAAGCAACTTCAAATTTTCTGTTTTATTAAATATCACCGAAAAACGATGACTTAAAAAGTGGCTTTTAAACTAATATTTCTTTAAGTACAGTAAAAACGGCCAGTCTGTTTGGTCTGCGAGCTTATATTTTTTCAAGCCACATCGGAGTCTTATAAAAGTTCAATGTTGTTGACTCTCTCTCCCCTGTCCATGAATTTGATTTTATGAGAGCTGTCTTGAAAGAAATATTTTAAGCGCCCTTAAAATATGAGAGGTTGAAAATTCATATTTAATTAAGTGGAAAAGGTTATGGCTAAGGGATAGATAAATACTCATATTTGTGTACAATTTTTATTTTAAACGTTGAATATCTTACCAAACCTAAGAGTAAAACCTTTCAGCATACAATGATGGTGACATAATTTAATGAAGACGTATACTGTTCCGTTCTGGTGTATTAGTGCGACCGTTCTGGTGTAGTAGTGCGAGTAGTCGCCTCAACGCAGGCGACTGCGAGGTAGATTTCCGTTTGGGGCAGATATTTGTATTTTTGCGAATATTTGTTCCCGGTCTGGAAGTATGTCCTTGTGTGTCTTGTCACCGTGCCTCGGAGAGCCAGTAAAGCCGTCAGTCCCGATTGTTATCATAGACTAAGCTCCAACCCTTCTTCTATATGGAGAAGAGGCCTTTTCCCACTTGTGGGACGTTTAAAGGCTGATTTAGTTCAGTTAAGTTCAGTATACTGCAAGAGATGGCCCCTGATCATTATTTTCAAGTCATAAATTTTGTTTTTGATTTTTTAACCAGAACCCAAAAACATCATCTTGTGAAAATTAAATATTATAAGTAACCTCTAAGCCCTATTCCAGTTGATTGATGTAAGTTTCTTTCTAAGTTTAGTTCTCATCAAACTAAACATTCGCCCTTCCAAGTGCTCGATGAACACGACCTCACTTGCCACTACTTAAGATGTTTAAATTCAATTTCGGTCATATAACTAAGTTCCGAGCCATCATTACTTTACTAATTAATTTAGTTGGAACGTTCAAGCCGAGACTTTTGAAGCAAGAAAAAATACGTCGATTATGTTGTATTAGAAAATTTGCGGTACTCTGCAAGATGATCGGGAAAGATGATAAAATCTATTAAGCAAAATTCAAGCTCAGATAGATGAAGCAAGCTTAAGACAAAAGAAAAAAATCATTTTCGCTGAAGTTTTTGTGATGAAAAAATTAAATAGAAATTATCATATACTTTATATTTAAAAAAAAATTTATAAGTATGGAAAAATAATAGAAAACCGGCTTGTTCGGCTACAACTCATACAAATGCTTCCACACCACTATAGTGTTTTACTATAAGTGTCTGTCTTAAGCCTTTGAATCAGACACAATATAATTGGTAATACGCAGTTAGATTGATTCCCCATCTTGTTTCATCATAGAACTTAATATTTTAATAATTGTTTCTATCGTTGTGTCAGTCAATGGCTTGGTAGCTTAGAGTTTCGACCAACACCTTAAGAAACTTTCGCTGGACTGTTGGATCAAATATTGGAAACAAAAGATGACCGCTCGTTTGTTTGATACGGTACGCATTTTGAGGAAGTTCCTCAGCCTGAAGGCTTAAATACCAGTGGCCTGGGTCTCAACCTGATACAGGAAGATTTTTTTATATAATATATAATATATTTTTATATATAATAGAGTTACACGAGCTTAGCATAGCTAAAAGTGGTTAACTATTATATAACTCTTACTTATACTGTCTGATCGGAGAAGTAACACACTTTTGTAAAAAATTAATATTAAGTAACTACCATTCCTTTGAAATCACTGAAAGGCTATATCGTCTTTCTTTCCTGTCTTTGCTCACTTCCTTCTATTCTACCCTTTTAAAGGTGTTTAAAGTTAAAAATGTACCTAGTTACGCATATTTTCTCCGGGGTTGTAAGTTTATATGTCACGGTAATAGTCTAGTGGACTGTTTACTCGTTTTTATTTCCATAAAAATATATGTAACAGATACCAATTTTCAGAAAAAATCCAGACTACTACATAATTAAATAATAATATGCTTCCATTTTGCTCATAATGGTACCAGACGAAAGGAAATATACCAGATTATTTGTCACAAGTAATTACTATTTATGGAGTTGGAGAGTGAAAACAGATTTCGGGTATTATTTCGCTCAGGGCCGGATTTAGGGCAGGGCAACCGGGGCAACTGCCCCGGGCCTGCACAATAGAGACTTTAAAAAATAATAATTTAAATTCACACTAGTAAACATTATAATATATTTCATCCGATAATAATCGAGTAATATCGATAGGCAGAAGCGACGACTTTTTTTATCGTGTGCACTTACTATTTTGGAAACTAATTTGGGGCCAAGGAGCCTCCACTCCTTTATTGTCCCGAGGCCTCCAGACTTCTAAATCCAGCACTGATTTCGCTAATAGCTGTCTTAAGTAGTAATTTATTTTGATTTTGTCTTAATTATAGAATAGATCAAAGAAGAAGAAAGAGATATATTAAGGGAGATATTGCGAATGTCGTTAATTAAAAAAAAAAAAAATGCAAAAAAATCTTTAATCTTTAATCGTATTTAATTAATTAATTATAATTGGTATGAAGTTAGCATCGATTCGGAATATAGATTTCGCTGAGAAGAATTGGCAAGACTTACACTTACAACTAAACAGTTACTCTTTTAAATATCATTAATTTATTACTCTATAACTATTATAGACTGGCAAATGAATGTGCTTGAAAGTTGGCGCTACTTAGCCCACACATCTTTGTTAGTTATATAATAAAAACTAGCGGCCCGCCCCGGCTTCGCACGGGTATTTAACTAAAATTTCAAAAATTAAAAATTTATATTTTTTATCACCTACACCTGCGTCGATACTGGAAAATATTTTATAATAGACGGATTAAGTTGTCAAACATGTGTCAAAATAAAATGTAATTTAAATCAAAAGCACTAAGGAGTATTGATATCAACTACAAAGCAAATAAGATTTTACCCCCTTTTAACCCCGTTAGGAGATGAATTTCGATAAAATACGAAACACGTCTTCAATCGATTCTGTTAATAAATGTTTATGCAAAATTTTAAGTAGATTGGACCAAGGAATCACGTTGTCCCATACAAACTTTGCCTCCCTTTTTCATCCTTTTAGAGGTAGAATTTCGTAAAATCCGTTCTTAGCTGACCTCTACTCGTCAAAAAGAATATTTCTACCAAATTTCAAGTATCTGCGCCTTATAGTTCCAGAGATATCGTGATGAGTCAATATATAGGTGGAAATCCCTTATATATATATATATATATATATATATATATATATATATATATATATATATATATATGATATATATATGACGGAGTTATAAATCGTCGAAAGTGGTGGGGTAAAATACATACGTATATATACCCTGTTATTATAATAATTACTCTCGATAAAGAGGTAGGAGTTAGAGCTGGATGTTCTAGTCATATTACTATTAGGATTTCTAATAATGTAACAATTAATAAAATTAGTAAAGTACTCTTAGAGTTAACCAATGACAAACAAACAAATCTTTTCTTTTTACCCGACTGCGACAGAAGGAGGGTTATGTTTTTCGAGTGTATGTATGTATGTATGTAGGTATGTATGTATGTATGTATGTATGTATGTATGTATGTATGTATGTATGTATGTCCATTTCTTTGGCACGCCCTACAGCCCAAACGGCTGGACGGTTTTTGACATATGAGGTGTCGTTGGATTTGTCTAAATTGTAGTAGTGACATAGGCTATATAAATTTTCAAAATGGCGCCCGCAAATGGCGGAATGAAGGGGGGAGTTGATTTTTTTTTTATGTTACTGTAGCAATATGGGTATCAAATGAAAGCTAGTAGATTGTTTTATTCTTTTTAGTTTATAATAAGAGTATTTTACGCAGTCGGGTTTTTTGATTTTTTTAATTTAGCATACTTGTTAAAATGTCAGTAAAGCGAATTTTATTATGAAGTGGATAGATGAATGTTTCAGATTATCACCATACCTTAAATTATAAACGAAGTAACGGTGAAAACTTATAAGGCTGTAAAGCACTTGGCTATGATTTTGTTCTCAATAATGTTGTGGTATATTTTTGTGGTTACACCACTAATTATTTTGACTGATTGTATATAGATTTTTATGAATCTTTTTTTTTTTAAATAAAGAGTTACTATTTATTTAGTTATCGAACTTTTTATAAAAAAAAAATACTTATAATAAAATATTTACCATATGAGTTTTATTTATAAATTTCAAAACCAATAATTGCTTGAGTAGCTTATAGTGAAGCATTATCGCTTATAAAAAGTATTTTTGTAAAACTTATCACGACATATTTACAAAATACGTCACAAAATAATATATTAAATATACATATGAAATATAAAATAAATGAGTGAAAATTTCAGTCTCAAGGACGTACGGTTCGATTGTAGTCAATTATATTTTATGAAAATTCTCATTGATGAGAATTGAACACTCGATGGTCACTTTTATCGAAAGACATTACCTTTGTGAGATACGTCAGCTTTTTCAAGATTAACCACGGACTGTCTGAGAGAGTCAGCTGATAGTTTATTAAGTTTTATTAGTCATTAAGTATATGGGTGATTCTTTTCTAACTGTGACTTTTTTTACTAATAATTTTTGGATATCAAATTTTTTTTTTAATCTGTTTATGGATGTTATTCTAAATTATTGTAAAAATGAAAGTCTGAGACGATTTCGCTACAACTTGAAAATTTCGAGAGCGACAATCAAATTTCAAATTTTTCGTTCCACGGTACTGACATATAATAAATTTGACGAACATTCTTTAGAAAAATCGTTTAATTTATTGTTTTATAACACTTTTAAACTCTTTAATATTAATTAACATTTCATTATTGAACATTTTTATAATGAATAATAGTAATCATAACAATTTTTTTTTTAACGTTTTAGTTAACTCTATCAATTTCTCTAATTGCGATGAATTCCCCGATTTTTTGGCATTTCGCAAGTTTAATCATACTCAGTAAGACTTATCAGGTAATTAGTTTAAATTATACATTGCGACAAAAAAAAAATATACAATTTATAGGAAAATTCTAGAAATGGACATGCCACGGTACTGACATTTAAGTGATATAATCTCAGTTTCCTCTGAATTGCAAGTCATACTTTACAAAAAAAAGTGATGAAATATGTTCATGAACATATAATTAACCCAAAAACTTCATTTATAGATAATTAATGACCAGTGAGAGCAAACAGTAAAGGACATAAAAAATCACAGTTAGAATGGAATCACCCATATATATACTATGAATATATGTATAAATTATAAATGAAATATCAACAAAAATTGTTAAAAAAAAAAGTATATCATGATATGTACCCATTTTTATCTTAAAAAATAAACTTGTTTGAATGCATTTACCTAGTCACATAAACGCTGTACACTGGCATAATGGTATAACTGTCATTTGTATTTTCATATTGTAAGTTAATTGGTAGTGCATTTTATAAACTGAAATAATGAAATCCGCCAACGTCATACACTATTTTTTTTTTGTTTGCTCTTTTGCTTTTATTGTTTATTTTATAATGACGGTAGCAGTACATAAATCCTGTTTTAAAATAATAACGTTGAGATTTAAAAGCGCTAGTTCATTTTTAAACACGCATCGTTGAGGTTTTTATTTTACGAAAGCGGTAAAAATACGTTCACTACGAAATACAATATTTTATTTATTAAATTGGAGACGAGAAGAAACTCTTTACTAAGCGATTGATGATATTCAAAAAAGTTTAAAAGTTTTTCCGGTTTTTAAGTTTTTAAAGCGAAGCGAATATATAATAATCAAATATATTTTTTATCCACATTATGCTATCTTAGTTTTTAGTTGTTTGCTGTGCGGTGACTAGCAGAAAATAATAGTGGTGCAAGCAATTGTAAACCAATTAGGATGCTGATAGGCAGCAGCGTCACCATATCCTGCCATAACATACTGCGCTCGCCAACCCGCTTGCTAATCGTGGCGATTATTATCCCCTCCCCCCGAGATGATGGAGGAGGCCTACGTTCAACGGTACTCAAAGGTTTACATATAGAAAAACAAACAATATATATATACCTATATTTTGTTTTTAATTTTTACTTTAATAAAATAAATAAAAATATTTTTTTAACTTTGATCATTTCAAATGCATACCTGATCAACTCTTGAGAAATATCGCATGCAGCAGCTAGTAGTATGTATATTATTATACATAATTATGTAATAATAGGTATATAAGCAAATAGACTGAAATTAATATATTAAATGCTGAAACCTTTCTTATACATATTTAATATAGGTAATATACTTAAAATTTCTACGGACTCTTTTTAATTAAAATATACACATAGTATGCGAAACGTTATATTTCTGAAATAATTTGCGATTTAATTAAATTTACATTTATATGGCGCTTTAATAACTTTTATGTGTTTATTTACATCAAAACTTGAAAACGTTTTTGGTAATATCAAAAGCATTTGAATTAATAAATAAATAATCTAGTAGTATATAAATATTAATTTATCTATTCGTCTAGACTTGTAGTGCTGGACAAAGTAGAGGTTACAAACCGCTTGGTAAACAATCATGCGCTGGACAGACCAAATAAAGGCTGCTGTGGACGCTTTCGTTTACGAATGCGCGAGAAAGTAGCCATTGGAGATGAGTGTCAACGTGTTATAACACTTGTCACAAAACAGGATAACTACGACCGTTCTGTCATAAACGTACCGACTTAGAAGAGAAGTATTTGAAATGGTTAGACGAAATTATATTAGTGAATAATTTTATCACCAAATGTACATAATATTGTTTACAAAAAAATTGTTACATTTCAATTAAAATTTTACAAGTTTTGCTAGATTATAAAGGAAATTTCATCCAGTTTAAATGCCTGAATGCAAGTGGGAAATATTGAAAGCCTATCGGTATCGTTAGTAGCTGCTATTATTAATCTGATTAACTAATAATTTTAAAACATCTAATATTTAATGTATATTTCATTAAAATCGGTTTATTATATCGAACATTATTGTAATTTGAATGACAGTGTGAGATAACCGTGCTATATTCTATTATATTTTATATTCCAAATAAAGTTATTCATAAACAATAAATAAATATATAGATCACAATAACTACGAGAAAATAATTGGTATGTTGATGAATTAACATATTAGTTATATATCATTTATATTGTTATCACCAAGAAGATATTAAAAGAATAAAAAATAAAAACAAAATATATTAACAAAGAATATTAAGGAAAATATAAAGTTAGACGAAGTAAGACTTATTTGTGGGCGAAGCAACGGCACGGCTAGTATTCAATAAATATCTTTCACTCCATAAGAACGGACTAAGAATAACTTATATTACAAAAGTTTTCTCCAAAGTTATTAATTAAAACGCGGAATTCATTAACAATAATAAGAACACTGTTAAAATGCTTTAAGTATTTATAATTTAATACGAACATAAATTGATTAAATTTATTAAAATATTTTGAGATTGTTAACAATTTCCATTGTGGAATTTAATTATAAAATATCATAAAGAAGTTATACAGGTACATGTTAGGTGCACTCGTTTACTACGGTGTCATAAAATCGGCCAAGATCTTTTTAATATAGTCGCGTTCTGAAGGTATTATGTAACATGTTATAAACTCTAGCGTGTTGTTAAATTTAAGAATGTATGCTCTATACTTTTATTATAAATGCGGAAATGAGGGTGTATGTTCATAGTCCCCATGGAATAGTCACTCTTTCACGCTAAAATTAATGAACAGATTGTATTGGAACTCGATATGTCAATAGTTTGCGATTTTCGATACCAAAATTACGCAAGTATAATAATGGGATATGTCTAGTATAGAAAAGAACTGTATGACCATCATATCAACTATTGGATATCGAGGCGAGCAGTGTGTCGTGGCAGATTATGATGACGCTGCAGTGCTGCCCATCACTACTTGTACTCATAACACATTCGAAGTAGAGGAGAATGATGGCGTTAGTTCTACACGCAGAAACGTATAATATTTTAGTAATAGGATTTATGCGAACTAATCGGGATCGAATAGACCAAGCACATGATAAAAGGGACCGGCTATAAAACATTACGATATGATACATATAGGACTGAGCGTTAACTCTAAATAAATCTGAACACGGATGTTACGGCTTCCTAATTTCAAATGTGTACAATGCTATTAAATAAACACATAAGCAAACGATCTCGATAGCCAATAACCGATTGTTTTGTAAACTCGGTAATGCATTAAATGCAGTTCAGTTAATTCTGGAACGATCGATAAACAAACGGAATCGTTTCAATCGACGATCCCTTATCTCGCAAAATTTCAAATAGTTCTTGGTTTGTATCACATTAACAGTCTGAGATATACAGGGTGACTGGTGAATTACCATCGACATTCGGGGAGAGCGCTCGGCGCACGGTTCCCACTCGAATCATGTAAAAAAATAGGTAAATATTAATAAACTTTTAAGTAAAGTTACTCAACAATTATCCAATTATTTACGCATCGTCTGGACACCCTAGCAGCTAGCTGCACTTTCGACACAAAACAGGTAGTTTATCTACGTCCAAACGCCGCCACGTGTAAACAGGGTAGCAGGATAAACAAGCATGATCCAGTCCCCCTTAATACTTTAATCCTGGCTTAGGAAAGGAAAAAATACTAAGATATTTTACTCGTTTAAGCAACAAATTTGTTGACTAGGTAAATTATGTGACTTTGGCAATTTTTAGGTGTGAACAAGCGACACATTACAACACCTGTGCATGTGCCGCCGGCATGACTGGAAAAGTGTCATCGCTTCATTTATTTCAATTGAAATTTATGAAAATTTGGTCAAAAATTAAGTACCTATTTTTATTGCATGACCCGAATGGGAACCGCGCGCCGAGCGTTCTCCCCAAATATCGATGGTAATTCACCAGTCACCCTGTATATTTACATTTGCAGTGTAATTATAGAATTAGATTAGTTAAGAACTTTACTATTAGCACTTTGAAGAGAATTTGAAAATAGAATTAAAATAGTTTTGAGTATATTTAGTTTTCATTCTTTTTACTCAACCTATAAATAAAATATGAGGGTAATATTTACTGGTAAGCGTAGTGTCGAACGGCCATCCGTGCAAGCCGTGCGATGTCTTCGAACCGGTCGCTCTGGAGGTCGATGGGGCAGGCCTACGTTCATCAGTGGACATCCAATGGATGATATGATGATGATGATGATGAATATTTTACATGTATTTATATATGTGCTCATTACTACAACATGAACTAAGTGTTTTGGGCTAATTTTTGGTTATAAATTTATCTTTGAAAGTACGTTCACCTGCCTAAAATTAGCTATTCAAAGGTTTCTATACATTTCGAGTTTCAAGTGATTTTGATAAATATATAAAATATAATAAAAATTAATATGTCGCCTTTCCGATAAAAAAAAGAATGAGTGAAATTGGATAACGTCAATAATAACTAAGTAAACACTTTCACGCTCGTCCTCTCTCCAAAAGGAAATGTGTAGAATTTTGGGAAACAAATACCCAAAGTCTTAGCTCGTAGAATGAACTCAAATCGTGCCCAGCTTCGTTTTAATTCATTCAGTCATTCAGTAGTTTTCGCGTGATACACAGCCAAGATACAGACTGATAAACAAACAAACAAATAAATATAAAAAAAAAACATTTTTTTGGCTTCAGTATCTATTATGAAATTCGCCACAAAAACTTTTTTAGAAATACATTCAATTTACAGATTTGGACCTTTTATAGTTTTATTATAAGCATAGATGATGTGTACTAATTTACAGCTCAGTATATAAATTGTACATATGTTGATGTAATTTTTCGTTTCATCATTAACAAAACGACTTTATAATTTAACTTTACTTAAAAATGTTAGTAATTTAACAGTCGGAGAACTTTACTTAATTATACAATCTGCACTAAAAGTATTTAATTCCTTAGAGTAATTAACATTTGCACATCAAAAGTCCAGAGGTTGGGTTATGACTTGGTCAGAAGCAAGGAATTGATATCATAACTGGAACGCTCACTTAATAAAATTGTATATTCAAATATGCACCTCGAAGTATTTGACATAAGGTTGACATTGGCTTATAACATGTAAAGTAAAAAATCGTTCCGAGCATTTCGTTGACAACCGGTATTTTGTCTCTTTCTTACGAGAGTTGCCTTGAAACCATGGTAGAAAGAGATGCAATCCCGGCCGTATGAACGTTTTTTGAGCATTCCAGTTTGTATATAAATTCCTTGGTCAGAAGTTAAAATGAAATGAGTTTGCCTAAAAATAAAAAGATTGAGTACGTAAAAATGGTAGGTGTATCATATTTAATTTTATTGAACTTAATTGAAGGATGCTGTTAACGTTCAACTGCTGGGTAAAGAAAGTTTGGATCTCAATCCGCCATGCCGCTCCACCGCTGGTTAGTGGATAATTTTCCAAACGGTATTACCGTTTGGAAAATTAACATATTATTAGCAGATTCTTATAACAATAAACGTAACTGCCGCCGTTACGTTCTAACTCACTACATCAAAACGAGTGTAATTTTACTATACAATTGTTCAAATCCAGCATTTTAAACATCATATCAGAACAGCATTATGTTCAGCAGTGGGACGTTTATGTCTTTACGTCTTCTAGTCGTTAATCTAGCACCCTTCAAAAATAGAAAAAAAAATATCATTAGAGATGATACAAAATGTTGTTTGAGGAAAACTTACCACCGTGAATAGGGATTGACGATAGGAGAATATTAAAGACATCAGTCCTGCTCAAGAGGAAATGTTCTTCGATTCTTTTTGTCTTGAAATTTCTGACCCGCATCGCCTCATTAAGAAGGAATGTTGTATTAGGATAGTAAGGTCATTAATTCGCCATCAGATAAAGGCTTTGAGCTATAGAGACGACACTTCATTACACGATACTTCGTGATGCAATTCAAATGAAAATAGTTTCTCTGAAGTCCTCGGTATTGCAATATAAGCTTTGGTATTTATGTCTGACTTTGTATAATAAACGAGTAACTGTGCAAGTGGACGTTTGGATTATGAATAATAAGTTATGTTAGGTTACATATGTACAATTTTGTACTCTTTATATTTGCATGTAATTTTATGCAATTGCTATAGAATTGAAAATTGTTTGGAATCAGTTTTTTTTACAATTTACACTTTATGTATGAGATAGTTTGTTTATTGGAGAAGGTAACAGGCCTAGCAACATCTCTCTATGACTGAAATCTTTCAAGAAATTATGTTTCCCTTTTAAGAAACTGTACTAAGGGGATATTGCGTAAGCACTGTAATAAGTGAAAACAAATGTATACTTATAATAGAACTTTAAGAGGACCTTCTCTACATATAAGATATTTTGAAATTTTTTTATGAAGGACTTTCTATAATTGATACTGAAGCTGTGACTGTAATTTTTATCATTTTGTCTGTCTGTATTATGGCCACACATCACGCTGAAACTATTAAATGAAATTTAATGTAACTTAGAACAATTTAGGTCCATACTACAAGGTAGGACATTGGATACTTTTTATCCCTAAATTCGGCAGTTCCATTGTGAGAAGGAAAGAAAGTCAAATTGAGTACTTATAATTCCGTACTTATAATTAATTTCACTATCCATGTAATATCAATCAAGGTATATAAAGTTAGAGAGAAGCAACGTAGCTTATATGAAAAATAATAAAACCAGAAAATAACAGAGGCGACATCATGCTACCTAGTGTAATACTAGCATTGATCATACATCAGGCAGAGAAATGACTACTATAAAAACTAAAATCCGATAGTATAAAAACTTTGTAATTTGATTTTAAAGGTATCGAAAAAGGCTTCTAAGAACATAGTAATGAGAACAACAGTACACCAGCAAGGATGGTGATCGGCAGCAGCGTCACCATATCTTGCGACAACACACTGCGCTCGCCAACCCGCCTACCAAGCGGAGCTAGTATTGGCAAACCCCTCTCAAAGATAATGGAGAAGCTTGCGTTCAGCAGTGGATAACCAACGGCTGATGTGGTTGTGTGGTGGTGGTGGTGGTAGGGATGATTGTTACTTTCAACATTTAAGCGAATTTTAATGAACATACAAAGCAACTACATACCTTTTACATCAACAACATTACATTATTTAGAAAATAAATTTCAAATGAAATTTAATTAACTGGATTCTAACAACTAAAGCTTTTAGCTCGATAGAATTACAAATTATTTGAAAAGTTATTTAACAGAGTGCATTCTGAGATGTGGATAAATACAGTTACTGAATAATTATTCCGTTATCCGTTTCCGGTAGACGTATGTGGAAAATTATTTAATATTACAAACCGGTCAAGTACGAGTTGCTTCACTTAAATTGTTATATATTTGCTATATACATACATATTTGCTAATCGAATTCTTTTAAATCAGAAAACCCAGAAAAATACCTCTATATGGAAATTTTAGTATCTTATTTGAAATAGTTATTTCAAATAAGTTACTTTAATTTACAGAGAATAAGATCAATTTAAATTCGTTTTTAGAAAACTCAATCACAATCACAATCAAATATGAAATAAAAATTTATTCGAGTTGTAAAACCGCAGTCAGTTTTTCAAGACCTAATTGAATTGTTATTACTATTTTTGGTAACGATTGAATTTCTTTTATATTATACATAAAATAAACAATTTTTCATCATTATATGTTCATATTTTGTAAAAAAAAAATTCTACATCTATTAGAGTTCAAAAGCGTACATAACGTTTCAGACGGACGGATTATTTATTAGTTTGTTTCGTACACCTTCGTCCTTACAATGCAAATTGTATCTATTGTATTTTTTTTTGTGTTTCAGGGGTAATTCTACTTATATTACTATTACAACAATTGCGAAAGTTTGGATGTATAGACGTTTGTTAGTCAATTACGCTTAAACGTTTTAACGGATCTTGATTAAATTTGGCACAGAGTATAAAGTGCCACAAGGCTACTTTATGCCATGGAAAAATGTAGTTCTCATTTGATAGATTTCCAAGCGAGTGAAGTCACGGGCAACAGCTAGTATTATAAATGACGACATTTGTGAGGACGAATGGATGAATGCTTATTAATCTTTTACACACAAACTAATGAACTGTTTACGATGAAGCTTGGTAGGTCGAAGCGTGAAACAGTGGCACTATACACACGAGAATATGTGAATTGTCACGATGGCCGTGTCGGAGAGTGAAACAGTGCTATGTGTAACAGATTGAAGAAATAATTAGATTATTTTGGTTTACGATTAGAATCGACATTATACTAGGGATATGTTATTCAAAACTATACAGATCAAATTATCAGTAAAATACGCAATTCTAATCAGGGTATGTTCAGAAATATTTTAATATTATCTCGTATAGTTTAGAATGAAATTTGTGTTTATTTTTTATTTTACTGACTTCAAAAATTGAGAAGGATGTAAGCATTTCGTCTGCTATCTTAAGAGTACGTATGTGTTACATGATGTCTTAGGAATTAGAAATTTTAATATTTAATTTATATAATGACTTGAGTATTAAAAAGTTTAGTTTTAAGTTGTCACAATATTACGTGGTATTAACATTGAAAAAATTTTGAACTGGAAGCTATTATTTTATGTGTGCAAACTTTATATCAATTTTCTCTTTAAATAAAAACTCAATATGTGAGCTTTTTTCCGGCTATATAATTCATTTATTTTTAAACCAATATTTATAAAATAATATCTGTAACAAGCCCGATGTGTTATTTCTTTTAAATGTGTTATTTCTTTAAATT
Organism: Euphydryas editha; assembly: GCA_036937285.1. Classification (NCBI taxonomy): domain Eukaryota; kingdom Metazoa; phylum Arthropoda; class Insecta; order Lepidoptera; family Nymphalidae; genus Euphydryas; species Euphydryas editha. The sequence goes on along the minus strand of JAUPFZ010000008.1, from coordinate 20,813,775 downwards.
ATTTTGCTTTGGATTTGTACATTTTTAAATTTAAATAATATATTTTCATTTCGTTTACAATACCTTGTTATTTTATAAAACAGATGATTCCTGAAAACTGATTATGGTTTTCTTATATGAAACTTAATACAATATAATTTTTGATTCCGTTGGTGTCATTAACAGTTGATATATCGTACACCACTTATTTCTTTCGAATATTTTTCTATTTACTCGTACGACGAACGCATATCGTCGCTTAAGTTCTAACACCGCGGAAGTCCAAAAAATGTCTTTCTAAATTTTTCATGTCATTTTATAGAGAATCGAAAGACGCACCTTTAGACAAATCAGAAACAAGAATTTTAACCAATGAAAGCGTTTTATTTTGAAAACAGTACATTAAAAATATATATGTACTATGATCGCGATATATAAAAAGGCCCGTTCTTTTGCTCTTCTGAAAAATTATTTTTGTCTTCCGCGGTGTTAGAACTTAAGCGACGATATGCTACTTTCTCATCTAATTTGAAGAGTTTTGATGTTGTTTCTGAAAGTGATGATTTTTCTGTGATGCTAAAATTTTTTAAGGTTTTATACTTTCGATCACACAAACTGAACATTGATCTCTCATTATTTTTATAAACTCTAAACAAATAACAAGAATTTTCGTATCCTTGTTTTAATTTAAACTTTTGTCATTTTATTTAATAAAAATCTCATCTAATAACCATAATTAAATTAATCATACTTTTATTATAAAAAGTTAGCTAATATTCCCGTCATGAGAATGATAGTTTAAAGTATCAATTATATTAATCTTGTAAATAATTATCCTCTGTAAGCTCTGCTACCGTTTCTCTGGGGCCGATTTTTTTATTTATTACGAAACATCACCGCGATTATAAATATACCCTAAGATGGTTTCTGAAATTAATATCTTTCTAGCCTTATTATTACAGTGGAATAACTTTTCATTACTTTTCGTAATCTTAAATTACATAATACTTAATATTTTATGACAAGTTGTTGAAACATCTGTGAAATCATAAAAGAAAAATTTTACAATAAAATAGAACAAGAGCTTATCTCATTTATCTCGAGGGTGAAATAAGAAATAAAAGAAACGAAAATGGTTCTATTTTATAAATTAATATAACAAAAATTCTGACAAGACCAATTCTGTACATTAAATATATTCTTTGAATCTATATTTATATAATTATTAGGTATCACGCTACTATGATATTTTTTTGTTCATTTATACTTTATTGCACACCACAAATACATTATAAAGCAAATTTAAAAGTTGGTTAAAGATTATTTAGTAGAACAGGTGGTCTTATGGCTAGTTAGCCATTCTTTCAGACTACTTACATGAAAAATGAGAGTTCAACAACGTAACTAGGTAGGTGGTGCAGTTATATAATAAACTTATATAATGATGGTTATACGAAATTCATATAAAAATTATTATTTTTTTTTTATACAAAAAGATTTAACAAAGAATTTTATCTCGCCAAGCTGTAATGAGAGATGCGCGAGATGCGCTCGTTATTACAAAAAACAAAACAAAAAAAACAAAAATGTATTCTTATTTACAATCAACAACATGTACTTAAGATAAATAACATCTTTTCTAATCGGTTATATATAACATATTTTCATGATAAAAACTAATAAATATTAATAAGTAAAAATAAAGTAAAATAGAATCTAATCAAATCGTCTCCAGTTATTGTAGCGATCTTTAAATATGTTTTTAAATGTCGATATGTCATATTATATATATATCTCCTACGATCCAGATTGGGTCTAGGCTAGGTTATAATTTATTTTAACATTAATGGGTTTTATTTATTAACTTATCTATTTATAAAGTATTTTATAATTTTATTTTTAATTTATAACTATTGCGACGTCTGTCCTTAATTTGAATATTTCATTTAATTTCTTATTTATTTCTATTCATGACTAAATAATATTAATAATGTCTAATAATATTGGATTAATTATTTTTTTTCTTTCGATGTATATATATTTTATGACTCATTATAAATCGTAATGGTTTATTTATATATTTGGAAAATGTAATTTATTTTAGTATCTACTCTAACGCATTGGCCTTACTGTAATGTTAGTAGTAAGATTTATAATAATAAATAAATAAATAAATATTGAATCATGTCTGTCTGTTTATTTATTTTTATGAAAACGTAAGTCTCAAAAAGTATTGGACAGATTTTAGTAAAATTTAGGGCCCAATATTACTGGTCGCTGATAAATTCAGATAATTATCCGACATATAACAGTATTCAACAGATAAAAGTTTTTGTTGTTTTTTTACTGTTTTACCACCAACCCCACTTCATCGCTTAGATATTTCTATTCATCGCTTGTGAAAGCAAAAGTTGTAGTTTATTAGTTGATGTCTAATAAGTCCTAAGTGTCTGTTTTACTTCCTTCTAATTAAGTCCCTGATATCTTGTTAGTGTCAGATAAACTTTATCAACAACCAGTAAAACAGGACCTTAGTAAAATAAAGTTTATGTAATTAGTCGTAACTTACGCATCGAAGTATCTATCGTGTCTTTTCATATTGTCATAAGTGGAAGAGCAATCCTTGAAGTCAATGTGACTACAGCCACGCAGGACGTCTATTCTTAAATTATAAGAGTAATTATAATATAATTTAAATTAATTAATTTTACTTAGACAAAGTTATAGTATAGTCTTGTTAGCGTAATTAAATAAATTAGAACATAATATATATATATATATATATATATGTATATATATATATATTTTTTTTTTTTTTTTTGTCGTCGTCGGTCTCCATTATCTACAAGTAAACGTCCTACGCTGTTTGATCTACGGTGATATTTAAAGCTGCTGTTGTTTTGCATTTAGTCGTAATATAATACTTTTGACAATCGTTTCTGGTGTAGTGGTTCAAGTAGTTGCCTTGACGACGACGGTTACGGGTTAGGTTCCTGCTCATAAAAGGTATTTGTATTTGTACAAATATTTGTTTCTGGTCTGGGTGTATCTTTATGTGGGTTTCCTCACCGTCCCTCCGAGAGTACGTAATGCCATCAGTCCCGGTCGTTATCATAGACACCTAATTGCGATCGTCACTCAGATAGGAATTATTCTCAACCCACAGGTGGTGCAGTGCGGTGGATGGAGAAGTGGCCTTTCCCCGGCTGTGGGATGTTTAACCGCTCGAGTGTCCGGGCAATGACCTTTTAGTTTACCAACTGCACAAAACTGCCCAAGGCCTCTCACGTTTTGTTACGTAATTTCCCACCGGTGATAGTGTAATATACGTTAATCAACCTGTAGTTAGCAGGTGTACTTCGCGTACTAATGCCCGTATCGAAAAAAAAAAATTGACATGAGCAATATAGCCATAGCGACCATTACAAGGACACGGGCTCTTGCGGTTAGTATGTAAACTCTTGTCAACTAGTAGTTGACACGGATAGTGGAGTGGTCATCCACATCAGCTGCTGGATGTCCGCTGCTGCACGTAAAGCTCTGGAAGGTATTTGATAGTACTCGTTACGCTTGGCAGGTGGGTTAGAGTTGTTTGCACCATTATGGCCTTAGTCGCCTTTTACGACAACTCGATAAGAAGGTTGTCGGAACTATTCATCTTTGCCGGTCAACGCACGCGTTATAGTTACACAATGACTGACCCGTTGGCGCAGTTTGCAGTGACCCTGTTTTCTGCTCCAAGGGTTGTGGGTTCGATTCCCGCCCCGAGTCTGGGTGTAATATATGTTTATTTATATATGTATTATTTATATGTTAGGTATATTTATTAAAAAATGTATTTCAGTCGGCTGTTACCTAAAACACAGGCATTAAGTTGCCTACCTTAGGAACAGACGACCTTGTGTGTGTGTTAAGCATATTCATTTATTCATAATGTCCAAATGGATTTCACGTAACTTTAAAAAAATTGCAAGTTGACGAAAAGTTTCCCTACGTAGAAATGCAGGTTATCAGATAACACAGTCAAATAAAACAGTCACTTTAAATGCTCTTCGAAGCAAATAATTAAACTCACGACCTTCTTTTTTAATTTTATTCAGGAAAAAAAATAGAAATAAGCTAAAATGTTGTAAAAAATAATAATAACTGATATTTGAGTGAGAGAACAGACTAACTACTGCAACTCTATTTACCTACAACATTTGATCAATATAGCATAAGGGGTTTGTTTTTATCAGCGAAACCTTACACATTATGTGTACCAAAAACTTTCCATAAATAAATAAACTTGAATATATAAATATCATCTCAATCAGACATTATGAAACTATCTATATTATAAAGGTCATACACACACACACACACACACACACACACACACACACAACTATCTAAAATCTAATCAAGATCAACCCGACCTTACTCCATTCATTCAGAGGGTTTTAATCTTTCTTCGGGACTATAAATTTTCGTCCTTCCCGTAAAAAGCAATACTGGAGCAGTTTTTAATAAAGCCGAGTTAAATTTAGCTTCGTACGTGATACAGATTAAGTGTTACGAAGAAAAAGCGTTTAAAAATAAACGCTATCTTTAAATAGATCTTTTTTTTTTAAATAAACAATGATCTGAACTGAACTGTTTCCGTTTGTACATGTCCCACTACTAAGCAAAAGCATCATCTCCATATTGGAGAAGAGTTTAATATATAAAACATACTTTTAAGTAAAAACTCATTTTGTTCTGTACTCTACTGTACTGTATCAGCATGTAAACAACCTACTGCTGAGGGAAGTGTATCTACTATTTACTATTAAATTTGAATATTTATAAGGAGACACTCGATAAGCGTGGATGTCGAGACGCGAGCCGGAACCAGAGAGAGCGCTTTTCCCTCTATGTCCACAGACCCGAAAGACGCCGTTTGAGCGCAGATAATAAGAATGAGAGACTTAAATGGAGTAATTCATAAACAATAGATATACATGTATGGAGCACGAAAGACTCTTCTCTATAATTATCGAAGAAGTGTTAGAGCTTAATCCATCACGCTACTCCACTAGTTTGTTTGTTTTTCGGATATTTTTCTCTACCATGAGTAACGATCGCTATTAGATATCTGTGATAACAACCGAGACCGACGGCTTTACGTGTTCTCCGAGGCACGGTGGGTAGACCCAGAAGGACAAACAGCACAGAAACAAATTATTTACAAATATAAATATCTACCCTAAGCGGGAATCGAACCTGCGGCACCCGGTGTTGAGGTAACTATTCGCACCACTACACCAGAAAGATTGTAATATGTAAATACTTATATCCCGATGTTGTTATTATCAGTAAGTGTGTGTTCTCTAAGTGAAAAGAATATGTACAAAAAAAAAATTATTGAGAAAACAAATAAATAGGTCAAAGTCACCTTAAACAATATTGATGGAACAATTTCATCATTGTCAATCGAACACAAGGGTATTCTCGAGAAACGAAAATAGTAAAACTTTACTATGTGACGGCACTAGAGGAGCATACAATTTAAGATTTATTTTTACCAACTTGAGATTTATGGATATAGGCCAGTGTGACTTGAATATTAAACAGGCGCTCATGAATGGCTGAACCACAGTAATAAAGTGGTATGTTAATGCGTTTAAGAAAATAAAAGTTTATTAAGTGAGTATTAGGAAATGAAACCAAACTAAGGAAACTTATACTTAAATGAATTGAACTAAATTAGCCTGTAGACGTCCCACTGCTGGGCAAAGGCCTTCTCTCCATATAGGAGAAGGCTTGAAGATTAATTCATCACACTGATCCACTGTGGGTTGGCGAATAATTTCCGTAACATGAATAACAATTACTATCAGGTGTCAATGATAACAAGTATGCTTAATTAAAAAAAATAACCAACTGCGTAAAATACTCTTATTATAAACTAAAAAGAACAATACAATTTACTAGCTTTCATTTGATACCCATATTGCTACAGTAAGAAAAAAAAATTCAACTCCCCCCCTCATTCCGCCGTTTGCGAGCGCCATTTTGAAAATTTATATAGCCTACTATGTCACTATTAAAATTTAGACAAATCCAACGACACCTCATATGTCAAAAACCGTCCAGCCGTTTGGGCTGTAGGGCGTGCCAAAGAAATGGACATATATACATACATACATACACTCGAAAAACATTACCCTCCTTCTGTCGCAGTCGGGTAAAAACCGGGACCGACGGCTTCACATCCTTTCCGAGGTAGACCGGTAACAAATATTTGTACAGATACAAATATCTGCCAATTGTACAATTATAAGATTCGTTCTTATTTTTATATTGTTTTTTTGACGACATATTTTAATTTTTTAGCAAGTTATATACATAAATAATAAATAATAAATACCTTTTAGTAATACAACTTAAAAAATTGTTGTCTTTAAAGTCGGTTTACGGGCGATAATTTTACGTGATAACGTCATAAGAAACATTGATTAAAAAATTGCATACTTTTATGAATTGAATTGAATTATTTTCACTGAATTATCATTATTTTGTCTAATACAAACAAGGAGTTAATTAAAAATTACAATTTTTTCGATAAATTTACAATTATTTGCACTCGTTAATTCAAATATTTTTTCTCTTCTACTCGGACGCATTTGCCGATGGAGTGGAAGAGAGATAGATGCGTCACAAGCCGAACGCATAGACCGATCGTGCCTCTCTATCGCTCGTTGCACGCTCTCGTTAGGGAAACGTGACAATGAGTCATGCTTTTTCGTGAGTGCAGCCGGCGTTCATCGATTTATAAGACGTTATCACGTCAAAAAATATTATTTAAGTTCCTATATGTACTGTAATTGTTAAGCTCTATACAATAAATAAATAATTACTTACTTTAACATCAATTTAGATGTACCAGCATCTGAAACAAAGATTAATTATAAATACATTTTTTTTTAAATTACTAAATTAATGAGATAAAAAGTAAATTTTTTCGTACAAAAAGAACATGCATGTCATTGGAAGCGCTACATTTCTTAAACTTTTTGTGGACTGACATAGTCATGGACAGAGGCAGCCTCTGTGAAAAGCACTCGAGACATATCCAGCACAGATGTTACAGAATTTTACCTTCTTTTAAACTATTTTTAACTTTATTTTCAAGTTGCAGTTCTCGCTTCAGTTAAGACTTACATTTTCGGTTGAATTTTTCTGGCTGATTTTAATTGTTTTTAAGTTTTTCGACTGTACAAACATCTTAAAGCATTTTTTTCTTTGTGTTTTTTAATTATAATTTAAAATATTTCACACCCATGTGTTAAACTACTTAATAATAAGTACTGATAAAAATTATTATTCAAAAGTTTTATCACCGTACTTACACTTGAAAACTAAAATTATTATATTTTTACTATAAATAAAATTTTAAAATATAATTATATATACATATTTATAATATCTTAATAATAATAATCTTTCACTGAATAAAATAATTTACATTTTAGGAGTTTTTTTTTTAATTTCTTAAACTAATAAATAATAATATTATTACAGAATCGCAACCTAATCTGTTAAAGACAGGCTTAGTGGAGTCGATTGGCTTATCAAAAGTATATTTTGATATTTTCTGTGTGCTGTGGATTATCTCCAAACATTCTCCTACACGGAGAAGAGGCCTTTGTCGACCAGTGGGACGTTTACAGACTGATTTAGTTCAGTTCACATTACGCTTTTGTCACATTTTATATGCTTTATCTAATTTAACTACTAGTTTTCACAAAAAAATATATCTAAAGGTTATAGTTTTCTTATTACACAAACAGTTACAAATTGATTAAAACATAATAATACTTTCATAACATAAAAAAAAAACTAGTATTTATTTATAAGGCCATAAAATATAAAACTTTGAAAATATAAAATATGTGCTTATGGAGCAGTTTCCACGTCGGTTAGCTGTCTAACTTCCTTAACTGGTATACTGCGGAACTGAGTATCTCCGTATAGGATGACAAATGGGAATTCTACTGAAGTTTCAAATCTAATTTTATTCATAAAAATACTTACACATAATATACATAATTATATACAACTACATTTTTGGTTTTGACATTGGGAAAAATGTATTTGACACTTAGTAAGCCACCATTAATTAATTTGAATTTAATTTGTTGATATTAGGAAAAACAGCGAGTGATCAGCAATTGATTTTTTTGCGTTTTGATGTTCTAAACTGGTTAAGTCTGGTTAACTAAATATAGGAGTCTCTATAAAAGCAATAGAAGCCAAAACAATTATTTTTAACATTTTTATCTGTCTGTCTGTATAGTCGTCTCCAATCACGTCTGCTGCACGAAATTAGAAGCAATTTTCATAGCTGTAATCCTGGAGGCCAAGTTTAGTATCTGGTGTAGGTTTCACCTTGATAAACAGTATATACGTGGAGTTATTACTCTATAAACAATTGTAGTGAAATCAATTATATATTTATTTATTTATTACTAGCTTTCCGCCCGCGGCTTCGCCCGCGTGGAATTCGGTTATATCGCCGAGCGCCACATGGTAAGCGCGCCGCCGCCGCCGCCGCTCCGCGCCCCGTCTACCGCCCGATACGCCCGTCCCCCCTTTCTCCGTGCACGCTTTTTTTTGTTTTTGTCCTAAACAATTTAAAAATCTTACATGATTTTATGTTTAGGAACTTCCAAACAAACTTTCGTCCCCTATTTCAACCTCTTCTACCCTTATTTTCGCAATAAAAAGTATCATATGTCCTTTCCCAAGTTCAGTTTTATCTTCATACTAAATTTCATCAAAATCAGTTCAATGGTTTAGGCGTGAAAGCGTAACAGACAGACATACAGAGTTACTTTTGCATTTATATATTATAATAGTAGGGATTATTGTTAATCTTACCACTAACATTACAGTAAGGCCAATGCGTTATAGTAAATACTAAAATGAATTACATTTTCCAAATATATCAATAAGCCATTAGTACCTACGATCTATAATGTAAGTCATAAAATGTCAAATATAACATCGAAAAAAAAATCTATATAATAAGACATTATTAATATTATTTAGTTATGAATAGAATTAAATAAGAAATTAATCAAAATCAAAATCAAAAACAACTTTATTCAAGTAGGCCCCACGAGCACTTTCGAATCGTCATTTTACAAAATTAATAATGTAGTGATTATTATTATTTTTCTGTAAAAGTAAAGCTACCACCGATTCGGAATGTAGATTCTGCAGAGAAGAATCGCCAAGAAACTCCGAAAATAAAAAAAAAATAAAAACGAAATAGTCAAATTAATCAGAGTCATCGCAACAGCTAGAAAATAAAAATAAAATTATAAAATACCCATTAATGTGAAAATAAATTATAACCTCGCCTAGACACAATCTGGATCGTAGGAGAATAATGAATTTGTTTTATACACCATGTCATAATAAGGAAGATGATTTCTTAGGCACCAGCTTGTTATTTAAAAAGATTAGAAAATGAATTTACAAAGAATGAATCACATAATCAGTTAACCACTGCAATAAAAGCATGCGGGTTTGTTGAAATGAAATTTCGTAAATTTAAAATTGCTTATATTTTAATATTTTTGTGACCTTAACTAATATATATATATATATATATATTTTTTGTCGCAGGGGAATCCATTTACGGATGATATCCAGGACGCCCAGGTGGCAGTCCTAGACCTATGTCGGACTCGGCACTTTGGGAGTGCAATACCGTACTAAACCCTAGCGGGAGCCTTCAGCCGCTTTAATTGTAGGGTCCCGGATTTGCAGGCAAAAGGGTTCCTACCAGCGACAGGCTGGCCTCGGCGAAAAGGCCAGACTTCTCCTCCATGGGGACTGTCCGGCTCACCGCTGAACAGTCCAACGACGCCGTGTCTAGCAGGACCGGGTTCCCATCCCGGCCCGACACGGGCACAGGGGCGTCACTGGAGGCGCATTAAGTAGCGCCTCCTACGCAACCCCATTCGTCGCCCGCGGATGGAGGCCACGTCGGCGGCCTCCTCTCTCACCCACTCATCGGCCTCCTTCTGGGACATTACTGTCTCGCAGAAGGAGAACATCGCCTTCCAGGACCCGTCGTCGCGGAGCATTGCGGTGATGATGCTTGGAAGCGTCAAGTCCCCTCCGAGGACTGACGTCAGACCCCGACGCAGCGCCGCCCATCTCGGGCACACCTCGAGGGTGTGCTGGGCAGAGTCCACCGCCGCGCCACAATCGTGGCATTCAGTCGTCGGCTCCCTTCGGGCCGTCCGACACAGATAGTCACCAAAGCAACCGTGCCCGGTGAGAATCTGTGTCAGACGGAAGGTGAGGGGCTTGCGTTTTTGGCGCATCCACCGCTCAAGGACCGGGCGCAACGCAGCCGTAACGCGTGTGCCATACGGCTGCACCGCCAGGTCCTCCCTCCACCTCCGCATTAGCGCTTCCTGTTCTATCCGACGCACCCGTAGGATCCCGTCCAACGTTGGGTTCTCACCAAGAGCCCTCCTACCCGAGACGTATGAGTAGGTCTCGACAAGAACCTCCGCCATGAGCTCCCACGGAGGGGAGCTTAACTAATATATTTTATCCCTAATTTATGCTTAAAAGTTTTATTTATGTTGTTTTGTTTTATTAGAAATGTTGTATACGTACACCTATAAGGACGTATCTGTTATTCTTAACTTTATATGTAATTCTAAAAAAAATATGTTTACTGATATTATCGATGGTGTATTTTTGATGTGAAACATCTATAGGCGCACGTAAAACCGATTTCTGGCGTGGCGACGCATGCCGTGGCGACGCGTCGCCATGTGCATTCGAAGTCACTGATTAAACGAATTAAGTAGTCACGATTTGAAATAAATTCGTAAATTTTTGTATTTAATGAAAATAAATGTTTATTCAATAAATAGTCATCGTTATCTGGAAAAAAATCGTAATATTTTATCTTATCATTATGACATATTTAGTTCCTATCACAATATGTTCTTTTCTGCATATTACTTTTACAAAATAATGTCGATGTTTCACATCTGCCAGGCGTCCCGTGACGGCTCACATGTTTTTTTTTTTATAAATAAATAAATATATTTTATTTCATTGGTTCGAGCTTCATCTACAATGCTGCTCCATTGCGATGATTTGATGATGTGATTTGAGTTCATACTACGAGTTAGGACACTATACTTTTATCGCAAAATTCGTTATGATTCCGTTGGCAGAGCGGATAAAATTCAAAACGTGTAAGAATGAATGAAGTCGCGGGTATTGAGTAGTATAATAATAAATTTAACTTATTCAATATAAACGAAACATAGTCTTTTTTTTAAAGTATGTTAAGGTTTATTACCCTTTAGCATATTGTATGTTATATAGACCATTTTCATAATAGCGTAAAACTTTATAGCGGGCGTGTTTTTACATGAAATAACTTGTAAATATAATATATGCTTAGAGAACCTAGAAAGCTCGGTACATAAAATACGTAAAACAGAACCAAAGATTATGGACTCAAATCCAGGTTGTCTTATGAGTTTTATGAAAAAAAAAAAAAAGTTTTGCTCGTCATTACAATACCACCCATTTTTGTCACTTTCAACCTCAGTTACTCTGTATTCATTGTATAATATTTGATAATGTGACTTGTACGCTTTATAATTAACAGTAAGGTAATTAAAAAACTAAAAAACCCGACTGCGTATAATTTGGAAATGAAATAAATTTGGCGCCATTTATACATACATACTTACATATTCTCGAAAAACATAACCATTCCTCTGGCGCAGTCGGGTAAATATATATTGATAAAGAAATATATACTATTAATGGTTAAGATCGAGCGAAAACATTCACATCCATTTTTTACTGTATTTCATTTTTATCAAAAATTTTGGAAATGAGAAAATGAGGAAATTACGTTGATCTTAAAATACTAGTAAAATAAATTGTACGTTTACGTAACACGTCACTCAAATCCTACATACGAATTTAAATGACACTCAGTAAATGGGAACAGCTCATATCCTGGGTTACCGAGAGTGTTTCATTTTGTACCGCGGAAATGAAATAATTTTTGAGTGTAATCAAATATGTATAATTTTGAACATCTGTATTGATGAAAAGGATTTTAAAATTTAAATTTAAATAAAATTATAAGTAACTGTACTGTACTATTTAATTGGGTACCTATTTGATAACCATGGTGTTGGACTGGAAATTAAACCACGCTCAACTATGGATTGATTTCTACATTTCAATTATTAAAAAGTGATACTGAAAGCACATCGTATACACATAAACATACTCATCACACACAAAAATAAACACTTGAAATTAAACACAATTTTATTTTTTCGGTCACTTTGTGCTTTTGCGCATTGTTTCTAGTTGTTGGATTAGGTAAGCTCTAACCATTCTTGTATATGGACAAGAGGTTTTTGCCTATCAGTGGGTTTTTTACGGGCTGATTGAGTTTAGTCCAATTCACTGGTTCACCTTCAAATAGGTTAGATTCCTATTTGATTTTATTCTTTTTAGTCGAGTTTATTATTTTTATATTCATTTCACTATTGTGAATCAAATGCATGCTGTGACTACCTATAATTGAAATTATATGTAAATTGTACTCTAAGGTCCTAAATGTCTAATTTTAAGGAACATGTAATTTTGTTGGTAGTTCTATTACAAATAAATAAATAAAGAAATAAATTAGTATATCACTTACGTAGTAAAGTGAAAGGTATTTGAACAGTAGTACCTAAGTGTTTCAGTTAAAGATATTTATACTAATATTATAAAGCGGAAAGGTTTCTTTATGTTTGTTTGTTTGAACGCTCTAATCTCAGGAACTACTGGTTCGAATTGAAAAATTATTCTTTTATTGCATTATTCTATTTACCAAGGAAGGCTATAGGCTATATAGCATCATGCTACGATTAATAGGAGCCGTGCAATAATAAGAAACGTTAAAAAAATGGGACTTTTTGAAGTGAAACTTCTTTATCGGGGTTGGAAAGATTTTTTCGTTACGCGCCATCTTGCGTTACGCGCCATCTTGCGTTACGCGCCACCTTGCGTTACGCGCCATCTTGTTCTTGATTATTGCATATTTCAGTCGTTTTTCAATAAACACATGCGCAAGGAAGATTCCGAGTGGTAGTAGATGAAATCCTATATATATATATATATATATATATATATATATATAAATAGTTAAACTAAATAAATAAAATATCAAATTTTGATTGCTACAAAATGTGGCTCTCGCAGGGTTTTGAACTTGCAGCTCTCGAGCGATATACGAAATTCAATTCGCGTTGGCAGCCACTGCGCTAGCAATCTCTAAGATTCTTGAGTGAAATTAAGTATCACTATATAGATGTTCGCAGTTATTGTATGATGTATTCTATAGTGAGTAGGTAATTCGAATATAAATATGTCCGAACGCAAACACAGGACTCATATAATTACGATCGTATAAAAAGTAAACTGTTTTTATTATAAGTTTCACTTCTTACGAGTGTACACTAGTACACGCAGTTTTTTTTTTGACAGCTTCCGTTGCGTAGTCGTTCTTTTAAACTAAACAATAACATAATGGAACCAGGAAGATTGGTTCATTCAAGGAAACTATCTCTTGTACTTCATAATATTAGTATTGAATATAAAAAAAAAAAAAATCTTAAATACGAAATAATAAAATAGAAAAATAATACAAAGTCCTATAATACACAGTTAAGTAAAAAATCAGAAAAAAAACAACTTATTTTTAACTATTATCTGACACATAAAATACATACATCAAATTCAAAAAAAAAAAAAAAAAAAAAACGAAACGCATAACGAAAATTTCAAAAACTAAATTTTAGTTTAAAATTGAAATCGCTTCCACAAAAACATCCACCACGAGCGGAATTCTATTCGACGTTGTGTAACTAATAGTTTAGGGCGTAATTTGTGAGGGTCATGCTTCAAACGACACGCTTGCTAATCGTGGGTAGTTTACAAAACTATTTCGTAACAGGCAAAATTGAACTCTATACAATTACACTAAAGTCGAAAATACACTGTATATAATACACATTTGCCACCATTTCACTTTATATCTGAAATCAATATTTATGAAAAGTTATTCAAAATTATTATGTCTGTTTATTTTAATAGCTAGACGATAAATTGCGATATATATCAAAAGGGTTGAAGGTCACTGTTATTCCTTTAAGTCGTTTGATTTGATTTATGTCCTGCAATAGGCCGTCTAAATCAAAATATGTTTTTACATAATCTTTAAATAAAACATTTACATAATGTTATAAGACTATATAGCGAACGTGCGTTCATAAAATTTTATGTAGGTTATGTTTGACTAGATTGTTTAGTAGGCAGACCACATGAATTAAAAGTGACGGTCGGACTTAATGCCGAGCTTTTGCAAAAATGAAAACGGTTGTAATTTTAAAATCTTTATTTCAGGTAACGAATGACTCATATAGCTTATCAATAAATTTACATCCATATACAAAATAATACAATAAAAGAACAACAAAAATACAATAAACAATAATAACAAATAAACTTCTAGAATAATTAAATAATTAAATAAATAAAATATGCAAATGAACATATTTTGTATTATTTATGTTATATTTTAAATTGTGATATAAATTTTCGAACAGTTAAAGTGTATTTTAGTGAATATCAGTCAATATTCTTTTGATGTTTATGTTGTGATTTTTATTTAATTGTAATTTACGATAAAAAGATTGTAATATTTATATAAAAGATTGTATTATATATTTGTATAATTTTATTTAGTTATAATTGTAAGAATCTGGCAACTAAATTAATTTAATTTAAACCAATCGGAATCGATTACAGTGGGGGTATGTTAAGTGGGTACAATTTGTTGGTAAGCTAAAAGCAGGGACGTGGAATTCATTCTGTTTGCTGGACTTGAAGCGAGAACTAGTTCTTTCATTATATACTTTATTAATCATATTATATAATTGTGTAATAAATATTGTATATATAATTAATTTAATTAAAGAATCAATCAGAAAATGTGTCTAATTTCTTCACATTTGTTTAAAATTGGTCGTCGTATATCTTATCGATTCGCGTCACGCTACATCGCTTTAAAAATTTAAAGAAATAATATAATATTTTTGGTAATAACATATACATATTATCTATATGTTATTCGTAGTTATAACTCAGCGTTTAAAATCAAAATGGACTTTTCAAGATTGAAAAACTTTTGTAATTAAAATCCCGCCGAGTAGAACATCAAAATCAAAATTCATTCAAGAACTAGTATTCTTTCGCAGCTTCGATAAGCTTTTAAGTAACTTTGACTGAGAGCAAGCGTACGCTGAGAATGACGACATAGTTTTAATTCGTACTGAACTAAACTTAACTGGATCAGCCTGTAAGTATCCCACTGCTGGACAAAGTCCTTTTTTCCATAATAAGAAGGACGTGAGTACCACTGTGGATGGTGGGTTACGTATATCCCTATCATGAGTTACGATTTCTATCAGGTGTCTATGATAACAAGCGGTGATCACTTAGTATGACCACTGCGCCAGTAATTGAAAAAAAACTGTTAACCTAGCAAAAAACGTGACAGGAAGGAAATTTATCTGAAAAAATCGGAAAAAAAAACAATTATTAAAATTATATATATATAGTTAAAAAAATGATGATGAAATATCATTGTTCATAATACACTCATCACTCATTCTGCTAACTTAAAGAGTATGTACAAAACGAAACAAGTGCTATAAAAAATCGAATCACTTATTTTTTTGAACAAAAATATCGTATGTCCATAATTGTTTATTGTCACAATTCAGAGAAATTTAACGATAAAGGACAGAAAAATAATAAACATTTTGTTTCAGTTCACTCGGATAGAACATGGACCCAATCAAAAGATTGTGTATTTATTTCGCACTTCGTTTCACAAAGCAATACTGAAACAGTAATTGTTCGTCACGAGCGCGATGAACATACATTTATTTTCGTTTATTGATTGTGATTAAGATAGCTGAACCAAAATAATATGCTATAATTGCTGTAAAATTGCTCTACATAGTAATAAGAAAGCGACTGTTAGCGTTTAGTTTGCGAATTAATAAATCAGTAAGGTAGCTGAATAAATTGCTTATTGCGCAAGCTGAAATACAATAATTGTTTGACAATGCGAGCGATCAGCAATTGAAACTTTTTCAGTTATGGATAAGTCTTTTCTCTAAAATTTAATGTTTTACTATAGCAAAATTTTTGTTAAATTTTATCTTTTGACTAAGTTTGATACATGTTTTGACGTAATTAAACAATATTTGTATTATGATTGTAATACGTAGTCGTATTTGTTGTCCAATTTATTTCAGTACGTCAATGAGAATAGTATGAGAATTTATTGACAGAAATTATCAAAAAAGAGAGAACTTATTGGTTGTATTAATTTTGGAATGTATTGTAGGTTTTTTTTTAAAATTTAATTCCATAAAACATCACATCAACACCAATTGTACAAATCATAATGAAACATACGTAGAACCATGTAGAACGTGCAGTGAATATTTTATTTACAAAACATTTAATTAAAGACAGACATAAGCATTCACATAGATTTTCTTTAAAGAATTTTTCATTTTGAATGTTTAATTTGTTTTATGAAGGTCAAAGTGTCTCTTTCGCTAACGTTTGTAGTTATTCGATTACATGAGTGAGTGTGAGATCCGTATAGGCCATTACATAATGAATGATATATATTATTAAAAAGTGTGCTTTTTGAAATTATTTCAATATTGAGAATCTACGTTATTTTACAAATCCTTGAACTCAAACTTGTAACAATATATTAATAATTTCGTTTTTAATATTAAAAAAAAATCACTAAATATTATTTATTGTTATTTTTTGTTTAATAATAGTAATAATAAAGTTTATTATTAAAATTTAATGTCTTACATTTCGTGAAACTGTATTATAACTACAAATATATATTCAATTAAAATATATGAGTCTTGTAACCTTTTTAAATTATTTTATCTGCCTGTATAATAACTATATAGGCAGACAGGTCAAGGTGAAGCGAGTGTACAACAAAACCTATACGCATACAAAGCTGGAAATACGTCAATTTAATGGCTCGTAAAAATAATACATCTCACTATGCAATGCGATGTCTACATTGTTTATATTCAAAGTAATACTCGTGCAGCTTTTAACAAGACTCTTATTTAGTTGTTATGTAAAAGTCTTTACTCTTTACATATTCTTAGTAAAATGAAATGAAACACGTGCGAGGCAGAACACAATTTTATTATGTTTTTTTTTTTCTGCGCCCCGCGGCATGATTTTGATTAGATTTTTCCGCTTTGTAGTGAGGTTCTGATGTAATGCCCTATTTGCCTGAAAATATCATAAGTTGATGAGAAATTGTACTTTAAAAAGTTTTCTAGTAAATTTATCATATTTAAGCACAGATAAGAAATCTTAATGTTAACAATAAGCCACGCGAGACTATTTATAGCTTAACGAGGCAGACAAATTAAGAGAATAAATATTTGACGTTGCTGAGTGAAATCACTTTTGTGATTTTGTGTCTATGAAAAAAAAAAGTGTAATTATTTTATGATAACCAATTATTTATATTTATGAAAATTACCGCATGGTGACCGGCAGAGAAGAATAGTATTGACCTACTTCGTTTTGAGGTGTCGTAAAAGGCGACTTGGGCCATAGTGGTAGGAACAACTGTACACCAACCAGGGTGCTGAAGGGCACCAGATTTTGCCACAACACACGGCGCTCGTCAACCGGCCTACCAAGCGTGGCGAGTATTGCCACATATTGGGGATACTACACTCCCCAGAGATGATATGGTTGTGGTGGTGGAAGAAAATTAAAAAAAAAAAACGGACTGTATTTTACTGTAAATACCTGTATATACGCTACTAGGCTAGGTCTTCTTCTTTTTAGGAAGATGTACCTTAAGGAAGATGAGAGCTTAATGCGCCAAGCTATTTCACTATACATTGAAGCACATATTTATGTATAATTATGTCACAGAATCTTTTTCAAGACATGAAAGTTCTCTTAGAATTTTTTGTTTTCACCATCTAGCTGTGAAGTTTTTGAAAAATAAATTTATCAATTGACAATGTAGCACTACATCAGCTTATATACACGCTTCATCAACTGAAATTTTATAAAAAATTATAATAACTGTTTTCTCAGACAGAAACCCACTTATCAGTAGCTTTCTATCAGTCAAAACAATCCCATTTATATTAAAATGAAGCGCAGTCTTGATATAGCGCGGTAATGATGTGCGACAAGCGATATTAACGCTCATTGAGTTACTGTCTGCGTAAATTATGTCGCGACGTGACCGCTTATCGCGGTCAGGCGTTAAAATGCTGGACTATGCTCGCAATTCCACTCGCGTTCAAGTTGAAGTTTTGGCTGGTTAGGCAATAACCTCCCGCGATGACTAACGAGGCGTTGTCGCAGAGGATGCTTGTCGTCGTCTGGACGTTTTCGTTGTGTATGTTTGTGCATGTCATGCTATTGACAGGTCAAAAATGAATCCACCATGCAGTGTCACCGCCACCACTCCACCTACCAAACAGATATGTGTCTACATTTATTATTTTTTTTGTGTGTCGTTTGGTAAAAATGATACTTTGGTACTAAACGTTGTAAAGATTAAAAAAAAAAAATTAAAACAAGATGAGTTTTACGTTCTGATTATAGAATTATTAAAAGTAAATATTTTATTGAAAAGATAATTCTTTCTAAATTACATGTTCGTGATATAATGTAAGTGGTAGAATGAAATGGGAGCTATTGGACCATTGTACATACTAATAACACATTCGTCTTGTGCCGTAATAAGTCTTAAAAATCGTTTTAAAACTTTTAACATATAGGTAATAATAATTCCAATTAAAACTTTTTAACAACACTCACTGTTCAAACTCGTATTAAAAATTTCGAAATATTTGTGACTCATACGTTGTCTACTCTCGTTAAATAAGTTGTACGCTAGATTTTTTGCACGAAACGAAATAAACAAATCAATATGCTATGAGAAGCGATCCGGTGAAGTGGTGCGAGTCGCCTAAATACCGGTTGCTTCGATTCCCGCTCGGGGCAGATATTTGTATTTGTGCAAATATTTGTTTCTAGTTTGTGTCTCTATCCTTCTGGTTTTCCCCACCGTCAAAAAAAAGGGTTAAAAAATTAGCCTTTTATACTATTATATCAAGAATATAAACTAATTTTTATCGTCTATCGATATTTTTATTTCGAAGCAAATCCTAACACAAACTGTCATAGTCATAAAAACTATTTTAACATTTAACGCATGTGTTAAGTTAATTCTTGATGGAAAACCGACATTTCATAAACTGACCGCCAATGATATTGAATCGTAGCATAATTTGTGTGTTTGGGATTTGTTTATTGAATTAAACTGAACGGAATCAGCCTTTCAACGTCCCACAGTTGGACAAAGACCTCTTTTCCATATAGGAGAAGAGTTAGAATAATCATAATCCACCATGTTGCTCCACTGCGAGTTGCCGGATAATTTCCCTATCATGAGTAACGATCGTTATCAGATGTCTATGATAACAACCGGGACCGACGACTTTACGTGTAGGTTTACGTTACGAGGCACGGTGGGGAGACACACAAGGACATACACCCAGACCAGAAATAAATATTTCCACAAATACAAATATCTGCCACGACCGGGAATCAACCGCCGGTGTTGAGGCGGCTACTCGCACCACTACACCAGAACGGTCGTCGAATATTATTTATAGAGAACTAATTTTCGTAACACGTCAGTCACTTTCGCATTTATAATATTAATAGGATTATTAATTAGTAGGATGAAAATATTTGTATTATGATATTTACGTAATTATTTTGTTAGATAAGGTCAAGTGCTTAAGTAATAAAACTCAACAGAATTGTATTCTGTCCAGTAGTTTGTCCGTGATGCGCACACAACGGCAGACCTCTATCAATTTATTTAATATACACAATCAAAGAAGCCATAATGTCACTTTGAGAGCATGTACAAAGTGTACTTATGTAGTGAAGTGTTTTTATTTAATTCTATTGAGAAGGGTGTCACGCTTTACCATCGTGATATGCATCTTAACTGTAGTGCCGGAAATAAGATTTAGATACGATATTGATGTTTGGTGTATTTTCATTTTGTGTTCTTTTATTCCATGTTTACATATTTTATTTTTTACACTTTTTTTTTGCACACCAATACAAAAGTAATAAAATATAGAATTCAAAATAATTAAGCTTTAAAAAACGATGCTATCTTACACAGCAATCTATCATTTCCACACAACTTTTGGGCAGAGGACTAGCAAATATTAAAAAATAGATCAATAAATGCATACATATATATAAACATACATACATATATATATGTAAAATTAAATACACACACAGTTTTCGCGTAATGGTGTGAACTTCCTTAATGCTGGCGATCGCGGGTTCGATTTCCTCTCCGGGTAGATATTGTTATTTGTATATATATATTATGTTTCTGGTATGTGTGTATGTGTATGTTCTTATAGGTGTGCCCGTCATTTCGGGACGTCATGTTTGAATGCGAAAGCGACTCTGTGGCGTCCCACTATGACTATGAAGGCACCATTGGGTTTTAGTTCTGCCGTATCAGCGAGTCCCACATACCCGTCGCCTTTTGCAGCGGGATGCGTAAAAGCATCGAAAAAAGCTAAAAAAAAGGTGTGCTCGTCATGCCTTGGAGAGCACGTAAATCCATCTATCCGGGTTGATATCATAGACACCTGATAGTGATCAGTACTTTGTCCAGTCATTTGTAGTGGAGCAGCGTGATAGATATAGCTCATCCTTCTCCTATATGGAAAATATGTTCTTGCTCAGAAGTGGAACGTTTACAGGCTGATTAAGTTCAGTTTATTTTCCATCCAAGCAACTTGATAAATTCCACCAAATGACATAACCGTACTGTTACTGTATCAGCCTGTAAACAACCCACTGCTGCGCGAAGACCTCTTCTCCATATAGAAGAAGAATTAGAGCTTAATCCACCACGCTGTTCCACTGCGTATTGGCGGTTAATTTCCCTACCATGAGTAACGATCGTTATCGGGTGTCAATGATAATAACCAAGACCGACGCCTTTACTTGCTCTTCGAGGCACGGTGGGGAGACCCACAAGGACATACACATAGATTTGAAAAAATATTTGTACATATACAAATATCTGTCCGAGATGACATAACAACACAAAATATCTATTTAATCTCAAAATAATTTATAATGATAAACATACATACCTCATCCGTACGAGTATACCATCTGTTTGTATTCGAACATTGATAAATTAAAACGAATCATCGTAATGTTTTGTGATTACAACTCATCTTGTGCTTCTATTCGGTAAATATTTTTTAAAGGGTGAGACTGATTGAACTATGTGAGAAAAGTCATGTGTTAGATATGTACCTATCGATTTTCTTTGAAAATTATAATCTGCAATTTTTATATGCATTTTTATATTTTAGCTATATGTTGTCTTTTTTTATCAACAATTATTCTTACTTAGGAATATTGTAATTCAATAGTCGTTTGTTAATAATAATACCATGATTTAATTAATTGTAATTTTCATGTAATATGGATTGTTCATTAGTAATTTATTATTATCACTGTGTGCAACCATAATTTCTGTATGTCGTGTTAGCCTGTAAGTGGTTGTTACATTTGTATATGTTAATGAATTAATGTAAACAATCATTGGTTAACCTAATAAATAAAAAAAAAAAAAAAGATAAAGGTGCGTACTTCTGAACTGAACTGAATCAGCCTGTAAACGTCCCTCTAAGCAAAGGCCTCTTTTCCATATAGTAGAAGGGTTGCAGCTTCCACCACGCTGCTCCAATCAGGGTTTGTGGATAATTTCTCGACTGTAAGTAACGATCGTTATTAGGTGTTTGTGATAACCACCGGGACCAACGGCTTTACGTGCTCTTCGAGGCACGCTGGGAAGATCCACAAGTATCTACAATTGCGACCTTTAACGGTCATCCACAAGTATCTGTCCCAATCTGCCCCGAGCGGGAAACGAATCCACGACCGCCCGCGTTGAGGCGACTACTCGCACCACTATACCAGAATGATTGCGTACCTCTGCGTGTATAGTAATGCCCCTTACAATTTATAACTGTATGTATATTATATTTTGCCTTCGGTAGTTCATAACATAAATAAAAAATATAAACAAATTATTGTAGTGTACCCATGATACCACTTAGAATGGCAACGAAATATCGGCAACTCAAAATTACCAACATGATAAATAGCTTGTTTTACTGTATAAATCAGCTTCGGACGGCCGTCCACGAAATGGACAAACTGAGACTTAAGGCGAGTCGCCGGTAGCCATTGGATGGAGACTATTTCGAACCGGTCAATCTGGAGGTCGACGGGGGAGGCCTACGTTCAGCAGTACACCTCCAATGGCTGATATAATGACGATGATGATGATGAGATACAAATCAGTGTTAGTGATCATGAAAGTTTAAAAACTTATATAAAATCCTTATTATTAGTAACCCAACAAATTTGAATTTCATTTTTATATCTCCATCGAAAAAGTTTTTAATACCTTCTTGAATATTTAAAATTAGATATTTCATCTCGTTCCTACGCTTATTAGATGTCGTTTAATATGGGGACGCTGCTTGGCAATATATTAAAAGAGATAAAATGTTACCTGTTTATAACTGTATTATAAAGTCTGTTTTATAATTATCAAAAGCACAATAAAAGCGAAATTTAAACACAATATTACATAGTGATTTTTATAATGTAATGAATTTTATAAAAATATATTATGATAATATATGAACTGATATACTGTGCTGACTCAATTAAAATATTCCTAAAATAAATTATATTATCAAGCTTTTACGATTTTAAAATGCAATTGAAGGCACGATAAGGACAGCCACGAAAAAAAAATGAAGATAAAAAAATAAGAGCAAAATTCAAACCCATAACCTTCCGTATTAATAGAACGTTCGTCACTTCTACACCAGAACCATCATCCGAAAAAACGTGCAACTGTAATTACTAAGCTTATGTAATTTAGGTGACGTCTTTTTTTACCGATAGCAGAACCGAAAATCGAAATATTTTTTATATAAAAAGGTAGATAATTATGAGAATTATACTAATATTATAAATGCGGAAGTAAGTTTGTTTGTAACGCTTTCACGCGAAAACTAACCGATCATCATGAAACTTAGCCGTTGGATATCCTCTGTTGAACGTAGGCCTCCCCAATCGACCTCTAGAGCGACCGGTTCAAGGTATTATATATTATATTAATTCAACCTATCCCATAAACTAACATAATTGTAGTTTAATCCACAAACTACTGGACATGTATATCAATGGATTTGTTTTGTAATAAACTTGTCAAACATGTCTGACTTATATGTTTCTAAAATTTTCAATTATTGATTCATTAAAGAAAACGATAAGATAAGCATTGCTTAACTGACACTTACGGTTTCTGACTACCAAACGAAACGTTCAATAAATATTAAACCAATATTCATTTCCACAATCTATGTGTGATGATGAGTGAGATCATAATGAATATCATACCTTATATTATATAAACAAAATATTATATTGTCATTTTAAATTGAATACTAAAGAGCAACCTTGCCTTGACAGGCTCATTTGCAATTTCCTACTCGAATGTTCTATGTTTCTGTCAATATTCATTATCGCGTGAGTGCTTTAAGTCATGTCAATCCATGTGTAATCTTGTGAATCATTTTACGTCATATCCGCTATCGTTTGCATATGTGATCGCTTTTCAGTGTTCCCTCGTAAAATGAAAACTGATCCGTGGCACTATTAAGTAACTTGCGCGATCGAGAGAAATCGCTGTGGTGTCAAATTTCAATACTATTTCAATACACCACAGCGATTTCTCGCGATCGCGCAAGTTACGTAATAGAACCCCACCGATACAGTCTAGTGTGTTATCGTGTGTTCGTTTTCATTCGAAGAAAATTACTGTTTTGGACGTTCTTGTGGGTTCAGAATTTTTTTGGAGAGCACGTAAATTCGTCAGTCCTAGTGATTATCACGAAAACATAATAATCGTCACTCTTGGTAGGGAAATTATCCGCCAGCCTACAGTAAAGTAGTATGACGGATGAAGCCAACCCTTCTTCTACACCCCAAAAAAAAAACCCGTAACCTATACAGACTGTTTCAGTTTAAAAAGATGTTTTAACTAGATGTTGCGTTAAATATTTGTTTTCGTTATACCTTCTTCTATAAACTGAATTTATTATGGGAAACGAATAAAAATGAGTGTTTGTAACCTTTACACGCGGTTGAAGTAAAACTTCTTTGACAATACGACAGATTACGATTAAGTCAAAAATAAATAGGTCATGCTAGGATTTAAAAAGTGTACATATATTGATAATATAACAACAGTAATATATACACTTATTTAAATCAAGCATTATACATAATAAATACATTAATTTAATTATCATCATAAACGGGTCATCGCCAAAACGCGTTTTCGTTGCATTGTCGTCGTCAAAAGCATTCAGTGCCCCTTAATAGCGTCTAAAGAAGTTTTACTTCGAAAACAAAAATGTTGACGTCAGTTGTAAACATTATATCAAAATATTTTGATTAATCTATTTTTATGGAAAGGATAAAATACATTTTTAAGCGACATACGGAACACTGATTATGTAAGAGGAAATTACGCTTGATAAAATTATTTTTCATTAAACAAAATTTTATCAGAATATTGTTTCCATTACGCCGATAATACATGTATTATATTACAACGTGTCATAGAAGATGTATTAGATTTTGATCCGAAAATCTTTATAGATTTACAAAATAATATAGAAGTGAAATTGCTCAATGATAACATCAGAATCATTTTTTATCGAAGGCAAAAAGTATTGTTTGTCGAATGTTTCATTATTTACGTATCATTTATCCGTAATTAAACGGTTGTATAATGACATAATAAATAAATAATCTGTACTTTTTAATATTATAAATCTGAAGAGTTTTTTTGGTTGAACGCGCTAATCTCAGGAACTACTGGTTCGAATTGAATTTTTTTTTTTTGTGTTGGATAGCCCATTTACCGAGGAAGGTTATAAGCTATATAACATCACGCTACGATTAATAGGGGCTGAGCAATAATAAATATATAGCATAAGAAATGTTACAAAAACGGGAAAAAATAATCATTTTTGAGCGCTTTCGTTGCGTCCTTTATTGTTTCTCTTCTCGAGACATTTTTTAACTATAGTTCCACTTTTAAAGTAAATATAACATCACTGTTACTGATAATTTGCGAAAAATAACAAGAACTCAATAATACGTTGAACGACCCAGAAATCAAACCTGAAACCCCTTGCTCGTCATTAACGCTTGCTACCACTCGACCAACGAGGCGGGTACCTACACTTAGAGTAATTATTTAAAAAACATTTGAGTACGTTTTTCCCTCAAATTAACGCGGGTGAAACTGCGGGGCAGAGCTAGTAATAAATAAATATGTTTAACAAACACACGTGGTCTAGTGTTTCTAAGGCAGGCAGCTTAATGCCTGTGTAACAACTCTCTGATATAATATATATTGTTTATAAAAATTATAAATGTAAATAAAATTTATATAAATAAATATACAGGGTGACTGGTGAATTACCATCGACATTCGGGGAGAGCGCTCGGCGCACGGTTCCCACTCGAATCATGTAAAAAAAATAGGTAAATATTAATAAACTTTTAAGTAAAGTTACTCAACAATTATCCAATTATTTACGCATCGTCTGGACACCCTAGCAGCTAGCTGCACTTTCGACACAAAACAGGTAGTTTATCTACGTCCAAACGCCGCCACGTGTAAACAGGGTAGCAGGATAAACAAGCATGATCCAGTCCCCCTTAATACTTTAATCCTGGCTTAGGAAAGGCAAAAATACTAAGATATTTTACTCGTTTAAGCAACAAATTTGTTGACTAGGTAAATTATGTGACTTTGGCAATTTTTAGGTGTGAACAAGCGACACATTACAACACCTGTGCATGTGCCGCCGGCATGACTGGAAAAGTGTCATCGCTTCATTTATTTGAATTGAAATTTATGAAAATTTGGTCAAAAATTAAGTACCTATTTTTATTGCATGACCCGAATGGGAACCGCGCGCCGAGCGTTCTCCCCAAATATCGATGGTAATTCACCAGTCACCCTGTATATTACACCCAGACTTAGGGCGGTAATCGAACCTGGAGCAGAAAGCATATATCTATACCTTACGCGTGGCTACGTTCAAAACAATTTGTAACAGAACTAAACTGAATCATCCTACATACTTCCCACTATTGGGCAAATGCCATTTTTCAATATAGTAAAATGGTTGGAGCTTAATCTACTACGCTGGTCCATTTCGGATTAGTGGATAATTTTTCTACCATAACGAATGATTGCTATTACGTGTCTGTGATAAAAGCCGGAAGCCGACGGCTTTACGTGTTCTCCGGGGCAAGATGACGATACCCACAAAGGACATACATTCAGAGGAGAAACAAATTTTCGTACAAACACAAATATTTACACTTAGTGAAAATCGAACCCGTGACCGTTGTCGAACAATATATGTATAATTGTCACCGTAAATTTTTTATACATTTTCAGTTTAAAATATTTTCATTTCGAACTTTAAACTTTTAAACCATCTGTATTTATTGAACAAAATGGATGGATTCTGATGATGGATGGTTGTTGTTTTGACAATAATTTAATATAACGAACTTAAGTTTCATACCATTTACAAATTGACAGTTTTCAGTAGATTTTACAAACAAACAATAGGGTAATAGGGTGATACACAGTTAAGTATGCCTATACTTATCCGACATATGAGTATTATGGACCGCGAAATGCGTTTCGCAGGCTTATGTGTGATAATCCCGTCTGAGGACCTCCAAACAGGGTACATAACTTTATATCGGTCCACAAAATATTACAATACTAGCTTCCGCCCACGGCTTCGTCTGCGTGGTTGTATTGCTTTACAAAAACATTGTTATACAAAAGTACCCTATATATGTCCTTCCCCAGGCTTCCCTTCAGAATATCTGTATCTAATTCTTACAACAGCTCCGAAACAAATACTCATATAAAAAACGTTCCTCCACGCTCGCAGAGTGAATAGTAATACATTTTCCCGGTGGGCACTTTAGGGAATTCTTGTGAAAAGAAAGTCGTAAGCGCCGTGGTATAGGCGTCACTTACGCTTTTTTGCGGGATAATTTTTAAATTGTGTTATATTATGGCCAAATTACAAAAAAATCTTTATAAATTGTAGTCCATATGTTATTCTGACGTACAATCTATACTACTGTAAGGTTTCATCTAAATCCGTTCAGTAGTTTTTGCGTGAAAAAGTAACAAACATCCACCCAAACAAACTTTCGCATTTATAATATTAAATAGCATTAAGCATAAATTTATAAGGGTATCAATATACGAAATTCTTGGAAAGAATCGTGCCTATAAAACTTATTTCAAGATAAAGATTTAACGATAGCAAATTACAATGGCTTTAATCAAAAATTAAAAGGCGTAAAAGGATTGGAGCTACAGCGCTTTGTAATTTCCTCGCTGGATTGTACAGCAGACGTGATTTTTGTAAAACGTTTCCCTTTTCCAACTTCGAACATAAAAATTACGTACTTTTCCATTATTGTTTCCGCCTGTCTTTAAGTTTAAGATTATTTTAAAGTAACTTTTTTCATTTAACGAATTATGATTTAGGAGTCGAAGTTTAAGCTTTTAATAAGTATTCAATTTTGAACGAATGGCCTAGGTAATATCTAAGGTTCCTGATAAAAATCTATTCCTGTAGTATGAGCTGTTGCTGTGACATGAGACAACAATGAGACAACAATATGTGAAAATTTGCAACGCTTTGATTTAGTTGAAACAATACATTACCTCAAAGAACAATTTATTCTATTATTTCCTTTATCATCCTATTTTAAAAACTCTTCACAGCATATGTGGTGAAAAAAATTGGACGTTTAACCGACTTTGATAGAGTTCGATAAGTATTTTACTTATTTTGACAGTATTGTCTTGTTGTTTTATACGATATAAGGAAGTAAAAATGAAAGGCGTATTCATTATCTATACATATAATGAAACTGTAAAGTTTTTGTAGACATCTAAATTCACTAATAAAACATTTCTATATTTTTTAGAAATGTCTGTCTGTCTGTTTGTTTGAACACTTATCAGTGCTAAAGTACTAAGGGTAGGTTAAAAAAAACAGCTTAAAATAATTAAGCATACCCTGACATTTAGTACTTTCCTTATATTATTTTATAAACATCGTTTGACTCTATCAGAAGTTTTTGTAATTTGGTATTAACATTTTGAATAAAGACGTCACAGAATAGTAATTTAATGCATAATAATATAACCATTAATCAAAATGAATGAATGCATTATAATATAAATATGACCTAAAAATGGTAATAACGTTGTATAATACAATTATTTATAGTATTTAATGAATTATTATTAATACTTTATACCAAATCAAAGCTCAATAAACGAAAAAAGAAAAATGAAAACGTGAAAATGTCAGATTGCGATTAATTTTTACTCAAAGTACAACATTTTTAAGTACGACACTAACATAATAGATGGCGCTGATGGTGCTTCGATTGATTAGTTAGTATATTAGTACCTTCAATCACTTACACAACTACCTACTAAAATAAAATTTATGTGTAAGCAACGTCAGAGGCACAGCTAGTTTAAATTGGAAGTCTTTGCGGTTTTTATACTCTTAGAGCCACAAGCTCTATGATTATAATAACCTCTTGCCTTTCTTTACTAACCTCTTTTATAAAAGCTTTTTTTCTTAAAACTTTCTTTGAGACGTTTTTATAAAATAAACATACTTATTTACTGTTGCATTTCAGTCCATTTATATACATACATAATACGTATTATTATTTGTAATGTATTTTATTAATCTTATTATTTTAACAGAAACCGTGACAATAATTTATATATACACGAGAAAGGAGGATAAACTTCTAATGTCAAGTTTTCGACTTCTCAAAGTAAATGTTTCGTTCCTGAGGCAAGTTATTTGTTATTCGTTTACATAATAAAATCCCATAAACATTTTACAGTTGTCGACAAATAAATTAAAGGTTTCAATTATTTCTAAGTGATGTTTCAAATTTACAATACTTTGAAGCGAACTTTAATATATTACTTTTTTTAATTAAATTGATTTTGATAACAAAAAAAAATGTCAAACAAACGATCAAAGGTAGTTGAAAAATTATTATCTTAATAGAATTTTAAATATTCATTTACAGAAAAAGGTTTTTTAAACAATATTTAGAACAAATAGTCAATCGACAACAAGTCGACAAAGTTACTTTGATACTTTAATACTTTACTTTGATTAACCACAGTGGTATTAAATACAATGTAATTAAATTATTGGCTTTTAGTTATGACAGTACATTCGATTTCGACAATGACAAATGTATTGAAATTTATTTATACCACAATCGTATGTGATACTGCAAAATTACATTGTATAATAAAATCATCATGACCTTTAAATTATTGTAAATAAAAGAAATTAAAAAGTATATATATATATATATATATATATATATATATATATATATATATATATATATATATATACAGATTGAATTAGAATCATGTACCGAGTATTCTTAAATATTGATCCTAATTGATAATTTAATATTTTTTTACTGTTTTTATTAACTACCTTTTTGGTAACTAATAAATAATCTTTACATATACTAAAGGAGCTTTGGAAAAAAAATATCAACATATTTATAACGAATCAAAAGTAATTTCAGAAGGTATTAATTATGAATATTATAATCATATAAATTATGACATCAACGAAATAAGTAGATACGAAGCGTAAAATACTGGATTCCGTAGACGACAAATAATTATCATTTTGAAACGTTCCAAAGCGAAAGTAGGTCATGAAGTTTTAGTGGGAAAAGTGTTTGAACTAACCACCTTACTGGGGACACAGGTGACGTAAAGGTAACTTAGTTTTTTGTCCGCTTAAAACACCAATTGAGCGTGAAAATGTATTTGCATTTTCGTTACTCTTTCAAATAGATAGCTCTGATATTTTAATTTCGAGGTACAGTGTTATAAGATTTAAAAATAAACCTTCATATTATCATTATTAAAAAAAAATATAGAAAAAAATAAAGTTAAAAATTAAATAATGTTCTCGTATTTGTGTAAATGTATTTTTAAACGTTTATAGGCTAATGCCCAGCAGTAGACGATGGCGGACTGATGATGACGATGATGACAGGATTCCTTACCTAAAGTGTACTGTATTTTATTCATCCATCTCTCCGTCTCTTCTTCTGTTCTCTACAATAGGGTTATATATTTTGTAACTTAATAGTTAGGTAATAGATTTTTTTATGGACTCTATAAAGACAATCAATAAGATTTTAGTTAAAAATTATACCCAACATAAGCAACTTGTTTTTCCGACGTATTTCTTCGTGCTAGAATCCAACAATCGATTCGTCGTTTTTACTCATTGATCTATACTGTACTGTACTGTATCAGCCTGTAAGAGTAGCCTGTAAGAAGGGTTGGAGCTTATTCCACCACGCTGCTCCACTGCGTGTTAGCTGATATAATCTCTACCACGAGTAACGGCCGTTATCAGTGGTCCATGATAGTCCGGGAGCGACGGTTTTACGTGCTCTCCGAGGCATGGTGGGGAAACCCACAGGACATACACCCATACCGGAAACAAATATTGGCGCAAATATAAATATCTGCCCCGATCAGGAATCGAACCCGCGACCGCTGGCGTTGAGGTGACTACTCGCACCACTACACCAGAACGGTGGTCGAAACCTAACCATTGATCTATAAGTAATTTTGATTGATCTTGTATTGTACAAAACCATTGTAATGTATGTAAAAAAAAATATCAGCTCTTACACGATAAATATTAAGAAAAGAGTAAAATTTTTCGTCTCGTAAGTCCATAATGTGTTGCGAAATCTTATCTTAAGCTTTGAAGCACTAGCTTAGTAACTTTACAATGAAAGTTTGCAACGCAATAAGCTAATTTAGATGTGTTTGAGAACACTAAGTTACTTAAATAACTTTAACTTTTAAAAAACTAAGTTACATTATTCTCAGAAAAAAAAAATGTCTGTAAGCTCCGACGCACGACTGGAGTTGACTCCTTACGAACGATTCTCTAAATAGGCACAAATAATTCGTATGTGATACAGAATAACACTTACCGCCTATTTTACAGTTTTTACGAGAAAATATAGCGCCCTTTAAATTTCTGAGGTAATAAATTATTCTTTATCAATTTGGCATGATCAACAAAATTACGAATAATCTCGTCTTCAGTAAGTTCAATGTCAGATTCATGTAAACTCATTATGATTTTTACACTTCATTATTTAAAAAAATATTATTGAATAAAGTCAAAAATAAATAAATGAATTAATATTTCTTAATTAAAAGAGACTCGATAATCGTGCTCTCACGCAAAGGTCGTAACTTGTAGTAGGAGAGTGCGGAGTATGAAGCGACGATAGGGCGTGGCGTACACCCGCCCCTTCCTCAGCCTCCGAATCCTTGGAGCTCGCGCACGGACTATAGATTTTAATACTCAGGACTTAAAAGTGAAAATAGGTTGCGCACAAAAAACGTAACCAGGTCATTTGATCAGTAGATTTTTACTCCTCATATTTTTTTCATACCGGGGGCCTTATATTAAAATCGATTATTTAGGAGTAAACTCCATAAA
This sequence comes from Euphydryas editha, assembly GCA_036937285.1. NCBI lineage: Eukaryota > Metazoa > Arthropoda > Insecta > Lepidoptera > Nymphalidae > Euphydryas > Euphydryas editha. Next base: position 20,781,796 of record JAUPFZ010000008.1, on the reverse strand, counting down.
TAACGAAATTATAGTTAACTAATTTTTATGTCATGTAGTCGCCAGCACGTGGACAAGCATAACGAGCACCACACTAATCGTCCTTCTCAATAGAAGCACAAGCAGGCCCAGTCGTGGGAAATTATCAAACGATATATAAATTGCTTTGAAATGGTTGCTCAAAAACTGATGGATTTAATGTTATTGCGAATCATTTTTATGAAAATCGAGAATAGGTGACTATATATTATACTATATATATAACTATATATCTGTCTCATTTATTTTGTTGTCACATATATGTGACGGATTTGCAAGCTGAAGTGGCAGCGGGCAGGGCGGTTTCTCGAAGGTTCTCGAGTGGAAAAAACGTACTGGCAAGCGCAGCGTCTGACGGCCGTCCGCGAAATTGACAGACAACTTAAGGAGATTTACCAGAAGCCGTTGGATGGAGGCTGCATCGAACTGATCACTCTGGAGGTCGATGAGTGAGTCCTACGTTCAGCAGTTGTCATCCAATAGCTGATGATGATGATGATGATGATGTCAAATAATTTGAACAATACTAATACATTAATATCAAACAAGTTTGATACATGAAAACGGACACCGTTCTGCTCAATTCATTTATAGCTACACCATTTATTTTAGTTTCTACTACGTATTTTATACTCGGTGTAATTAGTCTATCGAAAGTACTTCAGTTACCTCAGTTAAGGCAATGTTTATATAAAAACTATGTTAGCATATACATGTCTATATATACAATCGTATATGTGTATGTTAGCAACTGTTCTAGTCAGGGCCAGGTTTAGAGTAGTGGAGGCCTGGGGCAACAAAGGAGTGGAGACCCCATTTTTTTTTATCGCAGGGGAATCCATTTACGGATGATATCCAGGACGCCCGGGTCGGCAGTCCTAGACCTATGTCAGACTCGGCACTTTGGGAGTGCAATACCGTACTAAACCCCTGCGGGAGCCTTCAGCCGCATTAATTGGAGGGTCCCGGATCTGCAGGCAACAGGATCCCTCCAGCGACAGGCTGGCCTCGGCGAAAAGGCCAGACTTCTCCTCCATGGGGACTGTCCGGCTAACCTCTGAAAGTGGAGGCCCCTTGATCTGAAATTGAATTAATTTTTTTTTCTTGCAGAAAAAAATGACGACGATAAAAAAAAGGTCGTCGCGATCTCACGCCAATATATTATCGTTGCTGGGTGGACATATTTCTAAAAAAAAGGTCATCACCTATTTCTATTCCTAAAAAAAAAAAGGTCGTCCCAACTCCGGACCGCTCCAACTCGGTCAGCTCTATTGTGGAGGCCCCTCTTTTGTAGATATGGATGTGGATGTGGGGGCCCCTAATATATGGAAGCCCGAGGCAGTTTCCCCGCTTGACCTCCCCTAAATCCGGCCCTGGTTTTAGTTAAATTGCGATGAAAGTTTCATAAAGGATGTCGGTGCGTTCGATTTTTGCTTGGGGCATATATATTTTGTATTTATACAAATATTTGTTTCTAGCTAGGCTAAATTTTATCCTTGCAGGTCTCGCTGCCGTATCTCGGAGAGTACCTAAGCTTCGGTCGTTATCATAAACACGTGATAAAAATAATTACTTTTGGTTTTAGAAAATTCACCAATATAGGAGAGAGACATTTTCCCAATAGCGGGACATTTACAAACTCTTTATTCAGCTGATTTAAGTTAATATTCATATTAATAAATTAAAGTCCAGTTTATTCGTTATTTTGCTTATTATAGAGTTGCAAATCCAATTTCAAATTTACTTAGTCAATGTAGTAGTCTATTTAATTATTACCCGACTGCGACAGAAGGAGGGTTATGTTTTTCGAGTGTATGTATGTATGTATGTCTGTATGTATGTATGTATGTCCATTTCTTTGGCACGCCCTACAGCCCAAACGGCGGGACGGTTTTTGACAAATGAGGTGTCGTTGGATTTGTCTAAATTGTAGTAGTGACATAGGCTATATAAATTTTCAAAATGGTGCCCGCAAATAGCGGAATGAGGGGGGAAGTTGAATTTTTTTTCTTACTGTAGCAATATGGGTATCAAATGAAAGCTAGTAAATTGTTTTATTCTTTTTAGTTTATAATAAGAGTATTTTACGCAGTCGGGTTTTTTGATTTTTTTAATTAAGCATACTTGTCTTGCTTATAAATGGCAGCTGTTCTTATAAGTGTCGGAATTTATTGCATGTAAAACCGCGGTGTTTATTAGATATATTATGTAAACAATTTTTATAATGTTGCGTGAAAAAAATATCTTTATTTCGTTATTATAATATTAAAATATCAAACGGCAATATACTCCGAAAATATTTCAGTAAAAGTTACAAAACATATTTTATTATAATCTAAAAGAGAAGGCTTAACTCGATATTCTTGGAAATAAATGAGATTCGCATCAGCTGAGGCTTACAACTTTTTAAAAAATTCTAAAAGAATAAATGTTTTTTTTATAAATAAAAATATTTTTTCATTTTACTCTTTGACGAAATAAGGGAGGTTAATGTTATGTTACGTTTATATAAGTCTCTTTCATCTTTTTAGAATATTATTAACTAGACTTGAAAGTTGACATCGCCTGTAACTAATTCATTTTTTAAATTATTATATTACACTTTACAGTTTAAAATAACTTAATAGACACAATAATATTATATATATTATATATGCATATTATTAAATATGCATAATTTAAAAAAAAAAATTAAAATTAAAATATCCAATTTTCTTTTTAGAATTAACAGAAATAAAATCATTTTTATATTTTATTAAAGCCTATCCTATCCTATTAGTATTATAAATGTGAAAGTTTGTTTGGATGGATGTTTGTTACTTTTTTACGCAAAAACTACTGAACGGATTTAGATAAAACTTTACAGTAATATAGCTTAGACATCAAAATAACAGATACGCTACAATTTATAAAGAATTTATGTAATTTGGCTATAACGTAAAATAATTTAAAAATTAGCCCGCAAAAACGCATAAGTGGCGCCTATACTCCGGCGCTTACGACCTTCTTTTTTCGAAAATTCAATAAAGTGTCGACTGGGAACAACTGTGTATTCTGTGAGCGTGGAGTAACGTTTTTTTTTTTTGTATGAGAGTCTTTGTTACCGAGCTGTTGTAAGAATTTGATACGGATAGTCTGAAGCCTGGGGAAGGACGTAGGCTACTTTTCGTATAACAATATTTTTGTAAAGCAATATAACCATACGGGCGAAGCCGAGGGCGGAAGCTAGTATTGTAATATTTTGTGGACCGATATAAAGTTATGTATGTGTGTTTTAGAGGTACTTAGACGGGATTATCACACATAAGCCTGCGAAACGCATTTCGCGGTCTATAATACTCATATGTCGGATAAGTATATGCATACTTAGTTGTATATCACCCTATTACCCTATTGTTTGTTTGTAAAATCTACTGAAAATTGTCAATTTCTAAATGGTATGAAACTTAAGTTTGTTATATTAAATTATAGTCAAAACAATAACCATCCATAAGGCTATTTTTTGTCAATACAACCACGCGGATGAAGCCGCAGGCGGAAGTGAATCTATATATACAATTTATTATCTTGTTACTATGTAAAAATATTTATAGCATATATGATACGACAACCGTTTTGGTGTAGAGTGATGCGTGTAGTCATATTTTCATATAGATCTTGATGGCGATCCTAAGTGATGTTAAGAAAATTATATATCAACCCGCCGTGGAGCAGCGTGGTGGATTAAGCCGCAACCCTTCTCCTATACGAGAAAAGGTTTTTCCCAAGCAGTGGCACGTTTTCTGACTCTGAGTTCCTGAGATGTTAGAGGGTTGAATGTTACTGACTTTAGTAACAATTTTTGGCTGTCAACCAATAGGTAGAGTATTCTTAAGTTATCGCAAAAACCTTATTCTACTTATACACACACACTAACATACACACACACACACACACACAAATATATATAAATATATATATATATATAAGTTCGAGTAACATACACTTGATCAGAAGCATGTCGATCGATGACGTAACTCATAAGAATTCATTTATCATCGTAACAATCTTTGGCGTCTTCATTAAAAGTAATGTAGGATCGTTAAATTTTATGAAGATGACATAAAAATTGTTATAACGTCTAATTCTATGAGTGTTTTAACTACACTACACTTAAGAAATATACATGTGAGGTAACTGAGTTGATTTTTTTGCGTGTATATGTTAAGATGTTTTAAACTAACGCGATTATAACACTATTCATATTTAAACTTATATTTGTTCGGGTGCTTACCGCGTTCATAATTCTGTTGAGGTCCCTATATTTCGACAATGTTTCAATCGCCATGATCACGGGGAGACTGACAGAATTATGAACGCGGTAGGCACCCGAACAAATATAAGTTTATATGTTAAGATTTTTATTGACAATGCGTTCTCTGGGACGCGTACTGAATAGAACTAGATCATCCTGTAAAGAAACCACTGCTGGGTGCAGGCTTCTCTACACATAATAGACGGAGTTAAATACGCAACGCTACTTGATTGCAGGTTGCAGAATAAATTATCTCCCATTAGTAATTATTATATAAGTATATAGATACAAACAGACCACAAACTAATGTATGAATGCAAATATCCATATTTCAAATATCACCGAGTGGGAATCGTTAATCGTGTTATTCCGGTTACCGGTTGTACAGTATGGTAACGGTACTCAGGAACATGCACATGCACATGAACGTTTAATACAAACGTTTAGTGTAGGCACTGGTGTTTTACATTAGAAAGAAAGAAGATAAAAAAGAAAAAAAAAAGTTAAGAATTATTTATTTGGGATAAAAGTTAAAATATTATAAATAAATACGTATATTAAGATAAAACACTATTCTCTCTCTCTTGACTCAAGATCAGGATAACAAGATTACATATGTTATGGTATTTAAATCGTGATCCAATATTTAATCAATGACAGTTTATACGAATTTTTTATATATTAGTTGGTATGCCATTTAAAAATTACAGTGATATAATATTATGATATGATTCCATTATGACAGAATTGAATTAGGTGTATACTGTACGTATCAATAACAAAAATTATAAAGTCATTGATCGATAATTGATCACAATAAAATTGTAAGACGAATGTAATAGCTGATTACGTTATTGGAACGCAATCGTACTAGGAGCATAGACAAATAATGTAAACTTAAACATATCTAACTTTTATACGACGAAAAAATTTTATATCATAACGCTTTTTACCAACCGTGTAATCTCTGTGTATGATAATATGTGTAACTTTGTGGTTGGTTAAGTGAGTAAATTTGACTAGGATTTTTTTTAATCAAAATTTAACAACATTAAGAAAATTCACTACATATTAAGTGTAATTAATAATTTAAAAAATACAAACAAGTAATTATTTTATGAAATGAAAAAAACATTAAAATCTTGTACGAACTTTTACACGGTTATCGACTTGTTAAGTTTTTTTTTAAGTGCAAAAATGATACTTCCTGCAAACTATATTAGTCATTCTTAAAACAAGTTGGTACACGTAACATATACAATATCTTGAAAATTTCAAATAGACCTTGTCGACCCCAAAATTAGTTTTCACTTATGTCGACCCCTGGGAAACCGATTTTGACCCCAGGGATGTCTATTGACCACTTTGGGAATCGTTGCTGATAAATAAAAAATGTATCAATGAACAAATTGAGATAATTTAAATCATATACACGGACCAGTAAATCCGTTTTACGTCGACCTTATCTCTATTGTCCCCACAGGATTCCTGTAACAACTTTTGTTTACCTAAGTTTCGAGATATCCATACTAAATTGCTTTAATATTATACAGCTTATACAAAACGTAACGTAATTACATACTAATGTTATAAATATGGAGGTCGCTTTGAATATAACTAAACACAGTCTCATTTTAAATACATTAAATGAAATACAAAATATAATTTATGATCTGAAATGCACACATTAAAAATAGTGAAAAGAGAACGCGCAGTGAAGTTGGCAGTGTACAGTCAGTAATAGAAAAAAATAAATATAATATACTTGTTGTTGGCGTAGAAAACTGCATGTTTTGGAAGAATTTATGTCCGCTAATATTTCGGCAGAGGAGCAGAGAGGGGGAAAACCTCCACTTAAGTTTCACAACTCTTCTTCATTATAAGAGATGAGATCTATGCCCAGTAGTGGGATATTTATAGTTCCATTACAGTAACAGGTTAGTATACTTTCAGTAGATCCCATCATATCTATGCATAATAAGGCATACCAATCAAATTATTTGAGATTTATATATCCTTCTATATTTTCATGAGTCATAGCTTTATTATTGGCAGGCAATTATTATTTTAAACAGATTATTATTTTGCGTAAAATTATTATTTTCTCAAATCTGAAGTTCCTTGGCGTGATCGTTGTTGCAATCACATAACTTATTCATAACTGTTAACAGAAAAAATCAGGACCGGGGCAACGAAAAAGTGAAGGAACCTAATTATTTTCCGAATAAAATGAACAATTATTTTTAGTCGAGTATTTCAAAAATTAATTGCGAACAAACAAGGTACAAACATTGTTTGTTGTATTGTACTAACAATGTACTTACAAATAAGACAAACCAAATTAAAAAATAAATAAAAATGTAGTCCTGTTTCCTGTATATCTAGCCCCGGGCAAAAATATTCTACAGAATTAATTCACCAAGAACAAATACAAGGTAATTATCGCTCATCCAGTACAACAATATTGTTGTATAACAATGAGCAATAATACAAAATAAATTAAAATACAATTCTATTTTTGTCATTTCAATTAAACTTGTGAAAAATAAACAACAAAGCATCATTAATCTGTAAACTATTCTATAAAGGTTCTTTTTTTTACTGTTTGAAAATGTTTTATTTTTATTTTATGTAAACTTAATATAAGTAAATAATTTTTATTAATTCTTATACTTTTGAAGCCGACTGTACTTACGCGTTGTGTAATCTTAAATAAAGAAAATGTGGAAATGTAAGTTTATATCATTATGCTCATTATGATTTAATATTTTTAGTGAAATATTTCACATATTTTATAAAGAGAAACTAACAAAACGAATCAAATTAAATTTATATTGGTGTATACTTTTGATTGATTGCTAACAACTTCTGTACTGGTTATGTCTGGCAGTCTATCTATCTTATCTATCTCTCTGTCTATCTTTTGACAGTCATCTTTGTTACCGTACCAGATAGATGCTTTAAGAAATATGCTGCTGTTGAAAGATAGATGCTGCAAGAAAAAAATATTTAGAGAACCTGCTAATGATCCTTACTTTAAAAATGAAATCTGATTATCCGCAGAGTACTTTTACAGAGGCTGTTTGAGATCAGTCGTTTAAATTATGTGCCGTGCGGTGACCAGCAGAGAAGAATAGTTTCGACCTCTTTCTTGCCGAGGTGTTGTAAAAGGCGACTAAGGCCATAGTGTTATTGTGGCCATGTTACACCAACCAGGATGGTGATAGCAGCAACAACGTCACAAAATTCTGCTATAACGCCAATCCGCCTGCTAAGCGTGGTGATTGTTGGATTACGTTCAGCAGTGGATATCTAATGGCTGATGTGGTTCAAAAGGTGGCGACAAAGAAAACTTTATAGAAAAAATTAATAAAATTGAAATAAAAAAATGTGATTTGAAGATTGTTATTGACATATTGCATTCTATTTCTATAAGTTTTGGATATATTTTATCTATAGACTATTTTTTTAAATGATTCGCTTCTGCTTTCAATTATTCAAAAATTTTGAAAAAAAAAATTAACAATACAATGTCTTTATAAAACCAGTGACACCAATGCCACTAAGATGAATCAAACGACCTCTTATACAATATTGGATCGATTTTGACTTGTAGGAGTTATGAAGAAACGCAGAAATGGATACTCATTGACTGACCCGTTGGCGCAGTTTGCAGTGACCCTGCTTTCTGCTCCAGGGTTGTGGGTTCGATTGCCGCACAGAGTCTGGGTGTAATATATATTTAGTTATATGTATATTTATTACAAAAAAGAGGTCAATCTACTGTTTACTAAAATACACCCATTAAGTTGTCTAACTTAGGAAAATACAACCGTGTGTGTTTGTTAAAAAAAATATAGAGATCACCACACACCGCCACCTCACATACTCCATTCTTCTTATATTGTTGATTTTATTAATTGGTTGTGATTCTTTTTTTTTACCACTATCGTGGCCAATAAGTAAACGGTCCTCCTGATGGAAAGCGATTACCGTTAGCCTACAGACGCGTGCAGCACCAGGAGCGACACATGCGCTTTGTAGACCCTTTTGTATAAGAATAAATCTTTGAGCATCTTCCTTCTGGTAATTTTATTATAATAATTTGTGAAATGTGCGATAGACTTTAAAAAGTGCTAATATCGACACAGTTGACGTAAATATTAATGCTTATATCGTAAATTTAATTATTATCAAAATTTGTAACCAGAATACTTAATAAAAGTAAATTTGAGACTTCATTTTAATTTAAAATATCAACTGTAATTCGTAATGAAAACATCTTCATGTTCAAGACTGTTTATTCGTAGTAATTGTGCGAACTTCCCATTCTTGATAAAACAATATTGTTTCAAATTCAAAAAACAATTAATTTTAGGCCACTTTTCAATTTAATCGCACTAAAATCGTCTTTTTAATTCTAAATTAAGTTATATCTATATTGGATTGTTCTTAGTTTATTGAATAGTTCCGGCAAGCACCTCAATATATACACAAGACCATGTATTAAAAAAAAAATTAAATTGCGTGTACTAGCGTACACTCGTAAGAAGTGAAACTTATAATAAAAACAGTTTACTTTTTATACGATCGTAATTATATGAGTCCTGTGTTTGCGTTCGGACATATTTATATTCGAATTACCTACTCACTATAGAATACATCATACAATAACTGCAAACTTCTATATAGTGATACTTAATTTCACTCAAGAATCTTAGAGATTGCAAGCGCAGTGGCTGCCAACGCGAATTGAAATTCGTATATCGCTCGAGAGCTGCAAGTTCAAAACCCTGCGAGAGCCACATTTTGTAGCATTCAAAATTTGATATTTGATTTATTTAGTTTAACTATTTATTTATATATATAGGATTTCATCTACTACCACTCGGAATCTTCCTTGCGCATGTGTTTATTGAAAAACGACTGAAATACGCAATAATCAAGAACAAGATGGCGCGTAACGAAAAAATCTTTCCAACCCCGATAAAGAAGTTTCACTTCAAAAACAAAACAAAAAAAGAACTGTAAAGAAACAATTGTGTTAAATGTAACTTGAAGCTTATATCGATGTATGTAGGTATGTATATAAGTTACCCGAAGAGATCAGGAAAGCACTTGATAGATTAATGTATATTATGTTAACATACTCATAATTTATGTGTCAAATACGTAAGGTTTATACGAGTATGTTCTAGTAATTTGTTTAATTAAATATTATTATTTAAGAGACAGTGTATTGACTACCGTTGCTAACAACGAAAGTAACAATGGTTTAATATTTTAATATATAATAATTGTATATTGTTATTGTTAATTGCTAAGAGGATTTTTAATACTTTAGTTTTGTTGATTATTACATTTTGGTATTTTTAAAGATGCTTTTAAATATTGTTAGTAATTAGTCGATAAATTAATTGAATCATTGGATAAAAAAGACGGTACTGTAATGTTTCAAAAGAGAGACAATCACCACGACTATAATCATTGGCACGGAGCACCGACAAAGATAAGTAGATTATTTTCATTATTGTAATAATAACAATAATACTCTTTATTGTACACCATGAATAGAACAAAAATAACAAATATAGAAAGATGTACAAAGACGGTCTTATCGCTAATAGAGCGATCTCTTCCAGACAACCTTTAGGTATAGGACACAGTAAAGTAAAGGCGGATAATGAAGTGTACAATGGCATATATAATATAATATATACACATACATATTCATACATATGCACATACATATACACATACATAAACACATAATATTATAGATATGCATACAAAAATATTAGGTAATGATATATCATACATAAAATACGTACGTAAATTATATTAAAATAAAGAAGATATTGTATTATTGTTATAATGACTGAATATTATTTATTGATAGCTTTTTGTTTAAAAGAGTAACTGTTGAGTTACTTGCCGATTCTTCTCAATAGAACCTACATACCGAATCGGTGGTAGCTTCACAATAATAATAATTTACTGGTTAAAAATATATACTTTGTATAATAACGATTCAAAAGTGTTTTTGAAGCATACTCGAATAAATAAGCGTTTATTAATATTTTGTGATAAAATATACGGTGAGATTATACCTTACTGACTTTATCCTTTTATTTCTATCCTTTGTATTTATTTCTTAATTAAAGCTATAAAAATTATTATTTTAAAAGAAATAATAGAATCGTCGTTTATTTATTACAATAAAGTTAATACGAATTCTTATTTAAATCATATAAAAAAAGATTATTATTTTTATGAATGGCTATTTGTAAATTTTAATTTTTTTTTGTTTTTTTTTTTTTAATATAAAATATAATTTTAACACATTCAAGGAACTACTTGATAATCTCAGTTAAAAAAATATTTCCTTCATCAGGGCAATATTAATCATAATGGCTGAATTGGAGTAAATTAGGTAAAATTTAATTAAAAAGGTAGATTTTATAAAATATGTGTAATCCGCCATTTTGTTGCGGCGGCCAATTTCAATTAACAGCAATATTGATTATTTATAATTACACTGTCCGATTGAATTTCAGCTCAATCGGACACTGAAAACTGGGTCAAAATCAGCAGATTTTACCTAAACATAGTTACATAAAAACATTGTAAGTTAATTAAAAGCTTGTAAAAAAAGATATATATTAATTTACTACTTTTTCAATTAGAAAACTTTTTGCTTGAAATTGGGCACGGTACCAGACCGGTAGATTGCAACATTGTTTAAGATTAGATAAATAAATATGTTCACATACACACATGGTCGCTGTTCCTAATGTAGGCAACTTAATGCTTGTGTTTTAGGTGACAGCCGGTATATACTTATATATATATATATATTTTTTTGCAATCAATATCTGACAACTCTGGAGCAGAAATCAAGATCATTGCTAACTGCGCCAACGGGCAACTTAATGCTTGTGTTTTAGGTGACAGCAGACTGATATATATTTATATGTATATATTTTTTATTGTAATCAATATCTCACAACCTTGGAGCAGAAATCAAGATCATTACCAACTACGCCAAGAAGCTAGTCGAAAATTGTAATGACATTTGGTATATGCACAATTTGAAAATCCAGATTCAGGGAGCCAGATATTTTTCTTTTTTAAAAATCAGCTAAACACAGCCATTAGCTATAAATTGACTATTATAACTTTAACATTTTTACCGTAAAGCTGTGAGAAATTCAAATAGCATATTTTCAATCACTGTTAACGTTAATATGCTCAAGTTCGGGCGTCGCTCCGTGTCATCTATCATTCATTGTTAGAAGTTCGCTTAGGAAACTTCTCAATCTTTTTATATCGGAGCCTACCAGTTGAGTCAACAAATCATTTGGGGTAGGGGTTGCTTGGTTTACTCCATTTTTTAGGTTCACATGAAAAATTTACTAATATTTTATACAGAGTTAAAGGTTTTATATAAGGTTTCTATATTACTAGCTGCTTCTCGCCCGCTTCGCTGGGCGTATAATAAGATTGATATTCGAAGTCTAGAATTGAAAGTCGATTGAAATATTTCTCTTATACGGAATTAAATTTCACATAATATATGTAATTGACGACCGTTCTGGTGTAGTGGTTCGAGTAGTCGACTCCTCAACGCCGGTGGTTGCGGTTTAGATTCTGACTTGGGGCAGATATTTGTATTTCTATAAATATTTGTCTCTGGTTAAGGTGTGTGTTGTAATGTAAGATATTTATATCAACATACTACATTAAACACACACATAAATAATGTATATACTCGTATACACGTTTATGTATAGTAATATACAGTTACGCGTTCCGTATCATCCTATAAAATTTTACACCACATATTTAAAGATATGATTTATAAACTCCCTAAAAACAATGTTGTTGTTTGGAGACTTTTCAACTTAACGTTGTAGTAATCATATTAACATATTCTGTGGAAATTTTAATTCTATTGGAGTTTTAAAGATGTAGAGTAGAGATGTGGTTAGAATAACTGACAGAGATGTCTTAGTAATGGTATTTCGTTCTAATTATCTTTGGTTTTTGGATACAGAACGTAAAAAGATCACGATTTATTCAAGCAATATATTAAATCCCGCAGAGATTTAAGGTTTATCATATATTATGTCACATTCATTTTTATATTTGACTGACCCGTTTGACTGACCCGTTGGCGCAGTTTGCAGTGACCCTGTTTTCTGCTCCAAAGGGTTGTGGGTTCGATTCCCGCCCCGAGTCTGGGTGTAATATATATTTATTTATATATGTATTATTTATATGTATGTATATATATTTAAAAAAAAAAGAAAAAAAAGTATACTCAATATATATATATATATATATATATATATATATATATATATATATATATATATATATATATATATATATATAGTATATAAAACACAGGCATTAAGTTGCCTACCTTAGGAACAGACAATCGTGTGTATGTCCAAAAAAAAAATTACTTGTCATCATTTGTTATATTGATATACATAAAATAAACTGAACTGAAATAGTTTGTAAATTATATAGTGGAAAGCTTGGTTAATCCACCATGATGGTTCACTAGGGGTCGGCGAATAATTTCCCTACTAAAAGTAACGACCGTTAAGATACCTAGACCAGAAGTTAATAGCTATTTGCACAAAAACATATATCCGCTCAGGAACTATTATCGGACTTTTCTAAAAGCTAAACAGCACGATCTTTTAGTTGAAACAAAAAAACATCTTTCTATTTCATTCTATCATTGCCCAAAACGTGCGAAAATCACGTTCACTGTAAGTCACGTTTTTAATACACTTATGATTATAATGTTCGTTTATTTGCAAAAATAATTATATATGAATCACACACAACTTTTTATTGAATTGCTGAATTCCATGACATCAGACGAAGTTATTCCATGTTACTCGTCCGACGTGAGCGTGACACAAAAACGCTTTGTGATGCGTTATCAAAATATCAGACATTAATAAATAAATAAATAAACTTCCCACACTCAATGGCCCCCAGTAGGATGTGAATCCTGTGTCGGGGGTAAGGAAACACACACAAATACACAAGCACAAACGTTCTGACCACGAAAAACATCTGTATGGCCTATACAAATATTTGTCATGTGCGGGGATCGAACCCGTGACCGCTAGCACATCAGTCAGTTGCTGTGACCAACGCGTCGTCAAACATTCATAACAGTATACAATACAAAATACTTTATTGAAAACAAATAATAAAAATATATTAAAAAATACATAGAATTCATAAATGGCGCAAATTCAGCCTTATCAATAAAAGTTATTACATGAAACAGGTGGAAGTGGTGTATCAAGTAATAACTAAGTTATATAAATGAGCAATAATACCTATAAGCTGTCCAATGTCACGCTGATTTAAGTCACGTGAAGTATTGGTGGCGAACGATCGGATCGCTACGCGTCGAGTTGCGATGCTTACGATGGACATTCTCTAGAATCGGATTTTGTTTAACATGTGACATGAAAATCTATCGGTATCCGATATTACATAAAATATCGATATCAATAAATATACATCACTATTCAGCTTAAAGAGTATAATGACTAACAAATCTAAACTGAAAACTGAAGGCTGGCTTTTGCTTAGAATTTCATTTCGTACTACACAAGGAACGAAAACAACTTGAGGAAACTTACATGTTACATATTCTGAGAAAAGAGAAAGAGGTCAGCAATGTAAAATTTGAGGGATGTTTTAGTAAATTTAGACATAAGACCAAAAATACCTGTAAGAAAACGGAGTCTGACTATTTATTAAAATAATACATAATTATTTCAGTTTGATTTTTGCAATTGAACTAAAATAAAAGAAAAAACAATGTCACAAACACAGCTGGATCAAGGCTTCTCCTTCTGTATAGAATAAGAGCTTGATCCGCTTCGCTGCCTCACTGCGAATTGGCAAACAATTTTCCTACTGAATAAAAATCGTTATGTAATATTATGACAATAACTAAAACAAACTTTACGTTCTCTACCCGAGGCTCAGTGTGATGACCTACAGTGACATACACCAAGAATATACAAGAGCAGAAATCGAATCGATTCTTGCCAACAAAGCAAAATATAAACCGTAAAATAAAATCGGTAAAGTCTCAAAGGTATAAACCATTCAAACTAAATACTTTATTATATTATCGACCTGTGTATGAACAATTGAATTGTAAATGTAGCGTAAGTTATTTTACGCTACACCAGTGTAGCAACTGAAATTTTCTATACACCCCAATGTCTTTTATAATACCTTGAATAGCTTGAAATGAAAAATAAAACTTGTTTTGTTAAAATGTGACTTTTCGCACACATAAGAGATTCTGCAGGGTATTATAGCTAAATACAACAATACGTTGTAACACAGATTCGGTACGCGATCGTGATACTTTTTTTTAATTAAAAATTTTAGTGCGTTTGACCTCTATCTTGTCTGATGGTAAACAACGATGAAGTCTAAGTTGGAACACGCAAACTCAAATAATTCCTGTTCACTCTTGCCATAAAAATCCCTAAATTATACGTATAGGGAAACAGTGACGCAGGAAGAGAATTCCATTCCTATGAAAATAATTTAATACCATTTAGCCATTGTGAACTGTTCTGTTGAAGTGGTTCGAGTAGGAGCTGTGCCACGGAGAGCATGTAAAGCAGTCGGTCCTGGTGGTTATTGTGACCTGATAGCTATCGTTACTCGTGGTAGAGAAATCATCAATTTTTTGGAAATTAGTACATTTTGCCACTTATTACTTTCTGAAATTTCAATGGTAATTACAATTTAATAAGATTTAGTGTTGTTATTAATAATTTTAAAAGCTATTAGCGTCAATCATTCTTGCTTAAAGTTATCTTCTATTAAATTGGCAACGTGATTTTTATCGATTTTCTATATAAAATCAACCGTATCTTACTTCTTTCCGGGTTTAATTTGGAATGAGTTTTTATATATAATTTTAATTACAAAGAGGCGTCACATGCTCTATCGCTGTTATGAGTAGTGATGTAAGGCTCTGTAGCACATGTTACTTCTAGGCGTAGCTTGCTAAAGGCAATTAAATAAAAATTAAAAAAATACTTCTTAAATTAGACCTCTATAAAGTACAAATAATTTTCGTTTGTAATCACAATCATACTATTTTTAAGTCAAAAACACAAATCACAAATCAATCTAGAAACATCAAAGAAATCAATGTTCTCTTCACACAAAAAATACTGCTACAATACAATTTTAAGTCTGTTATAAAATCAGAAAACTAATTGGAATATTTAATTATAAACAAGAAAAAAAAACAGATCTTGTAAATATACATTTAATTAGATGGCGTGGATTTCAATGTGATACAAAAATGACATTGTGTAAAATAATGTTTTATAGCATTTGACTAAAAAAAAAGTATTCAAAAGTCAGTAAACAAAAAACCAAAAAAAATGCGAAGTATGATAGTTTAAGGCACGACACTGTTATAACAAATGGCGCTGATGGCATTTTCTGGATCGTTATTATATAGTACCTTCAATAATTTACACAACTACATATTAAAGTATAACTTATGTTCGTGCGACACCGCAGGCGACAAGCTAGTTCTTATAAAAACTAAGAAGACTAAACGTCTATGCAGTTCTAGCATTAAATTTCATTGCTTGTTATACTGTTATTATTTTTGACTACTTCACTTATCACTCATGTTTTAAACATTGTATTTTAAATTAAATATATAAAATTCAGATTCAAGAATTCTACTTTTGATAATTATTCAATTGATATAAACCAATAGGAGTGTCTGTAATTTTAATTATAGCAAGCTTTATTAATTACTTGCGAAAATTACGTGCTTTCTAGTTTATATAGTTTTAATGATTTTTAAATAACATTAGTATCTCTTGTTTCTTTAAATATTTTTCGTTTTAAATATTGAAATTATTCATAGTATTTGGTAAAGTCTAGACATAACCGTGGTCTCCATCAATTTTCCCTGTTAATTTTATTACAAGTCATTTATCAATGCACATATTAATGTTATTGATGACCGTCATGACGCATACGCTAGAATTTTGATAGCTTGAATTATGATTCGACCTTCACCTAGGTCAAATTTCCGAATTCCTATTATAATATTATGTACGCTACTGAAGTCCTCAGTCCTGTCATTATATCATAATATATACTCGTAGCTATAATTTCACCCGGTCGCTAATGGATGTGTCAGTCAATCAGGCTCACTTTATTTAAGTTAATTGTTATCATTGTGTTATGACTATTAACAATTACCTGCCATTCGATAAGGACCTAATAAATTGGAGTTAATATTTCGAAATATTAACTACGACCAGACTGGAAATTAATGAATATTAATAATAATAAATAAATAAGTTTAACATACACGATTGTCTATTTCTAATGTAGGCAACTTAATGCCTATGTTTTAGGTAACAGCCGACTGATATACTTTATATAGATATCGATATTATACATCGGGTTGAAGCAGTAGTCATAGCAACTAGCTTGTTTAGAAGTCGCGGGTATTTGGTCATATAGATGTTTGTAAAAGTTTTGGCGATTGTGATTGTATTCCGAGTGTTTCCAGATCCACGACACAGGACTCTACAGGAATACTTCTGAGGAGGGGGGGGGGGTCCGCTTAGCATGATGCGTATATTTATTTATTTATTTGTGACGTGATTTAACATATTAATTCAAATACTTTTTTTCAAGTAATTAAGTTTCTTTGGAAGTTTATGACGGCCGGCTGGTCGAGTGGTCAGGCAACTGGACACTTTACGCAGCGGTCGCGGGTTCGAATCCCGCCAGGTGCAGATAATTTGTATGACGAATATAGATGTCTGCACCGGGTCATGGTTGTGTATTTATGTATATATGTATTTATATCTTAAATTAATTTCCGTTCCTAGTACCTGTAACACAAGTTCTTACGAACTTACCACGGGGCTAGGTTAACGTGGTGTGATTGTTGGTTAATATTATTATATTATTATGTGGTTTGAAATATCATATTACAATTAAATATAACTTAAGACCTTCCTTCCAGAAGAAATAAAATTCCCAGTAGTGGGATATGAATAGACTGTTGCAGTACATTACAGTAATTACAGTATTACATTAATTATGCAATGTAACAACCATGATGTAAACGAAAAATACATGCACCATTTGTTAAATAAAGTATTTGTCTTTGTATAAACAGAGATTGTAATGAATACCTAGATATTTCAAGTTATATTATAATTTTCGCGTTAATTTTCTTTATTTTTAATATATACATCACTGAATTATCTCTATATCATCTCTATCTCTAATAGTTGAACGTCTTATACATAAAAATGCATGTTAATTGTTACTTTGTTGCAAATTTAAATTCCAATTAAATTCCAATTGCGTTCCAAATTTAAATAATGTAAAATGTTTGCATCAAAAGTTTGCCTTATTTTAAATTTAATGTAATAATTTAAAAAATTAAAACGCCAGCACGTGCTGTTCAAATAATGACTGCCGCTTCAAATCAAACCTACGCAAAAAGCATAATAAATAGAAAGATCTCTGATCGAAATGTTTGATTATTGGGTAAAATAATGTCATTAAATGAGAAGCGAGTTGAAATATCTTTCAATAAGATGGTTGTATAATATGATGATATTGTCTATTTGACCGTTTTATCCACCCTAATATTTCAGTTACAATCCCAACAGACGACGACAACGTCGTGTGTTTTAAAACATATTTATTTATTTATTTATTTATTTAATCCCTCCCTTTGAGTAGTAGCTTGACATATTATAGCTTACCTTCTCAAGAGACAGGCTTTCTAACACTTTTATCATTAAATTATTTTTGCATTAAATAGTTTAATTTAATAAAAAAATTGGGGCTATCAATCATCACTTTACGATGATTAGAAGCAAAGTAATTAACCCAATGTTAATAAACCGTCATAACAACGCGATGAATTTCTAGTTATACGTAAGTATAAAAAAAAATGAAGTATTATCTTTAGCCGCTCGAGTGTCTGAGCAAGGACCTTTTAATTTACAAACGGCACAAAACTGCCCAAGGCGTTTTACGTTTTGTTACGTAATTTCCCACCGGTGGTAGTGTAATATACGTTAATCAACCTGTAGTTGACAGGTACACTTCGCGTACTAATGCCCGTATAGAAGAAAAGTTGACATGAGCAATATAGCCATAGCGAGCATTACAAGGACACGGGTGCTTGCGGTTATTGCGGTTAGTTTGTAAACTTTTGTCAACTAGTAGTTGACATGGACAGTGGAGTGGTTAGAGATCTAAATTATATTTTAAAAAAATCTTAATACTATTTTATATTACTATAACTTACAAACGATTTCATATTATTTTTTTACTAAATTGAGTTAATCAAATTACTATTAGGTACTTGCTACACTGAAAAAGCTAAGGCAGTTTTCGGTGTGGTTATAACCGCAAACTCTACAGAGTTTCACCTCGTACCGTGTGACATTGGGTTAAATAAGAAAAATCTATAACAGATGTACAAAAGCAATAGTATATTATAGGCAATGGGTTGGCGCAGGGCCACAAAAACTGGTTTTTGCGCTCGCGGTCACTAGTTCGATCCTCGTTCATGACATATATGTTGTTTTCGTGCTTTGGGTGTTTGTTTTGGTATTGAATAATATATTTCAGGACACACAGGATTCTCATTATGGTCGATGGGGTAACTGTGAAACTTTTAATTTTATTCATATGTTATTTTATTAATCCACACAAAGTCTGAAGTAGCGTTTACTACAACGCTGTCAGTATGTATCAACCTTTATATCAAAGAGAGTCTGAAGAATTTTGTCATTTAATTTTCGAGGAGCGAAAACGTTTATTTGAAATAGATCTATTATTCTTGAATTTTTTTTTCTTTCGATAAGAAAATTGAATAGAAAAGTGTTTTTGTATAAACTTCTGTAAAACGAAGATTCGTTTGAGATAAAATGAGAATAAAAGGCTTTTCATCAACGATGAGTTGATGCGTGACGAATTAATTTCAGAATTACTTGTCGAGTCAAATTCCTATTGTTATCGAGGTTTTTAATTATTCTTTATTTATGCATAAAATATTTTAGTTAAGAACTGAGCACTAATGAAACAAAGTTAAAGTCGAAAAAAAAAGCAAAAAAGATTTCTGTAAATGATGAAATTAAATAAATAAATAATTTTTGTTATTGGTTGTTGGTTAGTGTTAATTTAATGGATGAATTTATTTCAAATAAATTTTGTTATCAGCGTTTATAAATAAGCCTATTTTATAGCTTAAGATCATAAAAAGCATCGTGTATTATTAGAACAATGAGCATCTTTGTCAAATTTAGAGAGTTCCAGTCAAACTTCATCAATTAAAATTTAATTTAATTCAACTCGTCATGTAATAATGGCACTTCCTGTTGTCTTTTGTAATTCAATTAAAAATATAAATAAAACTTAATTATAGTCATATGTGATAAATTTTTGTATGTGTTTTAAAGATTAATCAATAAAATAATTAATTTAAATTGCGTATAAAAATGAAAACAAACATTACCCTCGATTTACTCGATATATATTAGACCATTTCAGTTTAATTTCTATATACATATACAACAAATATGATACTGGTCATTTAACCATGTATTTACCGTAAACCATCAATGGAATTAAAATTATTATTTTTAATTAGATTGGGTTGTATCACTGAGCTTAAGAAACAGCGAAAGTTTTTTCAAAATTAGTTTAGTTTTAAACCGATTATTTGAAATTTGAAACAATTTTTTGTGATATTGTGATAAATTTCTTAATTACTAGACGTCCCTTGCGGCTTCAGCTTCGGCAGCTTCGGCTAAATAAAAAATAAAAATAAAACTGCCCACGGCTTCGCCCGCGTGGATGTCGGTTATTGCGACCAAAAAAGTATCTTATATTACTTCTAATACTTCCAAGACAGTGTACAAAGTTTCATGATGATCGGATAAGTCGTGTTTGCGTGAAAGCATAACAAACAAACTTACTTTCTCATTTATATATATTAATATTAAGTATGATATCATCATATCATATCATCATTATATCAGCCGTTGGATGTCCACTGTTAAATGTAGGCCTCCACATTGACGTACAGAGCGACCGGTTCAAAGCAGCCTCCATCCAACGGCTTCCAGCGACTTTCCGCAAGTCGTCTGTCCATCTCGCGGACGGCCTTCCGACGCTGCGTTTGTACCGGTACACGTACCGGTGGTCTCCACTCGAGAACCTTTATGCTCTATCGGCCGTCAGTTCTACGAGCTATGTGCCCTGCCCACTGCCACTTCAGCTTGCAAACCCGTTCAGCTATGTCGGCAACCTCCGTTCGTCTGCGGATCTCATCATTTCTGATTCGATCTCGCAGAGAAATACCAAGCATAGCCCTCGCCATTGCACGCTTTACGACATGGTTTAAAAAGCCCATAGTCAGGGACCATGTCTCAGATCCACAATGTAATCACAATGTAATGTAATCCCAAATGTCTCCACAAAATTATGGACCCTCTATATATGTATATATATGCATATATCTTCTGCTAAGTATCACTTTCTCATTAATACGCCCTGTCCTTGTTACGTGATCTCCCACATAATGAATCACGTATTTCATTTATTACTTGTTCGTTGGATTTTCCTTAAAGAAAAACCATTAAAAGAAAAATTATAAATAGAATTTTCTCCAAGGTTTTGTTTTATGTATTCAATCATTTTCAAGCCATTTTTGATTCACGGTGCGATAAGAAAGTCATTATAAAAGAATCAGACGATGTAAATGTGTTAGATATTTGGTTGGCATTTGTTATACAAAGATATATTTTTTTTAAATAAATAATAAATATGTTTAACATACACACACGGTCGTCTGTCCCTAAGGTAGGTAACTTAATGCCAATGTTTTAGGTAACAGTTGACTAATATACATATTTTTTTAAATAAATATACATGTGAATAATACATATATCAATAAATACATATTACACCCAGACTCGGGGTGGGAATCGAACCCACAACACTGGAGCAGAAAACAGGGCCACTGCCAACTGCGCCACGGGCCACTTTAAGTGCTTGTTCAAGTTGATCGAAGATGCGGTACAAATGCTGTTTTCTTTTGATAAGAATAATAGACTATATTAATTAATTTAAAAGTAAAATCGAATTATATCGTAACATACGTGTCAAATTATTCGCAATTGGTAATCAAGCGAAAGCTTAAATTAAATATTGTTTTAGAACATCAAATTTTAAAGTATTATTTTTTTTCGTTTACTTCATCATCATCATCATAATAATATCAGCCATTGGATATCCACTGATAAACGTAGGCCTCCCCCATCGACCTTCAGAGCGACCGCTTCAAAGCAGCCTCCATCCAACGGCTTCTGGCAACTCTCCCCAAGTCTTCTATCCACCTCGTGGATGGCCGTGTGACGCTGAGTTTGCCGGTACGTTGTCTCCACTCAGAAACCTTTCTGTTTCATCAGCTGTCAGTGTTTCTAGCTGTGTGCGTACTGCCACTTTAGAATACAAATTCGCTGGGCTATGTCAATAACATTCGTTCGTCTTAGGATCTCATCATTTCTTTTATCTCATTTATCTTCGATCTCGCAGAAATACTAAGTATAACCCTCTCCATTACTCGATGTGCGACTTGCAGTTTGTTTAGAAGGCCACGTCTAAGATCCGATTTCATCACAGGTAACACACATTTGGTCGAAGACTTTGTACTTAAGGCACTGACGTATGACAGATGAAAAGACGTTTTACAACTTTCCGAACGCTGCCCATCCTAACTGAATTCGGCGGTTGACCGCTCTCTCAAAGTTGGACTTACCTAGTTTGACCTTTTGTCCCCTTTAAAGTGGAATTCCCAAATGATGTCTGTTTTATTACTTGCTTCTTTTGTTTTGTTTGAAATAATGTGTTCGAAATATATATCTCGTACACTACAAAGCTAACAATTTTTCCGGAACACGTTATTTGTTGTTTAGACAAATAAAAAAAATCTCTATACAAAAGAATAAATAATAGGCTGCATAAAAACACGGTGCGACTCCTAGAAAATAACATTCTTTTTTCTTTTTCGGAAAAATATTAGAAAAAAAATGTTTATAATCAAAAGGAAATTATTCCCGCTCCTGATCAAAGTCACATAATTATCTACTCTTGGTCCAATTAGATACTTAATCAGCGAGTGATTAGCGGCGCAATCTCATTTCGGCTGTTATCAATACAGGTGATTAATTCCCCAGGCAACAAATAGCTTATATCAAAATACTAATAACTACACCACGGTAACAATTTTTACGTTATATTACCGTAGAATACTCGTTCCGCAACACAGGTTCCAATTTGGTATCACCAATGAGTTTTTAAGAACTTTTGCGGCAAAAATATATATTATAATCAACCTAGATACGAGTATTCATTATCAAACCGATCCTGGAACCGACAAATTATCGAAAAAATCGTGTAACGTACGAAAAAAAAAAAGGTAAATGGTGGACATTCTTCTTTTTCAAAAACTATAAAAAACATGTAAATACATATACATAGCTGAAGAGGTGGATGTAAGGTTTTTTAGATTTTATTAGGTTGGGATTAGGTCGTATTTCTGAATTCAGGATAAATTCTAAAGTGTTATAATAATTACAATGTTGTGAAAGAATAATAATTGTGTGTAGAAAACACACTTTTTGTGCCTTATCAAAGACGAAGAGACGAAATTATTAGAAACGAGATCTAAAAGCTTTTGTAACATTCGAATGCATTGCAAGTTTATCTAAGAAGTCGATAAGGTGCAATTTATGAATTAATACTGTAAACTGTAACCACTTAGTAAATTAAACTGGGACCACTTAGTAAACAAATTAAGAAGGAGTTAGCAGCAGTTGTCTTTTCTACAATAGCTTAGGTACTTTTACGATAGATTTGTCACGGTCCGTCGGTCCCCCGACAGGACGATGCTATAAATATTACAATTTCTATCCAATTTAGAGAACTAATGCATATTGATTTTATTTAATGGCTTACTCACTAGTCAATTCAAATTATTGATAATTATATATATATATATATATATATATATATATATATATAATTTTTATGCCATTTGTTACCCATCCGATGAATTTAATGCAGTGGTATTCTATTTTGATAAAAATAAGTTAGAAAATTGAAAAGATAAAAAAAAAATCATTTTTTCATCCTACTAACTTATTTTTAGATATCATTTTATCCTTGCCAATAATAAGGAATGCACTTTTTAGATTTTTATCAAAGAGACGGATAATCTAAATCGAAATCGTCTATTCAATTAAGAGCTTTTTTTATTATTTTTGATTAAGTTATATTATAACTTTATTTAATAAAGTTTCTATGACATCGAAGACAAATATCGTAGCCGTTATTTGAAAATATCAACATGTAATTAGTTATTGTTTTTATTATTTTCTTTTAAATATTAATATATCCCAGATTATGTTTCAAGGATACAAGAAAAACAATGTCTGACCTAAGTCTTAACGACCTTATGATCAAAATTCACGAACTTAAGTTTGTAATATAAAAATATTTAAAACGGTGTCCAATAGACTGTCTCACTTCTGCCACGGGTAACATGTAAAATATTAGATATGATAATAGCTTACCTTAACATATAGAGTATATGCTTCCTGAAAAATAATAGTTTCTATCGGATAGTAAAATTACTTTAGTGTGAAATGCCAGATGAGACCATTCGTAATACTGACATTTACTCTATACATAAAATATTTTATCGGTTAAAAAGTCTTTTCGTATATTCTGTAAAAAAATTGGGAAAAAATCTCTTTGGTTGTACTATTTATATCTGACTGTTTATATCATATCCTATATGAAGCATTAACTTCATATAGGATATCAAGGTAAAATAAAAATAAAAACTTTTTCCTGTCGTTTTGCTCTCCGTCAAAATGAGTGAATCTAACAAGTAAATTCGATACATTATGGAGTTTTATTACAGAAAAAAGAGGGAAATGCAACTCAAGTCGCGAAAAAAATTTGTTACTTTTATGGACCTAATGCAGTGTCAGTAAAAGTACCACAAAATTGGTCCAAGCGTTTTCAGACTGTGGATTTTGATGTCAAATGCAGCTCGCTCTGATCTACCCCTCATATGGATGAAGTTGATGTCATTTATGAAAAAATGGATCAATATCGATATATTAGTAGTAACGACATTGCCGAGGAATTGAGGATTGACTACAAAATAGTTTTGACTCATTTAAAAAAGTATGGCTACACAAAAAGCTCAATATTTGAATGCCAAACGAGGTCACTGAAAGAAACCTAATGAATCGTGTACTCGTTTGAGATTCTCTATTGAAACGTAATGAAACTGAACCATCTTTGAAAAGATTTATCACTGGTGATGAAAAGTAGATCAATCAAGTGGTATTTTTCGGTAATTCCGGATTAACACGTAATAATGTGATGCTGTGTGTATGGTGGAATTGGAAAGGCATCGTTCATTATGAGCTTTTACCGCCGGGCAAAACCATCGATTCGGATCTCCACTACCAACAAGTAATGTGACTAGCAAGAAATTAAGAGAAAATGAATGAAATCGATCAACAAAAAAGGGGTAGTTTTTCATTATGTTAATGCCAGACCACACACATCTTTGGCCTCAAATCACCTTAAGTCCTGACCTTACACCCTCAGATTTTCACCTGTTTTGGTCTCTTCAGAATACTTTGTATAGTGTTAGGTTAACATCCAGTCAGGTCTGACAAAACTACTTCTAATTTTTAAAAAATCAAAATCCTAAGATTTCTACAAAAACGGGATTATTTCACTATCTACAAGATGGGAAAAAGTTATCGAACACAATAGCTCATCTATATTATATATAAATATACTTAAACTTTGAAAAAAATTTGGTTGAAATTTTATGTAAAATACGAAGATTTTTTTTTCCGATGTAATATTAATATTGTAAAGAATTTTGTTTATGTACCTTTGTTTCGACTCCGATCATCGATCATTTGAAAGGATTTCAAAATATTACAATAAAACCAATCTGAAAAAATGTCAAGGCGTAACGTGGGTGAACCACGAGGGACTTCTACTAGATTAATAAATGTAATAAATATTTTATATAAAATACGAAGTGGTTCGTAATAAGATATAAAAAGAAAATAATATTACTTTTCTTAACTAGTAGAAGAAACTGATTATTTCTACCAACTGCTAATAGAACTAAATATTGCATTTTTTCGTTTTGCTTTAAAAAAATATGAGTGTACGTAACCTTTACACGTTGAAGTAAAACTTCTTTGACATTGTGACATACGACGATTAAGTTGAAAACAAATAAGTCATGTTAGAATTAAAAAAAAAGTATATACTTATTGATAATATAACAAAAGTATTTGTATATATTATACATAATAAATACATTAATTTAATAAGCATTATACTTTAAATATGATATTATACTGACTACTAACTATCGGATGCTATATAAGCGCGTCATCGTCGTAACGAGTTTCCGTTGCATTGTCGTTAACTAATGCATTCAGTTACTTTAGTCGCGTCCAAAGTAGTTTTAATTAAAAAATAAACGAAATTACATTCAGGACTAATTTTAAAATCCGAATGTAATCGATTACTGATAAAACCACAAAAAAGGTTAACGGTTTATTAAATAAAATGCTTTCTAAATACTGTTCAAAGACCAGCACACACTTGGCATGTTTAACCTCAATTATGAAATCACGTTCATTCATAACTTCCACAGAACTATTCCTGAGAACACACCTGCACTAATAATAGAACTGACCGAAATAGTCTGATATTGTCACACCGGTGCAGGTAAACGATTCAGAACCAACGACTGAACATTTTGTAATTATCTAATTAATTTCTACTTAATATGTATATATCAAAAAATAATTTATAGTGCCCTCAGCGCCATCTGCTCATAGGGCCCCCTGCGTATTATCAAATGGGTTCTGAAGATCGATAAATAGTGGTGTACCCGTTTCCGTTTAACCAGTACTATTAGAAAATATTATGGTTCTTTACGTTCCTTTTTTCACAATGAAAGGCCGCAGTAGAATGAGCGTTCTGTGTCGGTGGCTAAAAAATAGACACAGCAGGTACAAACACAAATGAATCTATGACCATCCAACATTATATCGCCACTACTGTCACCATATCGACAAATCATAAAAATAATATATAGTGAATTATTTTTGATTTAAATACAAGAAAACGTTTCTTCAAAAACGTCAAAATTTTTAGTCAAAAATTGTATAGAGTAAAATATTTTATTTTTATACGGAAACATTAGCGAGCGAGTCTTAACCAACGCAAAACGACTTTAGAAGTACATTCTAGGTAGCTAGAGTTAACACAATGACATAAAACATTCTTAAACATTAGTCTAATCAAGGGGTCTCCAAACTTTGAAGCCTTAGGGCTAGGGTCATAATGAATCTTTTAAGTATGTTCCAAGGGCCCAAAACAATGTTAATTTTTTTGCCCTTACCTATATTTCTAACTAGTCTAATCGCAAAGTGCGCAACCAAAGCGAACATATGCTTTTTTATTGCATTTCAATTACTATTGTGTATTGTGTTTACTTCTTCAACTTACATACCACATAATATCTTTTAAACTAACGCGACCAATATTCATTTTTTGAATTTATATTTGTTCGGGTGCTTACCGCGTTTATAATTTTATTGAGGTCCCTATATTTCAGCAATATTTCAATCGACATGATCACGGGGAGACTGACGTACGGTGATGGTGGATGGTGGCAGATCAGAAAAATCGGTCGACCCTCTTTCTTCTTAGTTTTGGTCCAATAGTTTTGGCACACGGACGCACTTGTTCACCACGGCACACTACAGTGTCTTTTTTGGATTCTGAGCACCGATACGACGATGAAACATTGCCGAAATATAGGGACCTCAATAAAATTATAAGCGCGGTAAGCACCTGAACAAATATAAATTTAAATATTACTTTCCACAGTAATAGTAGCAACAATAAGACATTGACTATCGCGGACCAGATTGATGACACTAGTCTTAAGCTGTCGTGGTCCGGATTTATGGCATCTGATTACTGTTATTGATACCGTTACGTCGACCATTCTGGTATGACGATCGTTCTGGTATATTAATGCGATTAGTCGCCTTAACAGCCCCGGGTTCGATTTCCACTAGGAGCAGATATTGGTATCTGTACAAATATTTGTTTTTTTCCAGCTCCAACCCTTCTCCTATATGAAAAAGAAGACTTTGCCCAGCAGTGGGCAGCAACATTTTTTAATAGTTTATTTAATACTGATTATTAAAATAAACAGAAAGATAATTTCACAAAATAAGTAATGTGTATATATGTATATTGTTCATGGAGCAATGCTTCTGTTTAAAGTGCATTTGTTAAGTACATAGACAGGTTGTGTTTTTAAGATAAGGAAACGCAAGGTCAAATAAAACGACTTGTGTATTTTTTATTTAATTTATTTTTGGTCTTAGTTTTGGGTCGGCAACGCGCATGTGATGCCCCTGGTGTTGCAGGCGTCCATAGGCTACGGTAACCGCTTACCATCAGGCGGGCCGTATGCTTGATTGCCACCGTCGTGGTATAAAAAAAAAAAAAAAAAAAAAAAAAATTTATATTTTAATTTCGTACAAATTCAATGACGATTTTTAAGTTCATATTGACTGATGAATGAAATTCAGAAGATTAGCGTGTTCAAAAACATCAAACAACACACAATCATCACTTATTTCATTGAATTCAAAAAACACAAGTCTCGTCTAAATTTTTGAATTTTGTAAAATCCTCATTAAATAAGAGAACATTTTTATTGTCATTAATTAAAAAACAGAGAATTATTTTATAATCCTACTACAACGTAACTGAAGATGTCTTTCTTATGTTACGAGATAATTATCTTTTTCTGCTTCTTATCTTGAAATAATAAGAGCCTCTTCATTTTTGTATGAAAAATTTTCCGCAAGGACGATCTTTGATGTGTATTGTCAATGAAAAATGAATCGTTAAAATGATTCCACAATCGACATAATTTGGCCAATGTACAAAAGAAATTTATATTCGAACAAGCTGTACCCGTGATTTCGTTCGTGATTATGAGGTTTTTTTTTTATCCTCTCTATCAAGGGAACTACAAATAAACGGAATAAAAATTACCCAGTATCATATCATACCTCGTAGTATGAACTCAAACCATACTTATTAAAAACACTTTTAACGCAATACGCGGCCAAGATATAGACATACACAAACAAACCGACTAAAAAAATCGGTTTTGGATTCAGCATCGATTATAGTACCTACCTTAGAAAAAAAATTAAATGTTTGCTAGGACACATAGTAGAAGTGAAACTTTAACGGACGCAACGGAACAGACAAGTGCAAAAACGAATGACAACGGACAAGTGAAAAAATGAATCGCAACAAAATTTTTATTTGAAGTTTTATGGGCAGATAAAACTTCAAGTAAGACCAGTATTCAAATCGGACAATTACATTAACAATATGTTTATCAAATATAAACAGCTGTATTATATTTTATCGTAATATATTGTATTATGTTATGTTATATTATATTGTGTTATATAATATTTTTTGTATTATTGTTTTATTGTATACGTACACAATTTTATTTTCTTGCACATACAAATGTTGGCTTGTAGAAAATGCACTAGCGTTAAGCCCGCCTTGTAGAAAAATCTTCAAGGACATACATCTAGACCAGAGAAACAAATATTTGTATAAATACAAATATTTGCTCAGAAAGTAAATCGAACTCAAAATTCAGAAAAAAAAATGTATATATATATATAAATATGTATGTATGTGTATATATATATATACTTTTTTTTTATTAAAGTACAAAGTACGTCGCTGTAATTGTTCCTTTCTTCTTTTCACATTTATATTTTACAAGAAACGGCAATAGAACATAACATTCGGCTTAAAGTGAGATTGTGACATCCCGACACGCTAGCATTGAGAATAAATTGAGCATATGAACTGACAATAACGACGGAGGCACAGCAATGCAAAATGTTTCTTTGTATCTCTATTAAAAATAAATCTATGACCGTCCCTGTTGACACATGTTCAGTTTCGGTATTTTGGAGTTCAATGTAATGATAGAAAATTAATCAAATTCGCCTGTAAACGAGTAATAAACTTTTGATAGATTATTTATCTATATATATATAAGAGATTTCCACGTATACATTGACTCATCACGATATCTCTGAAACTATAAGGCGCAGAGACTTGAAATTTGGTAGGAATATTCCTTTTACCGAGTAGAGGTCAGCTAAGAACGGATTTTACGAAATTCTACCTCTAAGGGGGTGAAAAGGGGGGCAAAGTTTGTATGGGACAACATGATTCCTTGGTCCGATCTACTTCAAATTTCGCATAAATATGCTTTAACAGAATTGGTTGAAGACGTGTTTCGTATTTTATCGAAATTCATCCTCTAACGATGTTAAAAGGGGGGAGAAAATTATTTTGATATAAATACTCCATAGTGATTTTGATTTAAATAAAAATTTATTTTGACACATGTTTGACAACCAATCCGTCTGTTATAAAATATTTTCCAGTATTGACGCAGGTGTAGGTAATATTTTTTTTTTGGGTGCTCCTGGTGGAACAGGCAAGACTTTATAATAAACGTAACAAAATTGAGTTGTAAATATAACGTGTGATCGCTTTATTGTAAAATCGGTGCGGAGGTGGGTGTCAACAATTAAATTTTTAAATTTTCGAGCTGTAGCTCCTATAAGCTCCAAATTTGAAAATAATCTGCTATATGCGATAAGCTGAAACTAAGGAAACGACCCAAAGTCCACGAAAGTATTTACTAGCGTTATAGATTGAAATATAGATAAACTATGAAGTTGAAATACTAAAATAAAATAATAAATTATAAAATTAGTGTAAGAAAAGTAGATTTAAGCGAAAGATGTATCAGAGTTTGTTAGACAAGCTGTACATCTCCTGCCAATAAATAATAAATAAAATTCTCTTATGAGTATTAAAATCAATAATAAAATTTAATGAATCATAAATAATTATGAATTTTTTTTCTCTATTCAAATTTTAATTGTTCTTGATTGGCCAATCTTTTTAATTTTTGTTCGGTTAAAGAGAATAAATTGTCGCGGAATTCCTTAAAAAACAAGAAGGTGTCATAAAGAGCCCTGATAAATGATCCCTATTGAAAATAAAAAATATAAAAGCGAAAGGTCACTCATCATGATATCTCTGGATCTATAAGACCTAGAGACTTGAAATTTGGTAGGAATATTCCTTTTGCCGAGGAGAGGTCAGCTAAGAACGGATTTTACGAAATTCTACCCCTAAGGGGGCAAAAAAGGGGGCAAAGTTTGTATGGGACAACGTAGTTCCTTGGTCCAATCTACTTCAAATTTTGCATAAAATATTCTTTAACAGAATTTATTGAAAACGTGTTTTGTATTTTATCAAAATTCATCCCCTAACGGGATTAAAAGGGGGTTGCTTTTGCTTCGAAGTTGATTTGACAACTCAATCCGTCTATTATAAAATATTTTACAGTATCGACGCAGGTGTAGGTGATAAAAAATATAAATTAATAATTTTTAAAATTTTAGTTAAATACCCGTGCGAAGCCGGGGCGGGCCGCTAGTATATTAATACGTGAAGCAAAAATTTTTACCCCTTTTTATGAAAATTACGCAGACGGAGAAGTATGAAATTTGGCAAGTTAAAATTTATATAGAGAAGAAGTGTAGAATGGTAATATTTTTTATAATAATGCTCAAAAAATACATTAAATTTATTTAAAAAAAAATCTGCACACACTACGGCACACACACATATGTATACAAATTCTTTTTATTGTCAAAATCTGTTGTCAACACGGTCTTAAATACAGGTCTTGCAATGATATTTTTTAAATACAGGTCTTACAACGAATTTCTTATCGAAATCGCAATTTTATAATTGCTGCATATGCTCACCATGTTATGCGCAATCATATTTTTATGATGTTGGCAATGCTGTCAATTATAGATTAGGTCGAATTCCGACCACTGGGAGACCACTAGTGTAATATAAATACTCACTCTTGATATATTCACAAATTTTAATACACAGACTAATTTTATAATTTTTTAAATAATTTCATCTATCCACATTCTGAATCTACTTTTATATACGTCTAACAAAGATCATTTACTGCATAATGTTTGCTACTGACAGTTTTGGTATTCTACTAATACGATCGCTTAAACTCACAAGAGTTTCTGTTGAAACGTCAGGTCAGTGACTTTTGTCTCTCATCTTGTTAAAAATAACACATATATAATTAGTTCGGATAAAAATATTGAATAAATGAAATTTGTAGTATAGAAAATGGTGCCCTCTAAGAATAATATCTACGAATACTACATTAGAATTGTAAGGACGGGACATTTTTGTTATACGTTTTTTTTTTTTGCTTTGAAAACGTTTTTTTTTTTTTTGTTAAAATGTTGTTGCTATAATTACATTATATTCGCGAAGCCGAGGTTTACAACGACTATTACAAATATTGATACAGTATTGCAAAGAGACAATGTAAATACGATAACAAATGAATTGTGAGAATCTCAATTCTCCAAACAAACATATATCATGCGTTTGGTATTAACTATACGTTTGTGAATTGACCTGCATATATTTAAATTTCAAAATTAAATTTAAAATATATTTTTATGCGAATGGGAGTTTTCAAATATTGTAGAATCGTCATTTTCTAAAATATTTTAATTCTCAGTTAAGCTTTCACCGGATCAGTATGAAAATAACTATTTTTCAACTGAGAAGAAACCGATAAGAAATAGGTACGCTCTTATAAAATCAATTCTTTTGATTTTGTATTTATTATTTGTATTTTAGATTTTTTTTCCGTAAAAATGTTAATGAAAACTATTGTAAAGTCTGTTTATATATACAAATATTATTCACATAATTTTAATAGTTAATCATGAATAATAAAAACAAAAAAGATCAAAAATTGATCATTGTAAAACACCTATTAGGAGCAAAGATCTTTTTAGTATATCAGTCAATAACTAACTCAACTAATTCACAACAAATGTTTTAAAGTCAAATTTTCTGAGAAGTTTTTTATTCCAACAGTTTAATTTTCATCAAAACATTTTTTACTTTATGTAATTACTGCAATTCGACAGATCGAATGTGAGATGAAAATCTGCGACGCGTAAACAGCTTAAAATAAGTACTCCTCTAAACTTATGTCTGTAACTTAATTTATGTTTGGAACCCCAAGTCTGTTATCACAAATGTGTCATGTCTTGTGTCACTATATTCGTCACTATATCAATGTTTGTAATGATGATAATTACAATTTCAATAAACGATCACTTAAAAAAAGAGAATTTTAAAAATTTTATCACATGTTTGTTTTAAAAAAAAATTAAAATATATATTATTACGTATAAATAAAACCATTTTTCTTCA
This sequence comes from Euphydryas editha, assembly GCA_036937285.1. Lineage (NCBI taxonomy): Eukaryota > Metazoa > Arthropoda > Insecta > Lepidoptera > Nymphalidae > Euphydryas > Euphydryas editha. The sequence goes on along the minus strand of JAUPFZ010000008.1, from coordinate 20,748,858 downwards.
ACTAAGTCGTAAAGGTATATGCGTATTATAACATCGTTCAATATAATTAATATGTTAAATCTGGATGGATTACATATTTACCGCTTATTTTTCTATTGGAAAGTTAACTAAAATACTAAATTTGAATGAACTGAATCAGCCTGTAAACATCCAACCACTACGAATACTTTTCCCTACTATGAACAACAATCGCACCGGGACCGACGGCCTTACGTGCTCTCCGAGGCACGATGGGGGAAACCCACAAGAAACCAGACCATAAATAAATATTTGTAAAAATATAAATATCTGTTCCGAATGAGAATCGAATCCGCGATCGTCATTGTTGAGGTATGTACTATTCACCTCACCATTACAGATCGAAAATCAAACTTATGTCGCAGTTACAGATTTTAACTGTCAAAGCGTCCAATTATAGTAAAAATAATGATCTAGATATTTTCATATTGTTTGACAATGCAATGAAAAGAATCGTAGCACATACATCATTTATTCCATACATTTTATGTATTTCAAGATACATATTTTATTCGATATTCCAATCTAAGAGTAATATATTGTTTCATTATAGAGGACCAGGTGCAACTACTAGTCACAAATATGTAGAGCTGACAAACTTTTTTCATTTTCTTTCCATTTCAAATAATAGGTGACATGACTACATTGTTATTATTTTCTAATCTCGAAATGGCCTAGTGGAAAAGTTAAATAGTAGAATTATTATTCCCTTCTCTAAATATTGTCATAATATCCGTAGAAGTTTGAATTAAACATTAAATTACATTAAATATCGAAAGTTTATTGCAAGGTTTGCTTTTGATCTAGTTATATATATATATATATATATATATATATATATATATATATATATATATATATATTCAGCCGCTTTCTATTTAGTTTTTCATCGCATTAGAAATTATTATCAAACTTGATACCATAACCTAGATTGGTTTAATTATCTCATCAAGATATAATATTTACATTATTTGGTTTCACTTAATTTTCTTAAATTTCTTGGATATTTAAAAATGGAATATTTCAAAATAAGAGCAAAATAATAATCTCTTGAATGGGAAATCTTAATCAGCTTTTTTCTGTACCTATCGTCCATATCTTATGATTAATTTATCTTGTTTATCATTTGTGGCTCACCTGGAGCTGATCGTGAGATCATGGTGATACTCTAACATCAGATTCAACTTATTCGACGTCATCGACCTACCTACTCGTTTATTGGCTACTTCCATTAAAAACATAAAATATGAATAAAATTTGAATCGACCTCTTATTTTTTTTTAACTGTCCTTTGGAGAGGCCTCTTAAAACATCAAAAACTTACATATTTTCACACGAGACTCACAAAAAGTCGTTATTGTTTGCGCCACCCTAATATATTGTATAATACTGATCTATCACCTTTGTATAAAAACAGCAATTTATCTTTGTTTTTTCAAATAATATACTCAAAAAAAATTTAAAAATCACTATGTAGAACGCAAGCAACGCCTCCTATAATGTTCCACACAATAGTAATATAAATGTCATATTTGTTTCTTTCACAACATAGACAATCTTTAAAGCAATTGCTCTTTAAAGTATACAGCTAAAAAAATCGCTTTTATGAATCAAACAAACTCGATTTTCGGCGATGCGCCGACGGTCATTGTATGGGAATATTTTACCTTTTAAACAAAATTATTTAATAAAACATAATTTGTATGAGAAATAAGACATTTTGATCGAAATATGTTTTATACACAGAAATATTTTTTTGGTCGGAGCGTCAAAGTATGAGATTTTTTTAATTGGATTTTTAATACGTGCTTTTTTATCACAATTTTATCAAATATGGGTTGGATTTAATTTACAGTTTTGGAAGAAAAAAACATTTTTTCTACATGGACTTTTTGAACAGACACTCCTCATATAATGTTAAGATTACGATTAAAAGTCGCGGGGAAATCACCATAAGTCAACCAGTGCAACTTACTAGTTTCGTACAACTCGTCGTAGATATCGAGTAATTGCGAAAATATTTAATTAAATAAATAATATCATAATTTAAATTTCTATGATTATTCTATAATATATAAGTGAAAAAATAATCTTACCACGATAATTGTAGTGCATTTAAAACTAAAATATAATAAGTTTAAGCACTCTTTTGTAAAAATGCAACAAACTGTCGATACTTCCAAACATCTTTCGACGTTTTTCGAGATTTGTGACCACAAACATACGCATGCTGTATTTTTATATATAACTCAATGTAGAAAGTGGTGAATATAGCTCTGAAATTTTACTGTATGTGCGAACGATTTGAACTAAAATTAATTCATTACCTTTATGTAGAAAAAATATGGACTAAAGCTTATTTACTATGATTATTTCGACAATTCTTAGCCATTTTTCTAGACATCAAAGCAAAGGATATTTGTATAAATATATATTATTATATATAAAAGAGTAAATATAAAAGTAAATATTTGTGTAAAATCCTAGCAAAACCGAGGTATTTTTAATATTAGGTCCTTACATATGAAATTGACGTTTTGTTGTACTGGCCACTTTGATCTCAAATATTTCCACTTTGGTTAAGAATTACAAATTCAAATTTATAAAGCTATTTACTCATACATTTGTGTGTCAAAAACTGTAATTCATTTTTTTTCATCTTTGCGTTACCCATTTTACAAAATGGAAAACTTGAAATATCATGTTATTTACGAGTATGAGTTCCACTGTGGCACTAGTGCTGCAGAAACGGCTCGAATGATTAATGATATGTATGGCTGCGGTGTCGCAAAAGAAAACACACTGCTTTTTTGGTTCCTACGTTTTCGTTCTGGAAATTTCGACCTGCAGAACAAGCCCCGTGGACGGCCGGAGACCAAAGTTGATAATGAAGAATTGAAACCTATTTTGGAAGCGGATCCATCACAAACCAGGTCCGAGTTAGCTGAAGGTTGCGGTGTTAGTGATAAAAAAAAATTTATTCCACTTAAGTAAATTGGAAAGGTAAAAAATTTTGAAAGGTGGGTACCTCATCAATTGAGTGAAGCAAACCGACAAACGCGTTTAGGCTGCTGCGTTACATTACTCAACCGGCACAATAATGAAGGAATTTTAAATCGAATCATTACATGTGATAAAAAGTGGATCATGTACGATAATCGGAAGTGCTCATCGCAATGGCTGTACCCTGGCGAGCCAGCCAAATCCTGCCCCAAGCGAAAATTGACTCAAAAAAAGATATGTGTGAGCGTTTGGTGGACTAGTGCCAGTGTCGATCACTACAGCTTTCTTAAATATATCCAGACGTCGCCTTTGCCATCAGCGAGGTCTACGAGACCATATACAGCTCCAGTGCCAAGATCCGATCGTTGCGAGTGGAGAGCCTCGCAGGCGCGCGTATCCCCGTAGGACGGGATCGGACCCTATACCTGGTATTTACGCAAGATGAGAAGAGATTGCTGACTGACCAGGGATATGGGTCCGGCGAGGGATCGCGCGTCTTAACCATCCATGAGGCGCAGGGCCAGACCGGACGTCATCGTCCTCCAGACTAAGGCAAGGAGCTCCGAATCCACGACAGCGTTTCGCACGCTATAGTCGCGGTGACTAGACACACCAACACCTGTGTCTATTATACCGACGACTGTGATGACGCAATTGGTCGCTTTGTGGCGAGGGCAACGGAGACCATAGAAAAGGAAATCCTCGAGCAGAGTCTCAAGATGGCGATTCATCACAGAGATACCGCCGTCATTGAGAGTGTGCTTGATATGTTTACTAAAAGTATCGATGTGAGGACATAGTTGTTTTAGAAATATATTTGTAACAAATAGCTGTAATGAAATGAAACAATGAATGAATGTAAATAAGTTAAGTGTTAGTAATATTGTACATTAGCATAGTAAAAAAAAATAGTAACGACGGAGGGAGATATATTTATTTATTTATTTATTTATAAGATATATGATATATATATATATATATATATATATATATATATATATATATATATATATATGTATGCATTATATATGCATATATGCATTTATATACAAAAAAATGCATGTACCTAGATTTAAGAATACATTTTCGATTCGGTTCGGTGGACTCACGTTCAACATTAGAGATATTAAGTTTTAATTAAGTTACTACTAATGTAAGCAGCTACTATTGTACCAAGTAAAAACTAACAAAAGAAATTGGAATAAAAAAGGCATGGGCAAAATGAGCCCGTGGACATAAATTTACTAAAAAAAAATAAAAAAAATATGGCCAGACGATTACGGCAGATGTTTTTTGTCAACAACTGCAAACCATGTTGGAAAAGCTAGCTGCTAAACAACCGAGGCTAGTTGATCGCTCTAGGCCACTGCTGCTTAGGAAAACGCTAAACCACACAATGCATGACAGACGGCTTTCAAATTAGAGGAGCTTCAATTGGAATGTCTAAGAAATCCACCGTACTTCCCAGACCTTGCTCCAACAGATTACCATTTTTTTTTTCGAAATTTGATTAACTTCTTGAAAGGGAAAAAATTCAACTCGGGTGGGGCAGTCCAAACCGTCTTTTAACATTTTATTGATTCCCGTCCGAATGTTCTCATTTTTAATATATGCCAAAAAGTCTTTAATCCTAAGATTGTGTATATACCAAACAGCTCTTTACCTCAGAGGAAAATGTCGTAGAGTATTATACAGTGGAAATAACTAATGTGCATTATCAATGTGAGTCAGTTCTCTGACCTTTTTAATTGCAAAAGCTCTAAACTGAGTATATCTACAGTGGAAGATAATGGGGATTCCTCAGAACTTTGAGTCTAGAGTTGTACCCAAGGACACTGTGTTATTCCAATGATCTTCATTATTTAAAATTAGAATAGATATTTTTCATTATTTAACAAAAAAAAAGTTAAGTGAAATATATTATCTTTTGCATTTAAAACTCTAAATTATTTGAATTTACCAGTTTTTTACTTTCTTCCCGTTGTGTTAAAAAAAAATGCTAGTTTGACGTGACTTTTCAATACTATTTTGTTGGAATATTCCGTAAAATCTTGGTCAGACTGAGTATGTAGGTACTAGTTTCGCGTATTGACGTCGCACTTAAGTGTCATCTTGTGTTCTATTGTAAATTACCTTCGTTCATTAATTTATTAGATAAGACTCGAAATTAGTTCCATACCTTAGTTTAAGAGCTCGGTAATTAAGATTAGGGTACTCGGGAGAATGAGCCCGTCATTAGGGCGCCACCTGTCATCTGGCACTATAAGTTAAAGACTTTAACGTTTTACATTAAAATACCCTCTTAAAATTTTTATTAATACATATATATTGAATATATCTACCACTTATTGATCGTTCTACCATACAAGATTTCCAATTTGACAATTTAGTAAAATTTATATGAAACTAATTTCTTTTAAGATACATTATTTTGAAATTAAATAATTTTAAAATACACTCTTTAAAAGTATTTCATTTTTAGCATCTCTGTTTATTTTCCCTTAGATTTCTCTTGTCGCCTTAACGTCTTGATTGTCTTGTCATTTCTATGGTAAAATGACTGGAAACTTGTCATTTTATTAGTCAAAACGGTTTTGAATCTGACATCAGCAATGGAAAACGATTTCGAATTGTTTGATCTTTAGGCGTTTCTAAAGCTAAAGAGCTTGGTAGTTTAATCATCTGATTTCAAAAGATAAGAATTTAACGGAATTTTTGCGTTTTGCTAATTTTAATTTAGAAATATTATAGCTTCTGTATATGATTATTCCTTTAAATTTAGAAATATTATAGCTACTGTATATGATTATTCCTTTAAATATTATATATAAATGTTAATATTAAATCAACGTCTCTATAAAACATAGCCGTAAATAATATATATTTCTCAAAGAAGACAATGTAATTATATATTATAATATATTTATTATTAAATTTTTTGATATTATAGTGTAATAAATATTATTCCTAGTTTAAAATTAATTTATGAAATATCATTGAAATAAAATAGTAAATAATACTTATATACCTATACATTCTTAGTTACATACGTCATGAAGTACATTAAATTTTGCAATAAAAGTAATATATTTTTAGGTATTAATTAAATAAGGACAAAAGTTTTATGTTATTTTCATAACATAAAATAATTTATGATTATTTATATTATTTTATATTTATACTAAATAGCAAACTGGTTGAATAATTGAGTAAATATTTTTTTCAATTATTTTAATTCTTTTAGATTTATTATTTTTTTATTTAAGAGTAAAGAGAGTAAGAGTAACTTCATCTATTTTAATTAATTTAGTAAGTCACTAAAATAAATGAGAAATATTTTTCTTGCTATAAAAAATAAATTTACCTATGTGTTTTTTAAAGTCCTAGAATATTAAAACAAATAGATTGTATTATTTATTAAGAGTTAAATAATTAATAATTATCTGTTTTAAGTAATATTATATTAAAAAATTTAAATCTTCGACTAAATTTAAAATGCAAAAAAAATAAAACAATAATTTTACATTTGATTACATACATAAATAATACATTGATAACATATTTTTACTCGTAATATTACTCGTAATATTACTCGTAAATATTATTTAATAAAAAGTAAAATATATAATTTAAAAAAAAAAAACCACAAATCAATTATACCATAAAAGGCGAAATTGACTGGATACTTACGTTACATATTATTGACAGGAGAATGTCATTAGCGTATGACGCCAGCGAAGTTCCAACCCCACTCACACTTGACAGGTTTATATCATAGTTTAATATGATACAAAAATTACACTTTTTTACTTTACTGTCACAAAATAAATATGTCACAAAATATAAAAACCAAATTATTTAAAAGAAATTTACGCGATACTAAAAACTTATAAATAATTAAAAAACGAAAAACATTATTTTAAATTTTACTGTCACTTTAAAATATAGTTATTATTATATTTTCATATATTTTTTAACTTTTTATTTAATAGAACACGATCGTACGGCCGAAGTTCAGCGGGAACGTCGACTATCCCTCGCGGAGTCTAAATCTTGACTGGTTTCCACGGGAGTTGAACGGGAACTGAGACGATAAGAGCAGATACGAAATTGAGAATTTAAAATCGAAACTTTTTTCTTTTTGGTTTTTTCGTGGAAAAGATCTTTATTGTTTTTGGTTGTAGGTGAGTTACCGTGTAGGTAATGAAATTTTAATAAATCGTTATATTTTTATTAAAAATAGTACCTAATATGAAAATAAATTGAAATCATATGCTTAGTGTTTGTTTATTATTGAGCTAAAAATATATATAAATGAAAAATTGCATCAAAAAAATGCAATTATTAAATAAAAGTGCTTTTAATTATAATAGTAATGATTTTATTCAAAGTAAATTAAATAAGACATAAAAATGTTCACTTTATTAAATTTCCTTCAGATTTTTTTTTTTCGACATTCTTAAACGATAATTTTGCCACAGATATCAGCTTTATTTATTTTATAAAAATCGTCCCTTGAATTTTATTCACAACAAATATCGATGTTTCCAGAACTTTTACGGTTATTACTATTTAGTTATATACCCGTAAGTCGTAATGTGATTCCATCAAAGACTAATATATATATATATATATATATATATATATATATATATATATATGATAATGATTTCTATACACTCCCAAAATTCTGCATATGTCAGATTATAAAGCTTGCTCAAGAAAATCTGTTTCGAGGCAGATAGGCCGTAATTAATTAACTACGTCTGAATATGATTACGTCACGTGTTTAGGCTTAATCAATCATGAATAAGATTTACATTTAATTACAGATACTTATATTTTAATATATAAAACCTTTGAATTTGGCTATTCATTTTTTAAATATTCAAAAAATTACTTCTTTGTCTCATCCAGTAGTTTTTTGAGGCGTAAGTACTGGACCAATAATTTAAAATTCAAAGTTAAAAAAAAGTGTTCATAACGGTTATACGTCGTAGATTCGATTCCCAGTGATGAAAAGATTTGTAGCGCGTAAAAGTTTCGGTCTCAATTTATATTACAAAATATAATTATAAACAGTAGGGGAACCTGTTGTACCTTGGACAGAGTTGTACCTAGAACAATCTCATTTTTTTCAAAAATTTTGCGCCATTTAGAACCGTTGTCTATGGTATTTGATACGTCATTTGTCCACATTAATGTGACGTTAGTAGCGTTTCGCCGGCGCCGTGTGAGCACAGTTAAAAAAGGTAATGTATTGTTTTACACTCAAAAAGTAAGTATTTTGGGTTTTACTTTATTCCAATTTATTTAAAGTGTTGTATGTTTGTGAAAATTGTCTTATATAAAATCTGATCTTAGTATATCTAGCTACTATACAGCATGAGCGTCTGATGCTGACCTCAATCGCAAGTGGGTTTATAAAGCTTGTTAAGTGAATTTGTCGCGATGTTGTACCTTAGCCACCGAACTTACGAAGTGTTCTTCTTCATGTGTGTAAAATAAAATCCCTTAGTGAAGAGGGAGTTTTGATAAATTCCATGCAAAAGTCTTTGAAAAACTGAATTTGAAATGGCCTGAAAAGGAGGATTTGAATTTGTACCCGTATCAAGATATCAAGAAAAAGATTAACCCACCAAAGAGAGTAAACTCAAAAAAAGAAGTTTATCGTGTTCCAGAAATTAAAAAATATTTGGATTTTTGTTAATACTATTTTATTAAATATAAATATGAATTCATCCCAAAATATTAACTAAAAGACTGAGTGTTTCGTAAGTTCTGTTTTTGTTGTAATTTCTTAAGGTTTTTTTTTTAAATTTATTTTTGTTTAATACGACAATTTAAATGGATGTTTTGTTGGAATTTATATTATATAATATGAAAATAAAAAATAATTAGGTTGTAAATTACAATAACGTAATTCGAAGTCAAAGTATTGTCGACAATAATGAGTAGAAAATTGATAGATGAGGCTTATTTAAAAGAATAATAGTTTTACTTAGATAATGTTGTCAATAACTGTTTTTATTTTCTATTTGCAAATATTCATATGATTAAATAATTATAACTTATATTATTTCAACAGATAATAAATAAATTATAGCTAATAAAAGTGTTTATCTTGATTTGAACCTTCTCTGTCCAAGGTACAACGGACACCGCCCAAGGTACATCTGGTTTGTTGTACCTTGGTCAGTTTTCCCTTTTTTTTTCAAGTGGGTAGTGGTCTCAAGTCTTTAGAAATATACACAGTTTTATGATTGAATTTTCTAGTTAATTAAATGCTCTTTACATACATATACACTTGACAGACGTAGAAAGTGACATTATTTTATAAAAAATAAAAATAAAAAAAACTGACCAAGGTAGAACAGGTTCCCCTACTCTTTGGTTTTTTTTTTTTTTTTTTTTTTGTTTTAATATTTCACCCAATGATTGAAACCGTTTGCCGTAGTTTTAGTTAGTTCCTTTATCGTTATCGAGGTTAAGGAGTTGTGGGTTCGATTGCCGCTTGGAAGGGATATTTGTTACCGTTTTTTTAATATTTCCCCCAATGACTGGATCCGGTTTTTTTTTTTTGGTTGTAGTCTCGGTTATTATAGTTAACACGAGTTAATAATTGTTACTCCTTGTGATCAAATTATTTCTGACTCGAAATTAGCGTCGTAGATTCACCCCCATTTCTCCTATAAACATAATAAAAGTCTTTCACGAAAAATAAATATTCATAGGCAGTTCAAATAAGATCAGTGACGGTTACAAATGTCATAAAAAAAATCAATTACTAATACGTCAGATATACAGCGTCGTACATATTCTCCTTAGCTAAAAATAGTATCTTATAAGGTTATCTTAGTACTTACCTAAATTCTCATGAAAAAGAAAGGTAAACCGAACCTTAATTTATAATCCTATCTATTAGAATGTAAAACGAGATAATAGGTATGTTCATCGTTATAACTAACGAGTATTATTCGAGTGTATATTAATGTGTACCCGTGACCTTCTGTGGGCACATAGCTCATAGAACTGCCGGCCAATTGAACAAAAGTTTCTCGAACGGACACCACGTATCGGCAGACAGCGTCGGACGGCCGTCTACGAGATGGACAGACGACTTGAAGAGAGTCGCCGGAAGCCGTTGGATGGAGGCTGCCTCGAACCGATCGCTCTGGAGGTCAATGGGGGAGGCCTACGTTCTGCAGTGGACATCTAATATGGTGATGACGTTGATGACCCGTGACCTTGACGTTTGTGACACTGCCGAAATATTGAAAACTCTTAACAATTAATGATAAACCTGGTATCACAATTTAAGACCTAATTATGGTGAATGAACATGAAAATTTTAATATAAATAATAATAACTCTTTATTGTAAAACAAGAATAAACAACATTGCAAACAAATAGAAAATGCGAAATAAATACAAATGGCGGCCTTAACGCTAAAGAGCTATATCTCCCTGGCAACCTTAGGATTGAGGAAATGGTATGTATATACATAGATGGAATAGCTGTACAGTACAGAACTAATAAAGCTATAGTAAAATTTAGTAGTATTATAACGCAAATAAAATACAAACAAGTAATCTTCATTCAAAAAAAAAAAAAAAAAAAACAAGCCTTAACAGAAATATGGACGATAAAATAATATCTGCATGCCTCTGGCATGAATAAAGTTAATAAAATATTGGACGTGTATGTCGGGTCAACCCTCATTAGCTGTCGAAAATAGTGAAGCGAGCGTCAGACTGAAGTGGTCACTAAGGCCACGTACGGATTGTTCATTTCTGAGTAAGAGAATCTGGAACACGTCAGTATATAATACATACACGTGCTTAACCTAAATAGAGCATGCATACTCAGATGCACGCTTTTTGTACTGCAACACGCTTTCTGCATAATAAATTTACGTAATTTATTTATTTATATTTATAGTAAGAAAATACAATATACATTGTATAGATATAATACTATAGATCAAAATTATAGGCTTATTCATCGTGCGGATTTTTGTAAGTACTAGCAATATCAATATTTTTATGGTTCAAAATATTTATTTTCAAAGGAAATTTAATACTCTACACAATATAATTATATTACAGATTTCATCTTATATCTTTAAACGAGCAATTCTTGTATATATATATATATATATATATATATATATATATATATATATATATATATATATATATATATATATATATATATATATATATATAATCTGAATCTCGGAAACGGGTCCAACGATTTTCATGAAATTAAGTATGAAGAAGGTTTCGGGGGTGATAAATCGATCTAGCTAGGATTTATTTTTAGAAAATGTCGTTTTATCCCTTTTTTTACGCAATTAAAAATATCATTAGAATACGAAGGTAAATTTCGCTGTCATTAATAAGCTTAATATAGCTCCGATGGGAATCGGGCGGATTCAATATCAGAAAATTCGAGTTCGAATCCCGGTTTCTTCAAACCAAATTTTTTCCATTTTTTTTCAAGTTTTTTTTTGTGAGAAAAACTATTATTGAAAGCTCCTTTTATTTTTTATTTAAATAACCATTTCCTATTGTTTTACTATTATGTCGGTAAGATCGAAAATATTATTTATGTTTAATCAGTATGTAATGTATCTAAATCTTTATATATATATATATAGTACCTGGATGACCGAGCTTTGCTCGGTTAAATTATATTTAGATACATTACATACTGATGAAAGTATGAAACATAAATAATATTTTCGATCTTACCGACATAATAGTAAAATAAAAGGAACTGGTTATTTAAATAAAAAATAAAAAGAGCTCTCAATAATATTTTTTCTCACAAAAGAAGAAACTTTAAAAAAAAGCAAAAAAAAATTGGTCTGTAGACACCTAGATTCGAACCCGGGTTTTCTGATTTCGAATCCGGCCGATCCGAGCTATTATAAGCTTAAAAATGACAGCGAAATTTACCTTCGTATTCTAATAATATTTTTTAATTGCGTAAAAAAGGGATAAAACGACATTTTCTAAAAATAAATCCTAGCTAGATCGATTTATCGCCCCCGAAATCCCCTGCATACTAAATTTCATGAAAATCGTTGGAGCCGTTTCCGAGATTCAGATTATATATACAAGAAAGAATTGCTCGTTTAAAAATATAGATAAATTACTTCCAACAATGAAATCTGTAACATAATTATATACTATAATAAAGCTGAAACAGCAAATATAAGATTTTTTTAAAAATAGATATTTTAAGGGTTGACTCTAAGGTTTTTAGTTCGTACGATCAAAAACTAAAGATATCATAACCTTTAGTATTAATCCTAAATAAGTCGAAACCCGAAATGTAAATAAACCTTTAAACGTACGGCTTATCTTAAGCTTACTCATCTAAAATTGCTTTATTTCTTAAAATATTTTGCGTTTCTTTTGATAAGCCCTAGTGTAATTGAACTCTTAATAATAATTTTGTCAATATTGGTATTAAATTCAATTTTGAATCCAGTATTATCCCTAAATCTTTTGTTTGTTTTGCTTTTTTTTTTCAATAAAATCATTTATATTACAATAATAGATTATACTTGCGGTTTTCTGGTAAACTCAATAAATTTTATTTATTTATTTTTACTAAAACAAAAGTAATAAATCGAAAAATTCTTAAAAAAATATGAGAAACCGACAAAAAAGTTATAACATGTTATATGTGGATGATTTAACAAAGTTTCTTTCAGCAAGTTTTCATTGGGATCATTTTCTTTATTTTTTGTTGCATTAATATTTGTTTTTGCCAGAATATTTATAATTTATTCTCTTTACATACTTTTAAGTACTTATTTTTATAATGTGCTGTTCTGTACTTTAACAGATTGTAAGCCTCTAACGACTGGACGTGGGCCTTGGATACATTGAAGGAAAAAGGTTGGAGATTTATTCATCACTGTTGATCTCGATGTACTTATAGATTTCGGAATTTCTTCGGAAATATATAGGTTTCTACGCGATGTTGACATTTAACGGAAAGAACAAGATGTAATTTGATAAATGGAGCATTTATGATATTATTGTTAACAACTTTATTAAATCGAATTTGATTGAAATATTTTTGATAAAATATTTAACTATGATAATTTTAAATAAATTGGATGATTGTTTTGATTGATTGAGCCTGCTTATGTAAATATGTTTATTATTATATTAAGCCTTTGAGGGAAGCCTTTAAGCCTTAGAACGGAAAGACCCGCCACAACATCTGCCGATCAGTGTCCACTGCTATCATCTCTTGGGGGGTGTTTGCCGCCGCCACGCTTGGCAGACGGGTGTGTTGCGGTAGGGCTTTTACAACACCTGATTGCCCACCGTCCGCCGAAACAGCCTACCGCGAAGGTGCAATGCCCAAGTGCGCAGGGCGTTGCACAAGAGAGAGTGCCCGATGGGGCTGCCGCCTGCGGGCCACGGAGCAACGTACGCGGTACCCGTGGTCCGCCCCGTAAGGGCGGGTGAGGGCGCACGGCGGGTTATTTTAGTGGGTGAGGGCCCCACACTACCCTGTTGTCTCCCCGGACGATGAGGTGTGCGTTCAGGTACATTTTTTCCCGCCAAAAAAAAGGGGCTTTTACGACACCTCGGCAAGAAACACATCGGGACTTTTCTTCTCCCCTATATATATATATATATATATATATATATATATATATATATATATATATATATATATATATATATATATATATATATAGGGGAGAACAGGGTTGCTAACACTGAAAATTGTGAATATTTTTGTGTTTTTTTTTTCTAAAAAATCTATTCGACTAGTAATTTGGTCATAATTTGTACTATCTAATGAAATTACTATTTCAGGCATTATTTATTCTCAATTTATGAAAATTAGCATTAGAAGCTATTTTTATTTTTATGCATTACTTTTTGTCAAGATTTAACCATTGATTGATTTGATTGTGCACAAAAAAAATGTAATTCACTAGAAATGCCCGGTATTTAAAAAAAAATTAGTTTGTTTACTTTCTAAAAAGGTATAATAACACTTAGTGCTTGACAAGCAAAATTACTTTATAGGAGCGAAAGAGCTTATCACGGTCGGTAAGTTCGTTTTGTGTCATTAGCATTTGTGTCACTTAAACGTTAGGATAAAGAAAAAAAAAAAGAAACAAATGTTTTGATAATAAAAATGAATTTAACAAACTAAATGTTCAAAATGTCCTCCATTTGCAGCAATGCAGGCTCGGCATCGCCTTATATATGATCTTTTGATACGGCGTGCATAGCTTGATATGTCGATTTCACGAGCGGCTAATTGCACACGTGTGCGTAATTCTTCGATTGTCGACACTGCTTCACATAAACATAAACTTTTTCTTTAATGCATCTGCAATAAAAAAAAGTCCAGGGGTTTAGGTCAGGCGATCGTGGTGGCCATAAAATTGGACCCAAACGCCCAAGCCATCTAGATGCCTACATTAGCGTGTTCGAATAATAAAACAAAAATCGTGAATTTGATCATTCTTTTGAGGCCACCACAATTGGCATTTTACACACATATACTTATGAAAATAGAAAAAGAACAAAAACTAAATAATTGTGACAACCCTGCAATGATATAAAGTAACTTTTCGCGAGATTCTATATACTATACAATACTATTTATTTCTATATTTATATATAAATACAGTATGTTTTTGTTACAGCAAATTTTCACATAGAACTCCAATGTATTTCATTATAACTTACAAAACAATGTACCAAATATATTATTGTATTCATAGAATTTTTGGTACGTATTCGTATTATAATACGTGTAATTTATTCACGTTTTAAATTATGTTTTAAATTACACGAACCAGTGACTTCGCACGTATAAATGGATGGAGATACCAACGCGATCCGGCATCGTGGAGTCGACCGAGGTTAAATTTTCTCTTTAACTATGGTCTATAGTCAAATCTGGACTCACATAAAAAAGTCAATAAACCCATAAATAAATATTAATTTTTGATTGATTGTTTGGACTGATTCGTTGATGATGATGCTGCCCATCACCATTCTGGTGGTCACGGGTTCGATTCCCACTCGGAGCAGATATATGTATTTGTACAAATATTTGTTTCTTGTCTGATTGTATGTCATTGTAGTTCTCCCCACCGTTCCTCAGAGAGCACGTAAAGCCGTCGGTCCTAATTGTTATCATAGACACCTGACAGCGATTTTTACTCATGATAGGGAAAATTATCTGCCAACCCGTAGTGGGGTAGCGTAGTGGATTAAACTCCAACCCTTCTCCTGTACGGAGAAGAGACCTTTACCCAGCAGTGGGACGTTCACACGGCTGATTCAGTTTAGTTCAGAGTTTCAGAATATACATTCAGAATCGGTGGGAGCTCAGTAAAATAATTCAACAGAAAAGCCTACTAGAATAAAAATATTTAGAAAGAAAGAAAGACATTTATTTGAGACACACACACTGCTTACAGACACACAACTAACACAAAGAGAGCACAAATACAATAAAAAATAAAAAAGTAATATTTAAGTAAAAATTCAAGTAATTAATTTAAAAAATAAAAAGTAAAATTTCAACAAATAGGAAATTAAAAAAAATATAAAAATAATAATAATAATTTAATTAAAAGTCTAAAAACGGATTTTATCGCGTTTATTTAAATTTACTGTTTAACAAATTTAATTTAAAATCCATCCATTATTCGGACACCCACCACCTCAGTCCCCCGAGATCATGGACGCTGTAAAGGGTCCGAAACGTCGGGAAATAATTTAAATTAAATTTGTTAAACAGTAAATTTAAATAAACGCGATAAAATCCGTTTTTAGACTTTTAATTAAATGAATAAAATTCGCGTAAATATAAGAGAACAGTATAATAATAATAATCTTAATAATAAAAAAAAAACAAAAAAAAGAGGTAAGTAATAATAAAAAAAGCAACAAATACAGCATCGCTTTATAATTTTAAACTTAAATTGAAAACACAACATTTATCTGCAAAAGTTATGAAAGTTATGAACACCTGTACAGCAGTGTACCGTCACAAAAAGGATGGTCACTCAGCATTTGTGGAAATTCAGGGACCATAATAAGATTCCTAAATTTCACACGCTGATTTTCAGTGGCCACCTAGGGTACTATGCGAACGACAGCGGCAGCAGTCAATAAATATTATCCAATAATTCAGTAAATCTATACTTAATAGCTAGTAATACTCATAGATACATAAATAGATGCATCATGTACAACCACATACAAATTACACATAAGTCATTCCTTCCAGTTGTTCTTTTGTTTTATTAATATAAGATGATTTTGTTATTTAAGGCATTATATGTTAATAATCTCCATATTGAGTAAATGCATTAATTTCGGACAAAACTTCTCATAGAAATTTGGGAAATTATAATTTTGTATGAATTAAATAATCAGCAAAATCATATTTTGTGCAAATATAACATATTTGCTACAATTGATATTCGAATCAGTAACCGTCAACGATAAACTTTCATAACCCCTGCACTAAAATGGTAATCAAATACATGATATTTTAACAATAAATTGTCACCCAAAACTATTATTAATTTCATTAAAATCTTATTTAAAGTGTTATCGATTTTGATTCTTTGATTTCAGAATAAGTGTTTACATTAGAATGTATTGTTTTCTGATCTGGTCTGATTGATTGAAAGGCAAGTTAATAAATTATATTATAATATATAAATGGATGTAGAAGATTATTGACAACACTGATTGTGAAATTTTATGATAAAATCAAGTTATTATACCTATTGCAAAAAATTTAATACATAAATTAATACATTAAATTATTTTATTAACGTTACGTTTAAATCGGTTAGTCGTTAAGTCGATAATAATAGTGTTTTTCTCATGTGTCAAGTTTTAATCAAATTTATTAAAGTTTAGAATAAACATCTACATTCATTACCCTTTTGGACTAAATTTTATCGTTACTGAATTGGAATAACAAGTACGCAGTGTATTATCTTGTATAGTGCGTTCAACGAGACAATCAAAAGGCCGCGCGAATGTTTTCAAACCCGCAATAGTCTCGTTGGACTTTGCCCGACCTTAGCCGAGAGCCGTACAGCAGATAACAAATAAACAAGATAGAAAGAGACTATGTTTTCATATTTCGTCGGCATTGTTTACATTTGGTATCTTGTCTCGTTGAACGCACTATAGTATATACTGATATCACACCAAGTTTCGTTCAAATCCATTCAGTAGTTTTGGCGTGATGCACGTCTAAGATAATTAGGGTCCAGTATCGATCTTAAAATGCCCCCCATAAGCATTTTCAAAACATCTTCAGTGTATAGAATTAGACTTGTTGTAATTTACTATAATGGTTTAGTATAATCGCACAAAAAAGCGGTAAGAACAGATATTGCTCGCGGATAATGACTGCTGGGTCACTGTCACACAAAATAAACTTACATATATAACTACTGACACACACATATGCTATAATATAGCTCTGCATGTCAAAACATGTTGAACCATCAAACAGAACTTCACAAGGCATTATAATAATGATGAAGAAGATCCTAAGTCAAATATGATAAGAAATAGAAAGCCGAAAATGAAATATGAACTTGTTTTTTACAATATAAACTTTTTTAAGTAACGAAATCATTTCATTTTCCTTATAATTTATTTTCCATCAGTGTAACATTACAGATGTTATCTCAGTTACAAAACTTGTAAGGTTGTTCGGGAGAAATCGGTGCTAACGATATAAGGATGCCTTATTATGCGTCTTAAGTTAGGTTCTAATTATTAAGTCATGTAATGTGAGGCTTTACAATGTGGTGAATATTATAGTACGAGTAAATACTATTAATATGTACATATAATAAAATAGTAAGTTTCAAGTGTTTTTTTTTTTTTATTTATTTCGAATTTTGTAAAGAAAATTTCTGTAGGTGTATAAATTCACTAACAATATAATTTTTTTTTATAATTATTAGTATGTCTCTGCGAGATCGAATCAGAAATTATGAGATCCGCAGACGAGCGAAGGCCACCGACATAGCCCAATGCATTTGCAAATTGAAGAGGTAGTGGGCAGGGCACGTAGCTCGTAGAACTGTCAAAGTGTCGTCAAGTGGAGACCGCATACCGGCAAGTGCAGCATCAGACGGCCGTCCGCAAGATGGACAGACGAATTGAGGAAAATCGCCGGAAGCCGTTGCATGGAGGTTGCTTCGAACCGGTCGCTCTGGAGGTCGATGTGAGAGACCTACGTTCAGCATGGCTTATATGATGATTATGATGGTAATAATGATGACATATACATATTTTGAAGTTTTGATAATAAGTAACAATTATTGTTATATATTTACAAGGTAATAATTTATTAAGAAAAAAATAAAAATATCTTATCTATAATATAAAAATAAGTCGGGTTTTCCTTCCTGACGCTATAATTCCAGAACGCACCAACCGATTTCCACGGTTTTGCATTCGTTGGAAAGGTCTCGGGCTCCGTGAGCTTTATAGCAAACTGAATTCAGGAAAATTTTAAACAGAAAAGCAGGAAAACAGGGAAAATCATAATAATATAATCTTATACTCTCATAATGAACTGAAAAACATGGAAAAGGAAAACATGGAAAATCATTTTTTACATACTGCGCCATCTCTGATACATAGCATGTACTACAAACCAATATGGTTTTACATGGCGGCAGTACGTGGTGTGAGTATCCCTCACGAAAATAAGTTGGTGGCGAAACGGAGTTCGCCGGGTTTGCTAGTTACTCCTAAAACTAAAGCAGCCAACAAACAAAATAAACCAGGCAGATCGTCTAGTGCATAAATTAATTAAATAAAGTTAAAGTAGAACAACTTTATAATACAATAAGTATAATTAATATATATATATATATATAACTAGCGGTATTAACTAAACGGGTATTTAACTAAAATTTCAAAAAACATAAATTTATATTCTTTCTCACACCTGCGTCGATACTGGAAAATATTTCATCATCTTAGCCCACGACTTTGTCCGCGTAGAAGTCGAAAATAGTTATAATAGGATTTTTATTTGTTTTTTTTTTTTACGTTATTAATTTTGTTATAACATATAAATTATTATGTTAAAATGTTTGAATACTTATAAAATATAACAATCTTTATAATAGAATAGGGATTTAAAGTTTAAATAAACATTAAAATAAAAATAAAAATCGTAATATTTTATGATCAAGAACCTCTGCCTGGAGATGAGATGATGAGATGAGAGATCTGCTCTGCCTGCCTCTGATCTGGAGAAAGTTACACGGGGGTATTATCTTTTTACAACGAAATCGAAATACTACACCTTCCGTTGTATTTCTTTATAAGCAATTTTTCTTTTTTTCGTTCGGGGTGCTAGAATTACCAGGCTATTCTGGAATATGCCACATACAACTGACTGTGAAAGAAGCAGCTTTCGCTTAAGTATACTCCCGCTACAGTAAGAGTTTAATCTTAAGCTTTGTTTATGGTAAATACATACTGATACACTCATAGATTACATTATTATATGGTTCCCGGAAATCACCATTTCCTATTTTAAGCAACAGGTCTGAGAACTGTCCGGCAGTAACATCTCCCCTTAGATGGACTCACATATTTATGGTAAGGCCAGTTTTGTCACTGCAGGCCACAAATGCTTCTGTACTGTAGTGTATTGTATCAGCCTGTAAATAACCCACTGCTGAGCGAAGGCCTTTTTTCCATATAGAAGAAGAGTTGGAGCTTAATCCACCACGCTGCTCCACTGCGGGTTAGCGGATAATATCTCTACCATAAGTAACAATTATTATAAGGCATCCGTGATAACAAACGGGACCGACGGCTTTACGTACTCTCCGGGGCCTGGTGGGGAAACCCACTATACACCCAGATATACACCCAGACCTGAAACAAATATTGGCACAAATACAAATATCGGCCCCGAGCGGGAATCGAACCCACGACCACCGCCATTGAGGCGAGGCGTTAAGACGACTACTTGCACCACTACACCAGAACGGTCATCAATGCTTCGTTCGTTGTATCGTTGGTATAATAACACCACAAGTCAATACGATTTTGTATCTTAGATTTGAATAAACCCGCAAGTAATTATTTTTTAAATTTTAATTGACTCTGCACAGTTGGTAGTGACCCTGCTTTCTGTTCCAAGATCGTGGATTCGATTCCCGCCTCAAGTCTGGGTGTAATATGTATTTATTTCTATATGTATTATTTATATGTATATTTATAAAAAATGTATATCAGTCGGGTGTTACCTAAAACACAGACATTAAGTTGCCTACCTTAGGAACAGACGATCGTGCTTGTATGTCAAACATATATTCCTCCTCCTTAGTTTTATTGTAAGATAAAGTTAAATGGGTACATGATTTATAATGTTTTCTGATCTTGTTCCAACATTAGTCCGTGGTGCCAATCTGTACTAATTGGGCTGTTAATGCCGTATAATTCAAAAATATTTCCAAGTTCACTTCGGTTTCTTCTATATCTGTATCATTGTGAACTACAGATGCCTTGCTGATGAGTCATATAGTTTAAAATCCTTGACTTAACACAACACCAATATTGAAGTAAAAAATATTATTTAAGACACTATTTTACAATAAAGCATTTCACGGCATATTTACAACTTAATTTTGTTACGTTTAATATAAAGCCTTGCCTGTTCCATCAGGAGCACCCAAAAAATATATCACCTACACGTCAATACTGGAAAATATATTATAATAGACGGATTGATTGTCAAACATGTGTCAAAATAAAATGTTATTTAAATCAAAAGCACTAAGGAGTATTTATATCAAAATAACTTTCTATCCCCTTTTAATCCCGCTAGGGAATGAATTTCGATAAAATACGAAACACGTCTTCAATCAATTCTGTTAAAGAATATTTATGCAAAATTTGAAGTAGATTGGACCAAGGAATCACGTTGTCCCATACAAACTTTGCCTCTCTTTTTCATCCCCTTAGAGGTAGAATTTCGTAAAATCCGTTCTTAGCTGACCTCTACTTGGCAAAGGGAATATTCCTACCAAATTTCAAATTTTTAGGTCTCATAGTTCCAGAGATATCGTGATGAGTGACTATATCTATAGAAAGTCTCCTATATATATATATAGATTTATAAACTCAGAAAGTTACAAAAAGGATTAATAAATTTGTTCATAAAATCATCGAGCTTATCTTAGCTGTAATCGCATATCTTTGGCAAGGCACTTAAAACATTATTTGTTAATTGTAATTGTTTTTATATACGAGTAAATTACCAACGGAAATTACTTCTCACTTTCTGTTGGTGATTCTTAATAAATATATTCTTAAGATATAAAATAATATGTATATAAAAAAGAAAAATATATAATAATTAATAATAATAAGTAATTTTTCACAAAGGGAACAAAAGATTTGTCTATATATATACATATATTAATTCCTTACATATGAAATTGGCGTTTTGTCGTATTGGCCACTTTGATCTCAAATATTTCCTTTTTGGTTAGGAATTCTAAATTCATTTTTATACAGCTATTTACTCAAGCATTTGCCTTTCGAAAATCGCAATTCATTAGTTTTTTCCTCTTCTGTTTTTCATCTTTGCGTCACTCAGTTTACAAAATGGAAAACTTAAAATATCGCGTTATTTACAAGTACGAGTTCCACCGTGGCACCAGTGCTGCAGAACGGCTCGGAGGATTAATAATGTGTATGGCTGCATTGTCGCAAAATAAAACACAATGCGTTTTTGGAAGCAAAGTTTTCTTTCTGGAAATTTCGATCTGCAGAACAAGCCTCATGGACGGCCGGAGAACAAAATTGATAATGAAGAATTGAAGGCTATTGTGGAAGCGGATACATAACAAACCATGTCCGAGTATTTTCAATTTATAAACATTTATAAACATTTTGGCGAAACCCTCCAATCTGATCTCTTTAAAGCATCGTCGAATGGTTAAGGACGAGCATTTGCTTTATAAAATACTAACCGGTTATGTTGATACCCCTTTCCTTTTGAGTAATATTAGTTTGAGATGTCCTCGTTTACAAGCTCGTAAGAAATTTCAATTTTTTGTACCTGTAACTAAAACTAAATATGCCCGGAATATTTTTCTTTATCGTGCATGCATCTCTCATGACAATGTATTTGGTGACATTGACATGTTTAATGTAAGATTGAATAGATTTAAATCAATTACAATGAATGTCATTTCTGGATGATATTTTTTTTTTTTTTTGTTATTGTTAGAATTTATGATTAACTTTGTTATTGTTAAAATTCTCGCATTTTTTGTTTTTAAATATATTTCATTGGCATTTTAATTCTATATATATGAATATATGTATGTGTGTGTATGTATGTATATGTGTGTATGTGTGTGTGTGTGTATATGTGTATATATATGTATGTATATGTATGTGTGTATGTGTGTATATGTATGTGTATGTGTATATATATATATATATATATATATATATATATGTATATGTGTATGTATGTGTGTGTGTATATGTATGTATATGTATATGTGTGTATATGTATGTATGTGTGTATGTGTATATATATATCTAAATTTAGATTCTTAAAGCTGAAATTTGTATGTTATTATTTTTAGTAAATACTGCTATTGTTTGTGCCATTATTTTGTGAAGACTTAACTGGTAAATGTATGTCACTTAAATTTATTTTTAATGTATGTCATACTGTATGTCTTCCTAATAAACATAAATAAATAAATAAATAAATAAATAAATAAGTTTATAAATTGAAATTATTATAGTATATAACATAGTTTACGAGTAGGTACACATCACAACGTTATTCTAGCGATAAAAATTACCAAAAAAAGTTAAGACACATATAATTTTAATGCCTCGTTTATTCTTTTACGTACTAAAGTATAATTTTACAAAATGAAAGCCTTAAAAGTTTAGTCTTGTACATATCAAAAGAAAATAAAAGTACACCCGTATTACTCATACGATTTCCTCTGCGTAAGTTGCTTGGAAGATATCGCACATTTTTTAACAAACTTTTTATTATTTTTCGAAGTGTACAATATTATTTTACACGATTATTCGATTAAATGAAATCGTAAAACAAATTATCAAACATAAAACCAATAACCCATACTAAGATAAACCTACCGCATATGCTTTAATTAAAACCGAATATTCTCTACGTGAAATTTTAAACTATTTCACTAACAATCAGCTCGGACGCTTTATTGATTGGAGTTATTTGCGGTAAATGTGGGATGCATGTTATTGCATTAAGGATTCTATCAAACGTGCTCGCTGGTTCGACGAGGAACGCGACGCGGTGGTTAATGAGTTTTGAGTTCAGGGCAGAACTAATAAATCGAAGAATACTTAATGAACTAAATTAATATAAGTTCGTGAACTTATCTTTATGGGACTTAGAAGTTTCTATTTAAACGGTTCTGATCTGATGTTTTTATTTAGAAAAAGTTTGTATGTATTAATTAAGATAATATACATGATAACGATTTTGAATAATGCTCTTAGTTTTGTTAAATTGAACAAATTCTGTCGTCAAATGTCACTTGGAATTGAGAATAAATACACTGTGGAGATTATTCGCTGCGGTCAAGAATCCAACCCGAATCAAATTTTGGAGACATTAACTTAATTAAATTATAATTATACATTACTGTTAAAAAAGTAAATTTTTTTTTCGACTGAATCTCGAAAGTATTCTTAGCCAATTGTAGTTTCATTTGCTAAAAACAAAAATAATATTTAAATAACTATTCAAAAATGTTTTATATAGTCAACTTGATGAAGCAACCTTATTGAAAAAAAAAATCGTTGATTCAAAATTAGTCTGAAGACCCCAATGAGTCTTATTTACAAGTAATAACCATTACTTGCAGATTTCATATAAAATTTTTTTCATGTCTATTGCTCTCAGAAATACGTTTTTATTTGTTTTTTCGTAAATATCTATCATGTACAGACATCAGTTGGTTATATTTTAATAACATATTTAGTATAATTTGTACGTGTATACATTACTCGTATACCTTACATATAAATAAAAATTAAACAAGTGCGAGTCGGACTCGTCCATGAAGGGTTCCGTAGCAGCAAGTAACATCATATAAAAGTTTGTGTATTTTTTTTATAAAAAAAATTACTTACTAGATCTCATAACATTAATAAAACAAAATTTTAAGAAAAAAAAATAACCGACTTCAAAGCAAATAAAAAACGGTAAAACAAAAATGCACTAAAAAGTAAAAAAATAATTACGTATTCTTTTGTCTGTAATCAAATTATTATGATAATATAATGTACATTTATTGTTGGTTTTGGAGTCGGTGTCAGCACAGGAAATATGATGATAATATACCAGTTTTTGTTATATATATAAATATATATATATTTGTTTTGAGGTCGTTTATTTATTTATTTAATTTTTTTTTTCTTGATCTGTGAATGAGTGAATCTGTAGTTCGATAACTAATCTTATTTATACTAAGCTGGGCGGTGACAGTCACTATTGTTATTGTTACGTATATTATCGTATTTCCTTGGCTGACACCGACTCCAAAACCAACAATAAATGTACATTATATTATCATAATAATTTGATTACAGACAAAAGAATACGTAATTATTTTTTTACTTTTTAGTGCATTTTTGTTTTACCGTTTTTTATTTGCTTTGAAGTCGGTTATTTTTTTTTCTTAAAATTTTGTTTTATTTCTTGATTTTTAGTGAATCTGTAGTTCGATAACTGATTTATTTATATGAAGCTGGGCGGTTACAGTCCACAAGCTACAGGTATTTTACCACCCTCGAAAAAGCCGCAATCGACCTAAGGAATTTTTTTTTTGCAAAAAATCCACACCAACTCGAAATACTACGATGATCTTACAAATCACCTATAGAGTTTCTTTTTTTGTCAATTTAGCATCGATATAATTTTTTTTTATTGAAAACAAAGGTTAATATTTTTCATTCATGACATATTTTTAAATACGTATTTAATGATCTTTAAATCCCTTAATCAATATCCGCTCAACCGTTCATGTCAACTATAGTTGAGGTCGATTTGTATTATTTATCTCGCTTCTAAGTAAAATTTTCTACCTGATTGATTATATTCAATTATCCAAACCGAAAAGTCAAAACAAAAAAAGGTTGGTTAAAAAAAACAATAATTGACAGTAAAGTTGACCGCTTGCGTATTGTGTCGAGCCGTCGCAGATGCATAAGATGCGCCATGCCATTTTTTACTAGCGTCTATTTACCCGAACAAGATCTGTTCACCATGTGCGTGTTGCAAACTAACCAATGTCGATACTTTTGAATACATATTCAAATAAAATACTGTAACAAATTTAATTATTTATTCTTTCCAAATAGAAATGAATGAATAGATAAAATTAATGGGCTCTGTGAGTGTTTGGTTTATTACCCCTATTGTTTACGTTCAAGTGGAAAGACGTCAGATTATTTGAAATCTATTACAGATGGGATATATTGTTTATATTCTGCCTATCGAATTGCATTATGGAAACGTAACGACACAACGGCATAAGTCATAACGTGCCTTCCTTTCTGCCTTTCATTAGGTATTACTTATTATATATTATGTTATAAACATTTAAGTTAAATTATTAATTAATTTAAGTTGTTTATTTATTTCATTTCAATGACACCCAAGATTCTAACTGTCATTACTTTCCTGAGATTACATCATAAAAGATTCCGCTGCTAATAGACTAATACTTAGGTACACTATTGTTGCACACACAATGTAACATTTAAGATTTTAGTCTATGACAAATGACGCAAAATGGTGTCCGTTAAATATTTTAACAAATTAAAAATTTGAAAACAATTAGTAACAGTTAGTAAACAGTTAGTCTAGTTAATCACCGATGAAAAGTTATTCATTTACACTTTGCTGTATAACTATTTTCGAGATATGATCTTTTAAATACAGGACGCGCTTGAAATCTTAAAGTTCAGCGCAACATAACTCTACACCTGAGTCGTAATCTGAGAAACAAAATATAATATTGTTTAGTTTAACTCGTAGTAAACATAAAAAACATAAAATATGATAGTCTTCCGAAACAAATTAAGTCACAAGGAACGATTGTATGCAACGCGACCCGCGCAGCGACGCGCGGTATCAGGAAAAAAGTACGCATTATTTAAGGACTACTCAAAAACTACTAGTCACATCTTGCTCAAATTTAAATGGGACCACATGACGAGCACTAGCTTTTGACTATAAAAAGAATCATTAAAATCGGTACACCCAGTAAAAAGTTATGAGGTAACAAACACAAAAAAAAAAATACAGACGAATTGAGAACCTCCTCCTTTTTTTGAAGTCGGTTAAAAAACTTGAGACATCTTAAATATAATTTTTTTTTTCAATTTTTTTTATTATTATTATTTTATTTTATCACATTATATCTACATTATATCTAAAGTGGTCGAATACTACTGCTTAGTAGCAGTAGATAGAATTCGACTACTCAATTTTTCGGTGGAAGTTTGCATGGTAATGTACATCATATATATTTTTTTTAGTTTTATCATTCTCTCATATTAGAAGTTACAGATGGGGGTGACACATTTTTACCACTTTGGAAGTGTCTCTCGCGCAAACTTTTAACGATTCAGTTTAGAAAAAAAAAATATTTTAGAAACCTCAATATCATTTTTGAAGACCTATCTATAGATACACACGTATGGGTTTGATAAAAAAAATTTGAGTTACAGTTCTAAGTACGGGGAGCCCTCAAAATTTATTGTTTTTGGAGTTTACTCCTTAAGAATCGATTTTCATATATAAGGCGCCCGGTATGAGAAAAATATGAGAGGTAAAATCTACTGCTGAATGACCTCGTTACTTTTTCGGTGCGCGCGCACCTATGGTGCGCAACTTTCTAATTTGGTTGTGAGTGTATTAAGGTGGACATGCATAGGTCGACTTTCATACATTTTTATTTTTGATTATTCTTGAAATGTATACATTTTTTTAAACATTTAATTTGTTTTATCGTTTCTTTAGAGCTTTTTATATGAGCAATGTTCATGTCAGCTGTAATTAAAAATGAAAGTAATGTAGATCTAATTAATATTTACAAAATAAATGATAATTGTCAGATAATAATAATTACATAATTTATCAACATTCCTAATGAAATATTTGTGCACATCTGAAATTGACTATTGTGAAAAGTTTAATGTAAAATATTTCGCCGATTAATATTTATATAAATGTATATAAAATGAATAAATATATATTTATATATGTATATTATTTTCATTAATTTGTTAATTTACCCTTTCATATGGTATTAATCTTATTTTCAGTTGGATAAACTCTTTTTGCGTATGTTTAGACAATCGTACTTAAGGAGTAAACTCCACTCGTGCGTCGGAGATGACACACACTATTTTTTTTTTTTCTATTTTTGTGTAAAAATCTTAATGCGGTTCTACTTACCAAGTTTCAACAGTATAGTTCTTATAGTTTCGGAAAAAAGTGGCTGTGTCATACGAACGGACAGACAGACAGACATGACGAATCCATAAGGGTTCCGTTTTTGCCATTTGTCTACGGAACCCTAAAAAGTGCTAGGTATATTACTCTTATATACCTTACAAAATTTTCATTAAAGTAAATCAAATATGAATGTTGATTTGACAAGTAAAGGAGGTTCTTACGTTTATCAGAATTTTATTCATTTTGAATATAGGCAATAATTGACAAAGGTAATACAGAGCAATACCTTTAGTAGGTACTAAAATGATGTGGAGCTAAGAATTCATGCACTGCAAAAATGTTAGATCGCAAGATGATGCCAGGCTTTACTTATAATATAATTTGCACTAGTGCGAATACGGGAAGGTCCATGTACCTAATGAAGCAGACAATGTGTAAATGGTAATATAAAATAATAATATTTCCTTAAAGATTATATTTTGTTTTACAAACTAGATGACTCTTAAAATTTCCGGATATTTCGTTATAAATCGATTTGAATAATAAAGTACTATTTATGAAATAGTTTATTTACTTCTTGCTTCTACAAATTTTTTAAAATGCCATTTGGAAGTTATGTCGATCCATTTTTTTTTTATCATCTTCAAAAGTTTTCTTATTTATGTAACATCGACCCACGAAATTGTTCAGCTCGAGATTATTCATTTTTAAGATATAATATATATATATATATATATATATATATATATATATATTTTTTATTTTAATAATGGAATTAATAAAAGAAATATCACGTCTAAGGTTTTGAATTGAAATTTTTTAAATAACAGTTCATGTAGTATGATGTTAACAATTCGAGTCATATTTTTCTTATAAGAAAGACAGAAACATAGCATTTCAAGCGAGGTAAAAGATTATCGCAAAACAAAAAAATCGCAAATAAATGTAATAGAAATATTAGAGGCATTTCACAAATGAGACATTTCTTACAAGCGATAACGTTGTTTTTTTTTAATCCGCGTTTTCATTATCCTAGCTTCTAATAAACAGAAAGGAAATTAAAAAATAAACTCCCAATGTAATTTCCTTTATTAAATCACTGGGAATAATTGTATCTTCTTAAGTTTCAAATGTAAATAAGAAAAAATAATTACCAGCACAAAAAAAAAATGCTAATGTTTGCAAATTATGTCTGTTAATGAAATATCTATTATATTTCCTTTATTTTTATATTCCTAGACATTTAAATTTCACATCACGCTTAAAATATATATCATGTAAGATAAAAATAACGATATTGTGACTTAAGGCGATCCATATGGACATATTTTTATTGATGTATTCGCATCCCTTATTTTTGTTTTGGCGAGAAAAAAAGTACCTGAACGACACGCCGTCATCGGTCGACTCCAAAAATAACAATAATGGTACATTATACTATCTTAATAATTCGATTATAGACAAAAGAATATGTAATCATTTTTTTACTATTTCGTGCATTTTTGTCATACAATTTTTTGTTTTGAAGTCGTTTTTTTTTTTTTTGTTACAATTTAATTTATTTCTTGATTTTTAGTGAATCAGTAGTTCGATTACTAATTTCATTTATATAAGCTGGGCGGCATATTATATTAAGCTGGGCGGTTACAGTTCACAAGCTACAGGTACCCTCGAAAAAGCCATAATCGACGTAGGTAATTTTTGGGGGAGGAAGGAAGGGAGGAAGGACCCTGGTTATATCTGGGATTAATAATGCTAGGCAAAAGAAAAAGCAGAAGAAGTCACATATTAAATTCCATTTATGTATCACCTTTATTATCATATCAGCCATTGGATGCCTCCACTATCGACCTTCCACTTCGACGGTTTCCATCCAACGGCTTTCGGCAACTCTCCTCAAGTTGTCTGTCCATCTCGCAGACGGTCGTCTGACGCTGTGCATGCCGGTACGTGTTCTGCACTCAAGAACCTTGTAAGAAGAATCTTGTAAAAGACTAAAAAAAAAAAAACTTGGTTATTTGAATTTTTATTTTTATCTTTTACAAACTAAGTTACCATAAAAAGTTACCTTTTTATGTCCCAAATACACTGTAAATTTTTTATTTAAAATATTAATTTTCCCCCCTTGCTTTGAATTCAAACTTAAAAAAGCACCTTTATTTTCAATCGAAAAATCTCAGGTCAAAATATCTGCTTTTTTTAAAAAGGATTGTTGGATTTTTTGTTCGTTGAAATCTTTACTTTCCTGATGTTGTAAAAAATATACATTACTGTTGTAAATTTTCTCAGAAAATGCTGAGGTTATATGAAAAAAGTGTAAATGCAAAAGTTGTAGATATTTTTATTACCTACAGCTTTGCCATTTAGCTTTTTTCCATAGCACTAGTTGTTTTGTCGAAAATCGAGATAAACCATTTTTTTACCCTTAAACCCCACTTCCCTACCTCAGATCGCCAGTAAATTATTTTTCCTTTTATTTTTGGTATATTCTCTTCTTTTTCCAATGGGTTTCATCCTAGTATTTCTTTTTTTTTCACTTTTTATCATTTTCAAAGGCTTCGACACTGATCTATATACCGTAGTATATATCATAGCATATAACGATATGTTAATAGTTGTATAGCTGAATAATAATTCGTTCTGTTGCAAAGCTTTCATCTCAAACTATGGGACCGATTGTGACAAAATCTGTTTGCTTCAGAAAACCTGCTTACTGAAGGAGGTTAAAGGGTAGAAATTATTACACCACAATACATGGTAACAAAGTAACGTTTATGGAAAGTTCATGCGGGCGAATCTGCTTTCGTCCTTTTAATATGAATTGAACTGAATCAGACTGTAAGCGACCCACTGCTGGGCAAAGGCATCTTCTCCATACAGAAGGGTTGTAGTTTAATCTGTTATCATATGACGGACCGTGACCGAGGGGTCAACGTGCTCTCCGAGGCACGGTGGGGAGACCCATAGGGACATACACCCAGGACAGATAAAAATATTTGCACAAATACAAATATGTCCCGAGCGGGAATCGAACTCGCGACCGCCGGTGTATAGGTGACTACTCGCACAACTACACCAGAATAGTTGTCTTGTTAGTTGTATGTTAAGACAATCATTTATATTTTTTTAATAAAAATGTTTTTCATACCATTAAGTGATAACCCGACGCGATGACGATATCGGCCACGTATGTTGTCAACACAGCGAAACAAAATTTATATTATTTTGCGGCTTTTTATTATACATGAATACCGGTAGCAATAAAACAAAACAACGTATATTTTTTTCTAAAATTCTTATAAATAAAAGTACGAAAACTAAAACTTTAAATATTTAAACGAAATAATAGCAAGTTCTTTAATTATATAGTCGTAGTGTATATTGGATAAACAGTATAATAAATAAGCGGAGTGGGTGGTGATATATAACGGGTTACGGTTGAACGCGTACATGATCAGCATTTAATTACGTCACATATCCATGATCTTAACCTTGTCGCTTATTATCAGATTTAAAAAAAGTGACGTGACGTCATTAGCGTCTAATACTCGCCAGAAGCAACATAATTTTAATAGAAAATTCATCTGAAGTCATTCCAACTGGTTTTATGTTAGACAACTTTATTGCTTGGTCTCGTACAAAATTCATATATTTTTTGGATTTTACAAGCAGAATGCTGTTAGTCTGCCTTTATGTATGCCAATATATTATAAATAACGGATTAGCCAACGAAGAAATATACTACAATATATCACGCAGTGGAAATATAGGGGGGGGGGGGGAGGGGGATTATCAAAGATTCCTGCTTAGTACTATTTATATTTACTGTTTCAGCTATATAATAATAATAAGTAAATAGAATAATTAAACTAACTTTAATGAAACCGTTTATTTCTCTTTCTCGCACATATTAACTAAGCAACTTGCGATAACAACTTAACTTAAGCAATTTGCGATAATCGCGCACTCATGGCGTGATGTTTAACTCATAACCGCGTGAATAGCAGCAGGATGTTGACAACTAATCGTTTGCTTATTATCACTTATATTTTGTAAGTGCAACTAGGTCATAAAATTGGTGATCAGTGGCGATAATCTATACTAATATTATAAATCTGAAGTGTTTGTTTGCTTGTTTGTTGGAACGCGCTAATCTCAGGAACTATGGGCTCTAATTTTAAAAATTAGAGTAAGGCTATAGGCAACATCACCGTTCAACCAATAGAGGATAAGCAATAATAAGAAACGCTAAAAAAACGGGAAATAATCTTCTTTTTTGACAGCTTCTGTTGCGTCCTTTATTATTCCTCTTCCCGAGACATTTTTTACTACAGTTCCACTTTTTAAGGAAACATAATATCACGCTTTTTATTCCCCAAAAGGGTAGGAAGAGATGCACATATTAAATGCAACACCAGCTTTTTGCCATTACCATACACTGGGCACCATTCCAGACCCCGTGCTATTTACTGAGAATTTCGAAAATTTAAAAACAATAATACGTTGATTGACCTAGGAATCGAACCTGAGACCCCTTCCTCAGCAGTAGCGGTTGCATCCACTCGACCACTGAGGCGGCACTCTTAGAGTAATGGTTTAAAAATATTCCAGTACTTTTTGTTCCTCATATTAACGCGGATAAAACCGCGTGGCTCAGCTAGAGCGAAATATTTTAGTTCTCTAATGGTCGCGGCATTATCACTCGCTTAATATTTGAATAGCTACTACATCAGCCGTTGGATGCCACTGCTGAACATAGGCTTCTTCCAAGATCTCGGGGGGTTTACCAATACTCGTCACGTTTGGCCAGTGGGTTGGTGAGTGCAGTGTGTTGTGATAGGATATGATGACGCTGCTGCCCATCACCATCATGGTTGATGTACAGTTGTTTGCACCACTATGGCCTTAGTCGCCTTCTACGATACCTTGATAACAAAGATGTCGGGACTATTATTCTCTGCTGGTCACCACCCGACAATTTGAATAACAATTCGACAAAAATAATTAGAGAAATCTTGTCTTTATAACTAATTACGTAATATTATGACTAGTGTACTTATTCATACTTGATATGTTTGCCCCTGTATTAAATTAAATGTAATTATATTCTCATAAGTGATGTTATCTCTTTATGAAAATAAAAAATCCTTAAACCTAATCTTATCAAACGTAAAGCATTGATTATGGTCAATGATTGTGTAGTCTTTCCTCGAAAATGCTTCCCTACTTTTCTTTTTACGTAGACAAGTTATATTTTTGATATGTTATTTATACTTGTTTTATAACTTAACGGTTGATAATAGAAACTTGGACGAAAATGCCTACTGCCCACAATCTATAAATCTTTTCTTTAATTAGGTAATTGCAAAAACTTGCAACTATTGAGCATTTATTTTCGTATTTTCATTTTTATATTAAACTAACTAAAAGCACTACAAATTAAAAAGCGTCAACTGACACATTAGACCAGGGTCGATAATTTTTGAAACCAAAAAAAATTACAGTAGGATGAAACCCATTAGAAAAGGAGGGGAATATGATCAAAATGAAAGGAAAAATAAATTACGGTCGATTCGAGTTCGGGAAGTGGGAGGGAGTGAGTTTTTAAGGGTAAAAAATGGTTTATCTTGATTTCCGGCAAAACTACAAGTCCTATGGAAAAAGTTAAATGGCAAAGTTGTAGGTAATAAAAAGATCTACAACTTTGTATTTGCAATTTTTTCACATAACCTCAAAATTTAGGTGAAAAATTCGAAAAACCAAGTTTTTGGTTTTTTATTTATATCTTTTAAAAAAAAAATTCTACGAAATTTCTTGAAAACTTACCTTATTATGTCCCAAATACACTGTAATTTATTTGATTTAAAATATTTATTTTTTCGCCTTATTTTAATTTAATATCAAAAAAGCACCCTAATTTTCAATCGAAAATTCTGACGTCAAAATATCAGCTTTTTTCAAAAAGTTTTGGGGCTTTTTGTTCGTTGAAATATCTACTTTCTGATGGTGTAAAAAAAATATACATTATTATTAATTTCGTTTATTTTATACAAACAAATTTAGTTATACTCATGATAAAGCTTTAAAGGCATTATTAATTTGATTTTGTCTTTTCAGATTATCAGTATGGATGGATCTGTTTGTATAATCTGCAATAAGTCAGATGAAACCTTGGTTGAATTGAATTGATGAAAACTTAGTTTTTTGAATTTTTCACCAAAATTTTGAGGTTATGTGAAAAAATTGCAAATACAAAAGTTGTAAATCTTTTTATTACCTATAACTTTGCCATTTAACTTTTTTCCATAGGACTTATAAATTTGCCGGAAATCAAGATAAACCATTTTTTACCCTTAAAAACTCACCCCCTACCACTTCCCGAACTCGAATCGACCGTAATTTATTTTTCCTTTCATTTTGATCATATTCCCCTCCTTTTCTAATGGGTTTCATCCTACTGTAATTTTTTTTCATTTTTTACCATTTTTGAAGGCTTCGGCCCTGGTCTAACATATAAATTAAATGAGTTAAAATATATACTATAACTGTCAACGCTTTTTAGGTCACTTAAAAATAAACAAACAAAAAAAAAAAGAAATCGAGATATCCTACATAACGAACAAATAAATAAAAATAAATGGTAAACAAAATCAAATCACCTTTTTCAGTCACCAGTTACTGTCATAGATTTATTACCCATAAAAGCAGTAAGCGCCGAATTTCCGATATTCAGATGTGTACTGGTCTTGAGGTAATCTTAGATATACGGTGATACTCACACGATATTTTACTACATGTAAATAATGTGAAAGCTATCCATTGATAATGTCGTTACAGCTTTGAATCCTACCTGAATTATTGTATACCTCAGACATACATTTTATTAGATTCTCCTGAAAATAACGTAAAATTCAATTTTAAACACATATAGAGTTGTTTTTAAGATAATTGACTAGCCCGTTAGCGCAATTGGCGTGACCCTGCTTTCTGCTTCAGGGTCGTGGATTCGATTTCCGTCCACTTATTTTAAAAAGGGTGTATCAGTCGGCTGTTACCTAAAACGCATTAAGTTTCCTACCTCAGAAACAGATGAACGTGAGTATACTCATATGTTAAAGAATAAAAAAAAGAATTAATACTACTACATTTTCTTTTTCAGTTATACGTACAATTCAAAGCGCTTCACTTAAAAATAAAAATAAAATATTTTGTAAAATGACGAAGATGATGGTGATTTGATACGAAGATCAGTGAGTGCATAGACAATCTTACTTGAATAAGATATATTCTATTATGTGATATATAGATATATAATCTGAATATTTATTTATTAATTTACTGTTTGATTGATTCAGCCTGTTGATGTAAATGTATTTAAACGTTTTAAAGTAGAATGGAAAAATTCACCACCATATAGCCAGTGGATGTCCAGTGCAAAACATAGGGTTCCCCCTAATATCTCTGGGAGGGTTTGGCAATTCTCGCCACGCTTGGCAGGTGGGTTGGCGAGTGAAGTGTGTTGCGTCAGTGTATGGTGACGCTTCTGCCTATCAACATCCTGATTGGTGTACAGTTGTTAGCAATACTATGGCCTTAGTTGTCTTTTGCAACACCTCGGCTAGAAAGAGGTTGGGACTATTCTTCTCTGCCGGCAACCGCACGACAAACAATGATTTAATTTGCATAAATATTTTATAGTATAAAATAGATTAGCGTAAGTGTCATTGATCTTCGGAGGGGAGTTGTCGCTCCCGAGCGTCATCACCGCGATGCTCGGCGACGACGAGTCCTGAAAGGCGATGGTCTCCTTCTGCGAGACAGTAATGTCCCAGAAGGAGGCCGATGAGCGGGTGAGAGAGGAGACCGCCGACGTGGCCTCCATCCGCGGGCGACGAATGGTGGTGCGTAGGAGGCGCTACTTAATGCGCCTCCAGTAACGCCCCTGTGCCCGTGTCGGGCCGGAATGGGAACCCGGTCCTGCTAGACACGGCGTCATCGGGACTGTTTTGAGGTGAGCCGGACAGTTCCCATGGAGGAGAAGTCTGGCCTTTTCGCCGAGGCCAGCCTGTCGCTGGAGGGATCCTGTTGCCTGCAGATCCGGGACCCTCCAATTAAAACGTCAAGTCCTTGCTCATATATCGCTCATTTGGAGCGACAGTGACACAAATGCAGATTAGTTAACTTTACACCAGTTCAGAATAAAGATTATTTCATAGTTCAAAAGAAGATTCTGAAGCACTATTACGGGTAATTATTATTTTAAAATTGTTTTACTTTAGCTGGGTATTGTGGCATTTTCACTGCCAACGCAGATGTTTATGCATAGTATTTTGGAATTAATAAGTCATTTTCGCGTATTTTTGCAAATGTGTCACTGTCGCTCCAAATGAGCGATATGTCATAACATTTTAATTTGTATAAAACATAAATGTGTCAATATCAGTAAGCATATCATATTTGATATTGCTATATTAAGCTACAATGGTTAAGCTTCAATATGAATTAACTTTTTTAGTAACAAATGTTTTTTTTATTACTTTTTTTATTAATAATATTACTGTAATACATAATATCTATTAATAATGTGTTAATGGTCTACAATAAATTATAAATAAATAAATAAAAACAAATATAAAACATTTCATTATTATTATCTTCACATTACGAGTAGATTCATGCATCTTATCCAGTTCTGATGAATTCTATATTACTTTTACTTAAACAGTGTATTGGAAATATCAGAATATTTCATAATATCATAAATTTATAGTTGAATGGCGGACAAATAAATTGGAATAAAATTGAAAACAATATATTTCTAAGAAATTTTTTATTGTTTTTGAAGTATCACATTTCTTTGTCGTCGTGAAGAGAACTACATATAAACTGAGAAATAATGAAAAATTTCATACCTTTGAACATGCCTGAAATGTTAATGTTAAAGATTTTATATTAAGTTTTAGGTATAAGAGAGATTAGATGGCTGAATCACTATTATATTATTAATAATATATTATATGTATTTTTATTTTAACCAACCTACTTAGAGACCTTTTTCTATTGACAATTAACATATTTGCTTAAATATATTTTTAAATGAAATACTAATGTCTGAGAACAGGACGTTGAAATATTCAAACCAAATATATTCCAAATACACTAATTCAAAGTATTGATATTTTTCCAGAAAAAAATATTATTTTCCTACAAAAATATGTCTCGTTCTCGTGACATAAATGTTGATTCGACCACAATAATGGACAATATCCGTCCAAATGTTTACAGCTTAAGATCTAAGTAACGTCATCATTGCCTCGAAATACATATAGATTTAACAGTTTATTCAAAAACTATTTCAACTATTTTAGACTGTCAATATCGTTTTTAGAATTAATTATTTAAAACTGGCAACTTTAATAACTGAAAAAATATTTGTTGAATCAGACAATCATAGCATTAGACTTAAAACGAACAGAACATTTTTCAGCTATGTTATTTATTATTCTTTAACCGTTAAAAAATATACCTTATCCGGAAGTAACTATTTTTTTAATGTTAGTTGGATAGGCAAACTGGCAGGTGTTCCACCTGATCGTAAGTGGTTGACGTCACTCATTAACATATACTAGTTTACCTGGAACTAGCCCAGGCAACTCATTTATGTGTTGCCTATCATGAGGCATAAGGTGTTAAAGTCTTGGTGCCAGTAATTACACTGCCTGTCTTGCCCTTCTATCCAAAACACAGCAAAGCTGTTTTACTGGAGAAACAAACAAGACACAAATATTGACTATAATCTACACCATGGTTCATAATAGTTGAAAAACAGCTACAAATTTTAGTGAAACTAAAATGAATGTCCAGCATTTAAAATAGTGATGGATTAAAAAGTATGCAGATATATTACGACCTCTATTACAAGATGAATAAAAATAGCAATAATTAAATTCCTACACTGATTAAGTGAGGTTTTATGTTTAAGAAGAATCAAGTCACGTACAGAAGTCCGATGTTTGGAGGGACTAATTATTAGGTTCTTTTCCTACTTATTAGTAAAAGATCCACGGATTTCAGACTTCTTTAATGCATTCATTATTCACTCTGAGTTTCAACGAGCATACTTAGTTAAGATTTTAACCTGATTATTTTCTTGAATTCACTAATCATACAAAAAAAATGCAGGTGATTTATTATTATTATACGTCTAACTAGAATTCATATTCAAAAAAATCTGTCTCAAGTATCAAAGAGTACAAAATACATAGATGTTGATTATACAATAAATATTTTTGTATTTTTTTTTTTATTTTGCGCTTACATTAATAATACTATTAATGTAAGCGCTTAGTTCCCAACAGTTTCTAGGATACCTTTGTTAGGGTTTAGGGGCCTAAGGTACCTTCTTTTTGGCTACAAATTATGTCCACAATCATCATGTTCTTTCTGTCAATTTTTTTTTTTGTAGGTATTATGTATCTTGTGGCAATAAATATTATTTTTTATTTTATTTATTTATTTATTATTATTAGTTACTCACGATTTGATTAAAATACGAATAATCTGTGCTTACGGTGTTAGTTATAAGTGTACACATCATGACAGTGAAAAATGTTTTTTTTTTCTTTTTTCTTTCTTTTTTTAATTATGTTTCTAGGACATGGAGATCGGAGACCGTTTTAACGGTTACACATTTATTCCAGTTCTCGCTTTCATGCCTCTCGCACTTTCATTCCGCATACTTGATCTTTCTCGCATTCATCCTCAGTCTCACACGAGGTGGGATTCCCCTCTAACTTATTTCTATTTATTAAGGAATAAAAGGAGAAGAGGTTGACACTTTAATAAATAAAACTACGGTTACATATGAAAATAAAACTAATACTTATAATGATGACAGAATAAAGCAATAAAAAAAAACAAGGGATAATTTTACTTATAAACTTAACTAGGGTTATTTAGGACTAAAGCTAACTTAATAATTAAATAAATATGTTTAACATACACACACGTTCATCTGTTCCTAAGGTAAATAACTTAATGCCTGTGTTTTAGGTAACAGACTGATATACATATTGTTCTCTTATATTTACGCGAATTTTACTCATTTGATTAAAAGTCTATACCGGATTTTATCGCGTTTATTTAAAACTTTATAGTTTTAAAATATTTTAAATTATTTCCCGACGTTTCGGACCCTTTACAGCGTCCATGATCTCGGGGGACTGAGGTGGTGGGTGTCCGAATAATGAATTAATTGTTACATACCCCGCTTTTTATACAATTTTAAATTATTACTATTAACCGTTCCTATTCATGCAGAATGAGCTTATTGTGTCTGGAAGTCGTGCTGTGTTCTTATTTTCCTTGGGTTCAATTAATTTTAGTACTGGCTCCCAAGCTGGTGGTACTGGTGGTACTAGAGGAAACTAATAAAAGTATTTTAAAAAAAAAATAAACTAGTGCGAGTCGGACTCGCCCATGAAGGGTTCCGTAGCAGCAAGTAACA
Organism: Euphydryas editha; assembly: GCA_036937285.1. Lineage (NCBI taxonomy): Eukaryota > Metazoa > Arthropoda > Insecta > Lepidoptera > Nymphalidae > Euphydryas > Euphydryas editha. The sequence continues at coordinate 20,709,769 of JAUPFZ010000008.1, read as the reverse complement.
TCATATAAAAGTTCTTGTATTTCGTTGTAACTTTGATCGATGTTTTAATGTGTGTGGATTTTTTTTAATCAAACAAACTACTTACTAGATCTCGTTCAAACCGATTTTCGTTGGAAGTTCGCATGGTAATGTACATCATTTTTTTTTTTTAGTTTTATCATCCTCTTATTTTAGAAGTTACAGGGGGGGGACACATTTTACCACTTTGGAAGTGTCTCTCGCGCAAACTATTCAGTTTAGAAAAAAAAAAATGATATTAGAAACCTCTATATCATTTTTAAGACCTATCTATAGATACCCCACCCCACACGTATGGGCTTGAAGAAAAAAAAATTTTAGTTTCAGTTCTAAGTATGGTGAACCCCCAAAATTTATTATTCTTCTCTATTTTGCTGTGAAAATCTTAATGCGGTTCACAAAATACATTTACTCACCAAGTTTCAACAGTATAGCTCTTATAGTTTCGGAAAAAAGTGGCTGTGACATATGGACGGACAGACAGACAGACATGACGAATCCATAAGGGTTCCGTTTTTTGCCATTTGGCTACGGAACCCTAAAAAGGAATAATTGAGATGTGGAAACCATTATTAAAGGATAAACATAAACCACAGGAAATTCATAATTATAACAAGCGCTTTCTGAAACCATAACCTAAAATCTAAAATGCATGAAAGTCAAAATACTCTGCATACACTTAAAAATACCTTATACCAATCGCTAAATTTGATACAAAATTACCAAAGATATCAATCACAAAAAAATATGAATTGAGATTATTTTTTTCAGCAAACTGAAAATTGTGAATTATTATTATTTTAAATCCGTCCGTCAATCGACACCAATTCTTTGCTCCATTTGAGCGTAGCGCTGCGAAATTTGGTCGCTTTACTACATTTTAAACGATTTTCAAATTCTAGGTATACCTTTTTTATATATCCAGACAACTGTAGGTACAATAAAAAATGATGACCTAAATCAGAAATTACTGAAAACCTGTAGTTTTATTTACTTATTGTCATTTTTCTTATATTAATTTTACATATATACTTACGTTGACAGACAAATATAAATTGGAATTGGATTATTATTCATACCAGTGGGCGCCCAGTGGTCGAAATTCCACCTAATCTATATTTGACAGCATTGTCAACATCATAAAAATATGATTGCGCATAACATGGTGGCCAGTGGGCATATGCAGCAGTTATTAGACCTGATCTGTGATAATAAATTTCGATAAAAAATTCGTTGCAAGACCTGTATTTCAGACCGAGTTGACAACAGACTTTGACAATAAATAAAAGGGTCTAACCGACTTACTATAGGGAAATTACACCGACGTCTTTAGACATAGTTTAACCTTTTAAATATTACTTCTTCACCCAAAGTATTTGCACCCGTAATTTTAGATCTCTGCTTTCACTCATAAGGGAGATATGCGGGTAACAGCCCCTAACGGTTTTTTTTTCGTCACTGAAACTATGACAGATATTTAAATGAATCCAACGCGGAAACATATATATCAATGAGTTATATATTTCGTATTTTTTTTAATATTTTTTCATTAATTGTCAGAAGTGTAAAAAATGTATTTATTTATTAATAATAATACATTTATATATATATATATATATATATATATATATATATATATATATATATATATATATATATATATATATAGCAAGTAGCAGCGGCTAATTTTGCTGGATGGATATTATTTAAAATCCTCGTTCATGCCTTTTTCAGCTCCTGAACACAATCGTACTTCCTTTTGTAGACTTCATTTTTTAGGTGGCCCCACAAAAAAATAATCGAGAGGCGTTAGATCGGGACTGCGAGGTGACCACTTAATTGGACCATGTGTTCCTATCCACTGTGTCCCGAATTGTCTGTTCAAATTAGCACGCGTAAGAAGGCTGTTATGTGGCGGTGCGCCATCTTCTTGAAAATAAACTTTTCGCAATTCTGTCAGGGGCCATTCATCCAACTGGTTTTGAAGATTCTCTAAAATGACCTCGTTATACACAACAGAATTAAGAGTACCTTCATAGTATTCGATCATTACAGTACGGTTCGACATTAGAGCACACCAACAATTAAAAAAAAATCGAACCAGATTGTGGCTTTCCCTTACTATATATATTTGCGATAAGCTATTTATTAAACATATAAAACATCAACCTACAAACTTACCTTTAGCCGAGCGGCGTGTCTCCAAACTTATAATTCCAACAACTGAAACTTCATTTTGAGCAAAACATTTTTTTCTGATAAATTGACGTTTGCGTTAACTAGTTTCTACGTGGGTGCGGTGCCTTAATGTCAAACAAATGACAAGTTTTAAAATTAATAAATCATTTTATTTTATCTTTAGATAATAATAATGACACTCGAGATACATTTTAATAAATGTAAGTACTGAAAAATAAACTCACCAAAAAGGAAAATTCAGGGACATTTATGAGAATTCGATAAGATTTATCAGTTAAGTCGATGTAGTCTCACCACGCGAAAGTTCTGCTCGGATTTAACTAACAACATTTATCAACGATTCCCTGTAACTTATAGTTGGACTCGGAGTTTCTCTCACCTCATTAAGTCTAAATCTAGCTATTTCATATTTTATTATTATCTAGGGTCGGGTTTTATTATATCTAATAAATGTAAATAGAAAGGGTTGGTCTAATCGTGCGGTTTTATTACTGACTTGTTTTACTTTTAAAGGAGTTTTACGTATAACGTAATATGAATGCTACATTTTATTACATTACAGTGGAGTAGAGTATATCCACAATAAAACCCTTAATTACATTTAAATAATAAATATCTACTAGCTAACTGTTACAGAATATTTATTATACTATCATCTGATCGACGATGAATAGAGATGGGCATTCTGCCCGGCATTTTGGGCAGATTGGATAAGTTCCTAATAAGCGCCCACAAATTTCTTACCTTGCGCATTTAACTGGGCATAAATTATATTGTTCCAAAAATTATTTACTTATTGAATTCAAGCGCTGAAAGTTACTAAGGTAATATTGCACCTTTAAACAATAAACACTAGCTAAAGACTAGTATTTAATCCAATCTGCCCAAAATGCCGGGCAGAATGCCCATCTAACGATGAATGATATATATTACATCCAGACTCGAGGCGTGTATCGAGCACACGACCCTGGAGCAGAAAACAGGGTCATTGCTTTCTACGCCAACGGGCCAGTCGAAAAAAAAAAGATAAAAGAATAAAGATGTTTTGAAAATATTTATATAATATTTTTTGGTCATCATTACTGTCATATCAGCCATTGGATATCCACTGTTGAACGTAGGCTTCACCCATAAATTTCCACAGCGACTGGTTTGAAGCAGTTTCCATCCAACGGCTTCTAGCGACTCTTCTTAAGTCTTTTTTTTTTCGGTGGGCGTTCTTAATTGATTTCTTAAGTCAAAACTGTTATTTTATTTTTTGAAGCTACTGCACGACGATGAAACTTACGATTTGATTTTGATATACATTTCATCCCCAAATTCAGTTCGGTTCCTTGGATGAGGAAACGAAAGTCAAAACGTGTAATTACAAACGATGTCGATGGTACAAACAGTATTGTATAAAATTATATTAAAAAAAAAGTCTAAAGACCTATCTCTCCTAGATTTTACAAGAGGTATATAGATGACACTTTCACCATATTACTAACAGACAGTACTTGCATATTCCTAGAACACCTTAACTCCATAAATAACAATATTCAATTTACCATGGAGTTGGAGGCAAACAACACACTAGCTTTCTTAGATGTACTTATAATCAGAAATCCTGATCATAGTTTAAGCCATTCTGTGTATAGAAAATCTACCCACACAAACAGCTATTTAAGCGGTGCTTCTCACCACCATCCTAGACAACTCTCTGCCGTTGGTTTGTCTCTGTTTCAGAGAGCTCACGGGATCTGTGACGAGAAACACCTGGACGCAGAGCTACAGCACGTCAAGCAGGTACTGCGAGACAACAACCTCCGAGCACCGCGTCAGCGTCACAGATCACGGAGAAAGAAGACAGCCACAGTTGAGCGCCAGCCTGTTGTACTACCATATGTCAAAGGAGTCACTGACAAGATTGGCTACATCTTGAAGCGAGCTTCAATCAAACTTACTACAAGCCGCCAACGAAGATAAGTCAATTATTACCATCTGTCAAGTGCCAAATACCTTTACAAGATGCAGGGGTCTACAAATTAGACTGTGAATGTGGTCTCTCATATATAGGGCAAACTAAGCGGAGTATGGAGACACGCGTCAAAGAACACATAGCTGACATGAAACACCAACGGTCGACAAAGTCTGCTGTGTATCAACATACTCAACAAGGTACCAACCACTATATCAGATTTGATAAACCACAAATTCTCGCTAAAGAACACCGATTCCTACCAAGGATGATTCGCGAGGCTATTGAAATAAAAAAAAACATCCTAATTTCAATAGAGAGGATGGTTGGAACGTACCACCAGCTTGGGAGCCAGTACTAAAATTAATTGAACCCAAGGAAAATAAGAACACAGCACGACTTCCAGACACAATAAGCTCATTCTGCATGAATAGGAACGGTTAATAGTAATAATTTAAAATTGTATAAAAAGCGGGGTATGTAACAATTAATTCATTATTCGGACACCCACCACCTCAGTCCCCCGAGATTATGGACGCTGTAAGGGCCGAAACACATAACGGCGTTGCGGCGCCGCAACGCTAAAATCGGCGGTGGCGTCACCGCCAATCTTAGCGGCGCGGCACCGCCAATTCCGGCGTTGTGACGTCATACTTGTTGACCATGATTTATTGACATTTTGTGTCTATTTTTATATTTTATTTTTTTGTGTCTTTATTAGACATGGGTATCTCAATGAATTTTTATGAACTGCAGATAAGCTCATGAGCCATATGCTTGAACCGGAGCTGTGAAACGGCTCACAGTTCAGCTCAATTGTTGTTATAGGTATTGTTACTTTTAACCACTTTTAACTATTAGATTTACAGCTAATTTATGACTCGGTTCAAAAAATGACATGTATGATGTACCTAAATTATAAATATGTAATAAAGCAGCGTTTCGAAAAGTTATTATAGTGATAATTTTTCTATCTTACACAATTATAGGGGAATGCTAATTTCATGCATATGATAAACGCTAAAGTAAGTTTCTTTGTTTGTTACGCTTTCACGCTTTGACTATTCACCTGAATTACGATCATCATGAAATTCTGCATACCAGTTTTCTGGGGTACAGAAAAGTACATAGAGTACCTACTTTACGTACCGACTACCGTTGGTGCCTGTACCATGCGAGCGGAGCCGCGGATAAAACCTATTTATTTATATTTAATCTATAAAACTAATATAGTAAGATTTAGAGGTAGGTGTCAATTAAGTCGCACGTAAAATTTTCTGTTAAATCTTTTATTGCTTAATAAATAGTTGTTTTAGTTATAATAACATATTATATGAATATTCGTGATAACTAAATTACGCCACCCTCCAGCAAGTTATTCCTTTTGATAATATATCAGTATTTGCACTAGCTCATCTCTCAAGCTGCTACACCTCCACATTATGGAATCTTTAAGAGACACCTTGACCACAATGACGGATTCATTCAACGCCAGGATGAATGAATTTCAAATGGATTTGCAAAAAACTTCTTCTCCGGTGACTACTGCTTCATTAGCTGCTGACTTCTGTGCTTTCAAAAAGTTCATTATATTTGCTCTAACAACACTTCAGCGGCAACTTGAACTTCTAAGTAGAACAATTGACCGACAGGAGATGAAGACCCGTCGCAAAGTGCTCCTATTTCATGGTGTGCCTGAGGACAGGGTTGAAGACACATCCGCGCGTGTTACCGGTATTGTTGCTGAACATCTTGACTTGGCCAACTTCTCCAGTGCTAGCATCAAGACTTCGTACCGATTAGGCCGTCTGTCTGGCAAGAAGCCGCGTCCTATAGTAGTTCGTTTTAGCGACACTGCTGTCCGAGACAAGGTCTGGTACGCCAAGAAGAACGCGAAGCCACCAGCTGCAAACGTCGACCGCGCCGTCCCAAAAGCAGCGGGAAGTAAGGGAACTGTGTCGCGTTCCAAGCGGGTGATTAAAAAGATATAGTTTCTTTGTTGTTCGTCACTGTAACGTATATCCTTTTTTATTTATTTATACTTTTTTTTTATGTTATTAATTATTTGTTTCTTTATGTCAGTTATTTAAGTTGTGTCTAAACAAATATAATACTTTAATCTTTTGTTTATTTTGTTTACTTATATACGTCATTCGACATGAACAATAAAATCTATGTAATATTTACGTTGATATCAATAGGTGATATAATTATAATGTGTACGTGTTACAGCTGATGATCTTCATTGATATTTTAGATTTCAATGACGATTAATAAATATAATAAATAAGTGAATATCCTACTAGATTATATGTGGTTAATAGTTCACTGTTTACCTATATTTTCCCTTTTGATTCTAAATGTCTAATTAATATTATAACTAGTTTTTTTTCCTTTAGTTTTATGTTTTTTGTTTTTTTTTTGTTTTGATTATTTTGTTATTAAAATTTAAATATTCTCTCCTTGCAGCTGGCGGGTACATTGAATGGTATTTACGCGTATAATTATTGTTATTGTTTTGCATATATACTTTATTTTTATTTTTATTTTTATTTATATTTTTATTTATATATATATATACATATTATAAACATATTTTATTTTATTATAATATTTTTTTTTTCCGGTTGTTAGAATTATATATTTTTTTACATAGATACCTATATTTATTATATATTTTACAATGTCTTTTATCGACGACAGTGATGCTTTTTTATCACTATCATCTACTTCTGATGATATAAGTAGTGTTGGCAGTTATTATAGTATACCCTCTTTAAGTGATATGTTATACTCCTGTTTTGTAAATACTCCCAAAAATTTTAATTCAGTCCACATTAATGCGCAAAGTATTCCTGCCCATTATCCAGATTTATTGTCATCTCTCAGTAATAATAATATTCATGCTATCTTAGTCTCCGAGTCTTGGCTTAAGCCTTGTTTGCCATCTACTTCCTTTTCTTTACCGGGATTCCACCTGATCCGTAATGACCGCATTGGTCGGACAGGTGGGGGGGTTGCAATATATCTTCGCACTCACATTCCTTTTAATATCATTGACACTTCGCAACCTCAGACTGGTGGAGCAGAGCATCTTTTCATAGAGGTGATTTTTTCACACACAAAACTCTTACTCGGTGTTTATTATAGCCCTTGCCTTACTGTAAACTACTTTACATCATTTGAAACCTTACTACAAAAATTAACTCCTTTGTACACCCATACAGTAATCATGGGTGATTTTAACACCTGCCTGCTCAAAAATGACCACCGGTCTTCCCGCCTTAAAACTCTTGTTAACGAATCAAATCTTCACATTCTACCTTCACATGCTACTCATGCTTTTCCAAATTGTGTTCCTTCTCTGCTAGATTTAATTATTGTTTCTTCCTTGAACCATGTTGAAAAACATGGCCAATATGCTGCTGATGCTTTTTCCTATCACGACTTGCTATATCTATCGTATAAAATCAAACCCCCAAAGCTCAAATCAAGAATTCTTCTGCAGCGTAATTTTGGTGGAATAGATTTGGAAAAACTGCGGAGTGATGCGGCTGAAATCGATTGGACTGCGGTTTACAATGCAGATACAGTTGACGACCAAGTGGCTGTTTTCAACTCTCTGCTAACTCAACTTTACGATGTTCACGCACCTATTCGACCTGTGCGTATAAAGCATCTTCCTGCCCCATGGATTTCCCCCGAAATTAGGAAGTTACAGGAAAAAAAGGCTCGCGCAAAATCACGGTATAGACTGAGCAACTGCGAGGCTAATAGAGAGAGATATGTAAAGGCACGAAATCGTTGTAATAGGGTGTGTAGAGATGCACATAGACGCCATATCTATAAATCTGTTCTCGAAGAAGAAGATTCTAGTAAGGTCTGGAATTTTCTAAAATCACTGGGAGTTGGCAAAGCGCATCAAAATAATTATTCTCATAATTTAGACCTTAACGAGTTGAATCTCCATTTCTCTTCTCTTGTTGCCATTGACAGTGCGACTAAATCTTCTACAAGAAATCACCTTTCAGCTTTGCCACTTCCTGATACTCCTACTTTTATTCTTAATCAGCTTACCGAATGTGATGTTAAGAAGAACCTCTTAGATATTAAGTCTAATTCCGTCGGGTCTGACAGCATTAGTCGTAAGATGATCATTCCTCTTCTTGATATATTAACACCGATATTAACATCTATTTTTAATACTTCCATCTCCACTGGCTCTTTTCCATCAATATGGAAAGATGCTGATATTATACCTATCCCTAAAAAATTTAATCCGTCCTCCTTATCCGAATATCGTCCCATTTCCATTCTTCCATTTTTATCCAAAGCACTCGAGCGCCTTGTTCATCAACAACTCAGCCGTTTTCTCTTGAAATATAATCTTCTAAATCCTTTGCAATCCGGTTTTCGCGCAGGTCATAGTACGACTACTGCACTTGTCAAAATAACTGATGATATACGATTAAGTATGGACAATCAAGAGGTTACAGTATTGACGTTACTCGATTTCAGTAACGCTTTCAATACTGTAGACTTTGATATACTATGTGATATTTTACGTTCTCTTAACATATCTCCTGAGGTTACTGATTGGTTTCAAAGTTACTTGCGGGGTCGCCGGCAGAGAATCAAATTGAATGATTCATATTCTAATTGGTCAATGGTTAGTGCTGGTGTCCCGCAAGGTGGCGTGCTGTCTCCTCTTTTATTTTCAATATTTATTAATTCCATCTGTAATGTGATAACTTCTTTCTACCACCTCTATGCAGACGATCTACAAATATACTCTCACTCCACTGTGAGTAACTTACCTCAGTGTGTATCGTGTTTAAATCGTGACTTATTAGCTATCAGTACATGGAGTAAAACTTACGGCTTAGTAATTAATCCAACTAAGACTAAGGCTATAATTATAGGTAGTTCCAAATTACTTAGCCGTATAAATAAATCCCGGTTACCTCCTGTAACTTTTGATGGATTTGAAATCCCATATAGTGAAAATGTGAAAAATCTAGGAGTTACTTTAGATCAACATCTTTCGTGGGGCCCGCAGATATGTGAGGTCAGTCGCAAGGTTTTTGCTTCGGCTGGTTCACTCCGCAGGCTGCGTAATTTACTTCCTATTCCCACTAAAATTGCTCTTGCACATAGTCTCCTGTTACCAATTCTTGATTATGCTGATACTTGTTATCTTGACATTACTGAGGAGCAACTTAATAAACTTGAGCGCATCCAAAATTTATGTATACGATTCATATTTGGACTACGCAAATATGATCATATTTCCGAATTTCGCAAAAAACTCAAGTGGCTCCCAATTCGCCTTCGCAGGAATACTCACATTCTAAATCTTCTTTACTCTATTCTGTTTAATCCTACTACACCACCCTATCTAAAAGAACGATTTCAATTCCTTAGCGATTCCCATGAGCGCTGTCTTCGGTCCGATGATAATTTGCTCCTTAAAATCCCTTCTCACTCCTCTTCCTTTTACTCTAAATCTTTCACAGTTGAAGCTTCTCGCCTTTGGAATTCCTTACCTCTGCCTATTAGACGTTTACAAACTCTCTCTCTTTTTAAAAAGACAGTCAGGAAGCATTTTCTTGAAATTCAACACTAAACAAAACAACAGGTATGTATGTGGTTATTTAAATATGTGAATGTGTATATGTGTATGTATGTATGTATGTATGTATGTATGTATGTATGTATGTATGTATATGTATGTACGTATGTGTTTATGTATGTATCTATGTCTGTATGTATGTATGTATGTATATATGTATTCATTTATGTATGTGTAAGATATGCGTATATGCTCTTAACATATATTTTACTATATATGTTAATAATAAATTTGTACACCTATGCCGATACAAGACCATTTCCTCTACCCCTCGGTTGCCTGGAAGAGATCGCTTTTCAGCGATAAGGCCGCCCTTTGTATAATACCTTGTTATGTTATTTATTTTTATTTTTTTTTTGTTTTTCTATGTAAATTTCTGTCTTGGTGTACAATAAAGTGTATTATTATTATTATTATTATTATTATTATTAATTTATGTATCACTTTGTTTCAATTTTGTTTAGGCTTTATGAGACAAAAGTTGTTTAAAATTCTACCAGCATACAAACTTGATTCACAAAATTATTTCCGGTACAAAGGATTACTTTTTATGCATTCTACGTGAACTATAATATTTAAAATAATTAAATTAATATCCACAATAAAAAATCACGAAGAACTGGTTACCCTACAACAACGCTCTTTTTCGCGGCGCCGCAACGCCGCAACGCAAACTGCTGATTTTAGCGTTGCGTCGCCGCAACGCCGTTATGTGTTTTGGCTCTAAAGGGTCCGAAACGTCGGGAAATAATTTAAAATATTGTAAAATTATAAAGTTTTGAATAAACGCGATAAAATCCGGTATAGACTTTTAATCAAATAAAATTATAATTTTATATATGAAAAATTAAATTAACGTTTTGAAATTGTGAAGACCTTCTACTAACAAGGAGATGGCACGACCTTGGGGAAAAGGATTTGAATGAAATTTGGTTTAGTGGTAGTATACCATGTGGGTACTACCACTGTAAAATATTTCCGTCCAATGCCCAGTAGAAGCTGAGAATGTAATGTATGCATTAAATATATGTACGTAGTAATATATATTATATTACCTCTCAGTATCTATAATACATTATAATGAAGCGACATAGTGAATAAAATGCATTAATAAACTAGACGTGTAACGATACACTTGTTTTCTTAAACACCCCGAGCTCTCCACCTTACAAGAAAAACACAGACAAAGTTCAGCCCGTACTTCACGTATAAGGTATAAGTTGACTTTTTTTTCCTTTTTTACTTTTACTTCTTATTTTTTTAATTTTTTTATTATATAAACTATATATATCAACAATCTATTAATTAAAAACAAAAAAATTATTAAACATTAAAAACAAAAAAACATTCTGCACCAAGAACAACAAATAACACATGTCCACATTGTCTCCTCGTAAGTGTAAAAAGTAACATGTAAAAGTAAAAGTAGTCTATATGGAGTAACAATCAACATTAATATGATTATGTTATACAATGATTTCTGAAATAGTGAAAATGTTCCTGAGAGATTTGAGCGGTCGAGCACTTTATTGCAACTGACTAGTGACAGTCTAAAGTGGTGCTTATACGAATATATCTCTTTGGTACAAGTTCCTACTCAACTACACCATAAGTAAAGGCAATACTTAAAAAGTTAAAAGTCGCATCTTTGTTTTATTATTATATATCTTATAACTAATAATATATAACTCTTTTATCGAGGACAGGACGAGAGTATAATTTAAAATAAATACAGTAGTATTGAAATTAAAGGGTTTTAATCCCAAATAACACGTTACTGATTTAAATTGAGTAAATTTTGTCTCATATTATTTAGTAAAAGTAAGATTTACTTGAAATTCTGATATTAGAAATAATTTTAATTAGAACATTCTAATCATACAGAAATATCTCCTATAAGTAGTTTTATAATGTATTAAAAATAATCATGGGCCTTAATTACATTAATATTATGTGAGTCTCTAATTAAACTAATTGTTTTATATAAAAATAAATAAAACTCAAATGGTATTGTGATTGTTTTATTGATTTCATACATATCTACACCCTTACAAACATTATTAGAACTCTGTCAATAGGCACACACAAAAGCTCCTCGATACCGCTTAACTTCACATCATTCTTATATTTTATGTTTAAATTTTCATATCTTTTACCAAGGTATAATCGAACATTTCCGTTTCCTGGAAAAAACACTTAATTCAAAGAGGTTTGTCAAGCTATATTTATACGTGCCAATCCGCATTGTATCAAAGTGATGGATTAAACTGCTTACCTTTTTCACGCTGTCATTATCTCGGAGCCTTGGGCTCTTTAAGATGATTGGACCCCTATAGCTATTATACTGACCAACGACACGCTGAAGACAATCGCTCTGGTGTTAAATTTTTTTAAAAGAAAATAAAAAGATTAAATAAAGAATAAATAGAAACAACCTGTTGTAGATACACTAGTATGGTGTACTAAATAATGAAAATAAATTTCTTGCAAAATAAGTATGTTTTTCTGTCGTTGTATCGATTGTTATAATGGAAATTAAGTAAGAAAATAAACATTTGGTTGAAGATTAATTCACCATGCTGCTTCCCGGTGGATTGACTGATATACATGTAAGAGAATTTTTTCTGAGACACGATGGAATCTTTCAACGCCGAAAATAAAAATAATTTTGAAATAAATTTTTGTACTCAGAAACTCAGAATTGGTAGTCCGATTTTTTTTTTTCATAAAACAAAAAGGAGGTTCTGTCACACAGTGACCACGTCACCTCCACCCTTCCTAGCTTAATTAACAATCTCTTAAAATAGATAAAACTATATAAGATATTAAATTATAGATATAGACTAATGTATACATATTTCTGGCCTCTTCAGAAGTTTATGAAACCAAGATACTGTTGAATACTCCCACATTATTTAAATTATATTCCGAGAACAGCATAAAAAAAGCGGCCAAGTGCGAGTCAGACTCGGCCATGAAGGGTTCCGTAGCAGCAAGTAACATCATATAAAAGTTCTTGTTTTTTTATTTATATTTTTTTATTTATGACGATTTATGACGTATTAAAAAAAAATACTTACTAGATCTCGTTAAAACCAATTTTCGGTGGAAGTTTGCATGATAATGTACATCATATATATTTTTTTTAGTTTTATCATTCTCTTATTTTAGAAGTTACAGGGGAGGGGAGACCTTTAACCACTTTGGAAGTGTCTCTCGCCCAAGCTGTTCAGCTTAGAAAAAAATGATATTAGAAACCTCAATATCATTTTTGAAGACCTATCCATAGATAGATATGAAGCCCACACGTATGGTTTTGATGAAAAAAAAAATTTTGAGTTTCAGTTCTAAGTATTAGAAAACCCCAAATTTTTTTTCTATTTTTGTGTGAAAATCTTAATGCGGTTCACAGAATACATCTAATTATCAAGTTTCAACAGTATAGTTCTTATAGTTTCAGAAAAAAGTGGCTGCGACATACGGACGGACAGACAGATAGACATGACGAATCCAGAAGGGTTCCGTTTTTTGCCATTTGGCTACGGAACCCTAACAAGCCTCTATCAGTTTTGACTCGCACAGATTATTAAAACATGATACATATCCTCTACTGAGTTTCATTTTGTGAACAATGGCGAGTTTTGTACGGATTTGAACCCGACACGTTTACATCGAAGTTTTATACATATACCTATATAATAATCAATAAAACGAAAGATGAGTGAAAGTTTTCTAAGATAGACATCGAAAATTTTGGCACTGTGCCCTATTTTTACCGAAACTCCTCAGTATCCCATTGGATATAACATAGACACCATGTCGCCTTACGCAACACTCTTCGCTTATTTTGGTGTAAGTTACTAGTTTTGAATTTCACCCTCAGTCGACTTTAATTCGTGGGTCATCTCCCAATTCAGTGATCAGTGAATGGTAGTCAGTGTGGTGTTGTGCGCTTAAATTATTTTAAGCCGGTTGGTTGTACTTAAAATTAAAATGCATTTCAATTCATATTTTGCCGTCATTAGTGACTACATTCTCTAAAATATTTACATTAAATTGTATAAAAATATATATAATAATATTCAAAAAGTTTTGAAATATATATGTACATATTTAGGTATTCCTTGAATCCATCATTACTTCGCATACCTTAATTACGTGTGATTTATATTAGCTAAGCTATTATTCTGGCTAACTTTGTCTATGCCAATAAAGTCTCGACTACATCGTCTCTAATACTCTTAATTTTCTTGGTCTCTTTTATAACAGATATGAACAGAACGAATTAGACAAAATGCCATGAGAGCGTATCGTACCACGTAAACTGTTTCAATTTGCTCGTTCTCATATACAAATATGTCGTATACATATGTAAAAGTAATTAAAACTCTTCTAAAAGAGAATGAACGTATCGTACCAAACATTGATACGATAATGACTATGTGTGCGCGCGTGTGTGTGTGTGTGTGCATCATAAGGGAGTAATAAACAAATATGGAAAACATCAGTGTGGCAACTTACATAATTGTACATGATTCTTATAAACTGCTAAGGATATCGGTATTTGTTTGTGTTGTTGTTTTATTTAAATAATAAATGCTTTGGACAAAACTTCAACAAATCTCAAATTAAATATAGCGATGCTGGCGCAGTAAACATTTGTTTCACATGCTTTCCCTTTTTTTTTCTCTTCACTCCAGGTCACGCATGCGCAAAATATATTTTTTGACTAAAGTCATCTCATCCCGATAAAATTTGTTTGCGTAGCCATCATCAAAAGCCTCTCAATTGTTTGTCGTGAACACATGTACAGTTTCGCACTATACTAGACATGCGTAGTGGTTTCAGCTGATTTAAATTTCAATACACGTTGGGGTAATGGAACTTTTAGACCACTGCTTGTCTGCAACGAATCGAACCGTTACTTTGACACCTTGATTTATCAGTGTAAGTCTGTAAACTCCCAACATTAATTTTAAACTAACAATGGAACACTCACTCTTATATTTTTGAAGATTGATTGGACTTTTGGGATTTTAATCCGAAGTGTTTTTCATCTTTTATGTCAATGAATATAATTTTTTTTAGACAAATGTATCGTGACTATTAAGATATATTGGTGTATTTTAGACGCACCTATTTCACATTGATAGTAACATAAACATTAATATTCTCAATCTGAAGATCGTTGGCGCAGTTGGCAGTGCTTACTGATCTATGGTTTTATGTTCGATTCCCGCCCCGAGTCTAGGTGTAATATATATTTATATATATATATATATATATATATATATATATATATATATATATATATATATATATATATATATATATATATATATATATATATATCAGTCGGCTGTACCTTAAAACATAGGCATTAAGTTGCCTACATTAGGGACACACGACTGTGTGTGTATGTTCGAAAAAAAAATTGGACTGTAAAGTCGGTTTACGGACGATAATTTTACGTGACAACGTCGTAAGAAGAAAATTGATAAAAATTGCATACTTTTATGAATTAAATTGAATTATTATCACTGAATTATCATTATTTTGTATAGTACAAAGAGTTAATTCAATTAATTACAATTGTTTTCGATAAATTAACATTATATTCGCACTCTTTAATCCAAATATTTTATTAATAAAATTATATACATTAGTTACAAGTAATAATTTACTATTAACAATTTATTTACAACTTATATACCTACATGTAATGATAATAATATTAATATTAAGTTTTTTAATATTAATATTTAATTATTTAATATTACAACTTATATACCTACATGTGTGATATTTACTTATACGATCCTCCAATCTGCGTTATTGTTATCATTCACAAGCCGAACGCTTATGCCGATCGTGCCTCTCTCCCTCCCTTGTTCCGGGCTCTCGCTCGCGAAACTTGAAAATTTTTCGTGCGGTGCAGCCGGCATTCGTCGATTTATAAGACGCCATTTTTCACGCCATTTTTCACGCCTTCTTTCTAGAGGCCATAGGCTATAAAACAACACATTTTGACAAATGGACAGACCAGTAACAGGCGGTCATCAGTGGCATATAAAGTTATTATCCTAAAATTATTACCTATGCCATTTACTAATAATTAAAGATTTCGGAATGTAAATTATATAGCTATTTTTTTTTTCCAGCTTTATTTTATATTCATGCTGGCGTACTTCGTAATTCTCTGTCTGGTTTGCATATTGGTGCTGCTGTGGTATCATCGGAAACAGACAAGCTCTTGTGAACTACGAGAAAATACACCAATCAGACAACACTTTGTTGACCGCCCTTCAACTTCAAAACGTACTGGGTCTTTTTAGTAGTACTTGGGTTAATTAAGATAGGTAAAGGGTAATTTTTCACAATTGGTCAGCCCAAAAGTTCAGCTCTTAATCATTTTAAATACAAAATCAGATTTTGCTCGCAATAAACAAAAATGCAGGTATAATTCTTGTTCTACAACCAATTTTATTTTAAAGATTGTTTAGAACTTAAACTGTTTCGTTAATGGATTATTCTGTTAAAGAACTAATTAAATTCTAGTAAAAAGCATAGATTGGGTAAGATTATTATTTAACTTTAAAAGACGTATACGAATTTGTTCGAGCAAAAACTTTGGAATATATAGTATATAGAGTCAAATATGACATCTGCTGATATATTTAATCAACCAGCTATTTTGGGAAATTATAAATTATAGCCACATAATTATATAAGATTATTATAAAATCTTTATCCGTCCTAAATGAGAATAAGGCTCTCTGATATTGTGTTGCAATACGGTGTGCAGTAGTTACATTTCGAATCGTTATTTATTACGTATATTTTTGAAAATGTTATATAAAATATAATAAACATAATTAGTTTGTATTTTTAAACGGTTGTCAGGATAACAATTTTTGTTTTAATCTCAGTTATTACTTGTCTAAATTCGTAATATTTTTTAAATTAAGAAATCTGTCAAAATATTGTAATAATCATTTATATACTCCAAATTATATTGTAAAATATTATTAAAAATTATAATATATATCTTTTACATAATATGACAATTATATATCTTTTACATAATATGACGACGTTTTATTTAAAATTTACAATTTTTATCAACATGCCAAGAAATGAAGAATCTCGTTTTACCCCTCTTGCACGTATGAAAGGGATTGGATTTTATTCGACACGCTGGTCCACTGCGGGATAATTATGAGAATTTAAAAATAAGGTCACGAATGGAACAAGTTTTTTTTTTTTTTCTTTAAATTTGTCCATGATGTGGCTTATGCGTCAAAAATAATCATGTAATTTAAAATATAAAATTAAATCATATTATACACCTCTTTCCTCGCGTTTTACTTTTATAAAAAAATCATAATATTCATCAACAGCAGTTTATAGTAGTTTTAAATACATTTTATAACCATTCATAATATATATGGGTCTAGCTTAAATAGGCATTTTTATAGTATAGACAAAGAAAACATTAAACAATTTTGTGACTCACTGTTGAAAGTTAGTCGTCATACCGCACGTTTATTAAAATTTCAGTCATGTCCGGGACATTTTTCATACGAAAACTCAAAAATTTCAAGAAAAACGAATGAATGTTTCTTTAATTCGTGCTTTTATGTATTTCAAAGATTTTTCTCAATTTTTATTCATAAGATTTTTAACTGCATTGCGGCGTTTGGAATGAAAATTCAGTATTCTGTAAAGGAAAATTTGCCAGAATTATGCAACTAAACATAGTTTTATATAATCTATACTAATATTATAAAGCTGAAGAGTTTGTTTGTTTGTTTGTTTGTTTGAACGCGCGAATCTCAGGAACTACTGGTTCGAATTGAAAAATTATTACTGTATTATTTGTTGTTGCGTCCATCAATTATATATACTGTTAAGGTTAGCAGGGAAGTGGACATCAGGTTCCAATCAAAATACAAATTGTAAATTATGCGACGTTTCGATCCTTTATTGGACCTTCATCAGGCATCTATAACAATTGTTTACACATAAGAAAGCGTTGAATGCACAATCTACAGTATAAAGGAAATAACAAACCTTATTTACCTTTACGTATAGTACTCAATTAGCATCCCCATGCTGTCATCTCCAACATGTTTGCTCATATGCTGTATTACTATTGACAATCACAAATTTATCCAAATATCAAATTGTGCATTATTATATATTTTACTTTTTGTTTTGGTTGTAATTTTTTTTAAATGGAATTTAACTTTCTAATTTCTTTTATAAACATTCTTTAGGAATCTAAAACATTAATTAAATTTCTACCTTACACAAACAAAGAGGTTATACATACAATTCACAATATACAACATATAAGATGTTATTGACCAAAATATTACCTTATATATGTAGTACAACCCATTTTCTGAGCTCATTATTCTGTAGTTACAAGAGAATTACATTGTTAAAGTATTTTTAGTTAAATTAAGGATATATACTAAGCGGTAAAAAAATATTTAAGTACGTTTTCCCCTCAAATTAACGCGGTTGAAACCGCGGGGCACAGCTAGTTAATAATACATCGGGGATTCATTGGCGTTATCTTACGAAATAAGTATGCGAGAATGTTTATAAGCAGCAGTAGCATTGTTTCGATCTCCACTCACGTATTCGAAATAAATACCAGTATACGTATCCTGTGGTTTTACTTAGAATGCTTAAGCTCCTACCCTTTTAAGGCTTTACACATCAAGGAGATTTTCAAAGGATATAACAGTTAACAATAACATAAAAATTAACAGCAGAATCTAATGTTCTGAAGCCGATTAAAGTACTAAGTAATTTATAATAAATGATTCGTAACCCATATAGCTAATGTACATTGCTGAATATAAAATAATTGTTTTAATTTAAAATATTATTTAATTATGCTTTAATAAAATAATTCTTTTAATTTAAAATCTTATTTAATTATGATTTAATAAAATAAGAATAAAAAAATAAATAATAATGAACAGTTTAATGGACAAAATATGTGTAGTTTTATTAAATACGTTTTAATCGTAACGGCTACATATTGTTTAATCCGTATACCGTAACGTAATTATATGTAACATGATTGTAAAATTTAACATGAAATCTGACATGTATAATGTAATATACATGTTACGTGTAACATGTAACAACCTTAACGCTGGCATTTGCGAGTTCGATTCCACTCAGGGAAGATATTCGTGTTTGAACACATGTTTGTTTCTGGTCTGGGTTTATCATTGCTGGTCTCCCCATCATGCCTCGGAGAACATGTAAAGCTTTCGGTTCCGGTCGATATCATAGACATCTGATAGCGAGCGTTACTTATTGTAGGGAAATTATTCGTCAATCCAATGAGGAAGCAGCGTGGTGGACTAAGCTCCAGCTCATCTCCTATTGGAGAATAGGCCATTGCTAGGCAGTGCGACATTTATAGATGATTTATTCAACATCTAACATTAATGTAGCGTTTATTTTGTTAAGGATTTATTGATCGATTTATGATTTAAGGATCCAAGTAGCAAATCCGGCACTTAGATATAATTTGCGATAAGTAAATATACAATATACCTATTTGTGTAAATTAAATATGAATGCGTATTGAATATTTTTATACCAAAAAAAGTCAACCTCAATTTGTTATTAAATCAATACGTGAAATAAATAAATCTAAAATATTCCAAATTAATATTCTACTAAATGGATTCCACTGTAAAATATGTGTTTTTGTACAAATATTTATTTCACCTGTGCTTCGATTTTTGAGTAATAAAAATTTATGTAATATTTATGTAAAATAATTGATCGAAAAAACATTTAATCTTTGAACATTTTTACAAAAACAATTCTAAAATTTTATAAAGTACTAGCGACTCGCCCCGGCTGTGCCCGGAATATATACCTAAACCTTCCTCATGAACCACTCTATCTATTGGTGAAAGCCGCATGAAAATCTGTGCAGTATTTTTTGAGTTTATCATGAACAGATCGAGATACAGACAAATAGATAGACGCGGCGGAGAACTTTGTTTTATAATATGTAGTGATTTCGTATATTAAGGTTTTACATAATAAACTTTTAACGTAATATTTTATTACTGTGTTTACAAGATATAAAAGCAACCAAATAAATATTCTCAGTTCTTTTCAACCATTTTGATATATTTCCATAAAAAAATATTAGTATAGGTTTGAAAGAAGCGTATCCTCCATAATGCTAAATAAATATGTTTCAAATACACACAGGGTCCTATCTTCATAAGGTAGACAGACTCCGGGTGGGAACCGCACCCACAACCCTGGAGCAGAAAGGTCACCAACTAAGTAAACGGGACAGTTGCAAGTAACTTTTGTCAATAATTTTTATTCTTTTTAATTCAAAATAAGTATGTAATCCCTTAAATTATACTCTGTCTAGATATTAATTTAATGATTTCTATACAAAATTTATTTTTGGGACACACGTGAAGGTCGTAAAAAGGAAAGAAGATCATCAATTTGCAGAACGTGGTAAGAACAGCGAAAATACTCCATAATTTTTTTATCCAAGCAGTGTCTTTAAATTATGTAAACTCTTCTAGAAGAACATTAAACTTACATTACATTAAAACACGAAATGAAAATTTAATACTGAATGATTTAATACTGAAAGGCCAGTGAAAATACATAACCACAAAATGGTGTGCGGCAAACACATATAATTTTATGTTAAGCAAATGGTCCCATACACTCTGAATAAAATGTAAATATGAGAAAGGTTTAAATATGGCTGACACCTTAAACCACTTTAACAAGAATATATCTAGCTACCATTTTGGGTAAATTAGATTAGAATGAGATAATCTTACTATGACTACTAACTAATCACGCAGTTATTTAACAAGTATATTATTTTAATTAATTCAGCACCTTTCTTGTTGTTTTAGGTAATTTCAGTGAGCACAAGCGGGCTCTAGCCACGATTTATTATTACACGACATAATTGTAACTAAGTTTATTCCAAATGTTTGTATCCTTACTACTTTAAATATCCAAAGTATTCAAAGGACTCTCTATAAGATGAGTTTAAATATAGTGAGCACTG
The DNA here is from genome assembly GCA_036937285.1 of Euphydryas editha. Taxonomy (NCBI): domain Eukaryota; kingdom Metazoa; phylum Arthropoda; class Insecta; order Lepidoptera; family Nymphalidae; genus Euphydryas; species Euphydryas editha. Next base: position 20,688,862 of record JAUPFZ010000008.1, on the reverse strand, counting down.
CTGTACGGTGACCGGCAGAGAAGAATAGTCCCAACCTCTTTCTTGCCGAGGTGTTGTAAAAGGTGATTAATAAATAATGATAAAGGCCATGACGATATTACGCAGTAGCGTCATCATATGTTGCTAAAACACACTGCGCTCGCCAACCCGCATACCAAGCGGGGTGAGTATTGAAGGGGTGCCTCCTTGGGGTGCGAAAGCACAGTTGATGGGAGCGGAGGCGCATAAGCCACTGCGCCGCTGGACCAGCTGATGTGCGGGCCCAGCTCAGGGGTTCGCCGTCTGGGGTAGCTGTGCGTCAGTAGTGGGCGGGGTGCAAAAACGCAGCGGGGTGTGTGGTCACGGGCGGTGCGGCCGGTGAGGGTATGACGCCGAGAAGGCGTGCAGAAGAGAGGGGGAGATTTTCCCCCCATTCGGTAGCAGAAGCGGGCGGGTTTGCTCGTCCGCTCTATGCAGGTTGCGCGGGCCGCCTGGGTCGAGCCTGGCTCCCTTCAGTTATTGCGGGCCTGGTGCGATGCGACGGCGGGGGTGGGTCGCTCAATGCTGGCACAATTTTGCTTTGCGGCGGAGGAGAGCCGGTGGCGAGTGGCCCGGCTTCAGTAGTTGGGACGCTCCCGGTATTTCTCTGCCTCGCGCATAGTAGACTGGTCGAGTGGTTTCTCGGATGGGCCGCAAGGCTAAGCGTCGGGGTATCATAGTTGAATGCGAAAGCGATCCCATGGCGTCCCACTATGGCGCCGACGGTATCGATGGGTTTTAGTGAGGTATTCGGCCTGCCAGACTGACGTGCAGTCCTAGCGTTCTGCCGCGAGTCCCACATATCCACCGTTTCCCGGAGGGATGCGTAAACGCATTTCCCATCGTTAAAAAAAGGGGGTCACAGCTACTGACTGTTGCGCTAGCGGTCGCTTACGACCCACGATGCAAGATTGTCATCTTAATGTCGTTAAGTGTGACGTATTATACTCGTATATTATCTTAAAAAAGTTAAAATGATATACTCGTATAAACGAAATATAATTGAGTATCACGTCAAACTGTCAAATAAAAAATACTATAATTTGAGCATGACAATATGGACAAAAATAACTTTATTCACAACACTCCCTTATAAATGAATATCGAATTAAGGTCCATATTAGAAGGTACAAGAATTTTTTTATTAATATTTTTTAGACATAAAGTAATTTATCTTCGTGTTATCCATCTTGATTGGATTTCATTCGGTATCAGATGAGAGCGAGGTCGAAAATATGTCATACATATGGAGCAAGAAAAACTTTAAAGATTTCGTAGCTTTGAAGAATAAAACAAAAAAATATAACTGTTATTAAACCATCATAAAAAGGGAGATAATTTATCTTTTTTTTTTTTCTTTAAATCGATTATTAACTTTACCGACTTCATATATAATTTGATTGATTTTCCGACGATTATGTATCTTTTTCTGAGTGATTGAAAGCAAGCGGTTCAGAAAAATCTGAATTAAGATGTACTGAACAGCTACTTAATATCCTATATGCTAGAAAAGCCTCTTATGAAAAATGGTTGGACACGAATCCAGAGAATGGATGAAACCTTTTGGCGTCAGTGACAATACTCTCCTCCGTATATATTCAAATCACATTGAACATATTTGTAAATATATGTTTTTGTTGGAGTGGCGAATATTTTCTACGAAAAATAACGATATACATATATAAGGACGTATATGAAAACTAAAGGTGAACAACTGTACCCGGATGGTTTGGAAACAGAGAAAACACCTAAACAAGAAACAAATATTGGTGTAAACGTAAATATTTATACCGAGCGGGACTCAAACCCAAGACCGTCAGCATTAATCAAACTTTCGCACCACTACATTCGATAAGTCCATAAATTGTCTAGAAATTAATGTTTTTTTTTCTTTTTCTTTCGAAGAAATCTACCAGTACCGGAAGGAAACCTAATAATCGTATTACATTATAATATCGTGAGTAATCGAATGTTTGAATCAAAAAATTTAGAAAAAAATCTCCAATTACGGTGTATATAATTATATCAAAATCAAAAATCAAAATCGAAAACAATTTTATTCAAATAGGCCCCACGAGCACCTTCGAATCGTCATTTTAATATTTTAGTGATTATTATTATTTTTTGTAAAAGTAAAGCTACCACCGATTCGGAATGTAGATTCTGCAGAGAAGAATCGGCAAGAAACTCCGTCGTTACTCTTTTGAAAATAATATATAAACTGTGTTTTAGTACAAAATTAGTAATATCTTGTCTTCTAGTCTAGTCAATATCTTGTCTTGTAAAGTCTATATATATATATATGCGGTACGATTACATTGGAATCCACTCAAAGATTTAATTTATAGGTCTTTTGTAAAACTTTTCACAACAGAATATAACAATATACGTTAACTTACAAAAGTAAGCCAAGGACAATTCCACATTGATTTATACGAAATTCAATTCAAGGGACCGGAAATGAAGGTCCGATGCTGGCTACTTCCGGCCACCATATTGGATCTGCATTGCGAATAGATAGGAGCTACATCTTGAATCAATTGCATTATATTCTTTTTTTTTTCTCATATTTATCAATCGTTGGAAACTTATATTACATAATAAGCCTGAAAATTGTATTCCGTTATCATCTAAATTTTTTGAATCACTGGTTAGTTGTGAAGAAATTGTATCTTTGTTAAAGACAGTATTATGCAGTAAAAATAATCATCAAGTGTGTTTTTATAACGGAATAATAACTAACTAAAATGAATTAGCCTGTAAACACTGTTGGGCAAAGATCTCTTCTCCATATAGGAGAAAGGTTGAAGCTTAATCGACCACGCTGCAACGCTGCGGGTTGGCGGATTATTTCCCTATCATGAGTAACATTGATTGTTATCAGGTGTCTATGATAACAAACGTGACCGACGACTTTTCGCCTATATTGTAATACTAGCTGTGCCCCGCGGTATCACCCGCGTTAATTTGAAGAAAAAATGTACTTAAATATTTTTAAACAATTACTCTAAGAGTAGGTACTGCCGAGCAAAGGGTCTAGGTTTGATTCGTGGGTCGTTCAACGTATTATTGAGTTTTTTATTTTTCGAAAATTCTCAGTGAAAGAGTGCTATTATATTTACTTTAAAAGTGGAATTATAGTTAAAAAATATCTCGAGAAGAGAAATAATAAAGGACACAACGGAAACTCTCAAAAAGATTATTTTTTCACGTTTTTTGTAACATTTTTTATTGTTACTCAGCCCCTATTAGCGTAGCGTGATGTAATATAGCCTATATCCTTTCTTGGTAAATGGGCTATTCAACACAAAAATAATTTTTTAATTCGAACCAGTAGTTCCTGTGATTAGCGCGTTCAAACAAACAAACAAACTCTTCAGCTTTATAATATTATAGTATAGATTTGTACAAATACAAATATCTGCTACGAGCGAGAATCTAACCCGCGACCGATGGCGTTGACTACTCGCACCACTACACCAGAACGGTCGTCTAATAATAACTAAAGATATCACATAAATTCTACTAAAATAAAGATATTATCAAAGAGTACTCAAAGAACAAATTATCTCAAACGTAACTAATCTCCGCGACGTTTTAAATGCATTTGTAATCCATTATGCATTTTATCTTGTTGGAAACAGAGGAAATCTGCATTTACAAATATTAATGTAAGAAAACTTGTAAAAAAACGCTGATGAAAATTTATAAATCGCTTTCAGCGCTCCATATTATACATAACTTTTTTTAACTCATTTAAACAAAGTTGTCTATAATATAAAAATAAGTCGGGTTTTCCTTCCTGACGCTATAATTACAGAACGCACCAACCGATTTCCACGGTTTTGCATTCGTTGGAAAGTTCTCGGGCTCCGTGAGGTTTATAGCAAACAAAATTCAGGAAAAATTTCAACAGAAAAGCAGGAAAACAGGGAAAATATTTTTCACATATAGCGCCATCTACGATACATCGCATGTACTACTTCATCTTTTAATCCCCACACGAAATGTTCCAAAAAACGAAGCCATCTGGTGGCGAAACGGAGTTCGCCGGGTTTGCTAGTAAATTTATAAAAATGTTAATTCACGCAAGTTTTAGACTAATATATTATTTTTTTAATTTAAAAAGAAGAATCATAACTTTCTACAGGAGTCATTAATAGAAAATAATATGAATAAATCAAATAGAATGTCCACGTCTTAACGCTTTGCACTCGAGGCTTTTTTCGCTTGTACGAACCAGCAACTCGAGACAATTTCGGCCAAATTATGTAAACATTTTGCGGGTACTTTAAAAACATTTATAAATAAACAAGCGTATACAAATAATAAAAACCCAGTTTATTCATTTATATGTAGAAAACAAAAAACTTTGATAAACATTATACTCTGTATTAGTTTTTATTGGTATTATATACTATATGTTTTATTGAGGTATTTATTGGTTTTTATCGTATTATTTATTGGTATTTATTCAAAATTCATCATTTTTATATCATGAATCTTGTCTTATATATAAACATACATACAAATCGATTTAAAGCAACTGCCTAAATAAAAGCTATAGCTCGACATAATTTTACCCGTGATCCGACTTGTAAGGGCGGGTGAGGACGCGCGACGAGTTATTTTAATGGGTGAGGGACCCACACTACCCTGTTGTCTCCTCGGACGACGGGGTGTGCGGTCAGGTACATTTTTTCCCGCCAAAACAAAAAAAAAATGGAAAAAAATGATATAGTGACGCTGCTGCCCATCACCATCGTGGTTGGTGTATAGTTGTTGGCACCACTATATCCTCAGTCGCCTTTTACGACACCTCGGCAAGAAAGTGATCGGGACTATTGTTCTCTGCCGGTCACCTCACGGCAAATATACATTCATACATCTCCATTAATATCACGAAGAGAGCAAACTTGTAATTTTGCGAGTTAAAATGTAATCTTTGAATTTATTTATCTGATTCTGACTATTATTTTATTTAGGTAACTTCATTATTCTTGAGTCTCGTAGCACATGTTTTCTTTAGATACAAGTTATCAATATAAAATATGTTAAAGCAATCAAGCAACCAAAAGAAGATACTAAAGAGGTGCATTGTTGGCTAAGTACGTAGAATAATATAACCGATTTATTGGTATAAACGCAATGTTTTTTTTTTTTTTTTATTATTATTAACAACAACCAATTTAAAAAAAAAAAGATATTTTCTATTTTTTTTTTTTTTTTTTTATATGTTAGTTGAATAGGCAAACTGGCAGACGTGCCACCTGATGGTAAGTGGTCGACGTCGCCCATGAACATAAACTAGTTTACCTGGAACTAGCCCAGCCAACTCATTTATGTGTTGCCTATCCTGAGACATATGATGTTAAGTCTCGGTGCCAGTAATTACACTGCCTGTCTTGCCCTTCTTTCCGAAACACAGCAAAGCTGTTTCACGGAAGAAATAAGCAAGATGGTGGTACCCATGCAGCCGGGAGCGCGGCACAGCGCATCCCTCCCACCGGTATCTATAGCAACATAATAACGCTTCGAAATAGTATTTGTTTCAAATGACCAATGACAATTGTGTTTTACGCTCCGATATAGGTACTAAGATCCGATATACTACTATTTTTAAAGTCTGCTAACGTGTCAAGTCCGGATTGCAAGCTGCATAAACATAGCAAAACACCTATTACAGGATTTTTCAAAATTCATCCCCTAATTGTCAAAACTACAATGCAGTTTAGTTAGTGAAATAATATATACCTTTTCTCTAAATAAACATGATCTCTCTCGGATATATGGGTAAAAAGAGTTCCTGTCAACATACTTGTAATTCATTGTACGTGTAATTACACAAGCTTGTCCTCGCACCGGAACGTATTTGGCGATAGGGGGCGTAATGAACACTTCAGAGGACAAAACTCTGTGATTTTGTATACTTAGAATGCTAGAACATATGCTCTAAAATTTGGCGGATTCGATCCCATAAAAGCATTAATGTTCTAGAGCAACGATAGTGGGCTTATAACAGACATTTGGGCTTTCTTCACCTGAAACGGTTATTCGTTATATACCTACATAAATAAAAGTAAATATTAAAAATTAAATATTATCATTATTTTACACTTTATAAATTGTTCAAATAATAAATTCTAGCCAGCGTTACAACTGCCAAAAAAGTGAGAGGATGACTTGAAAATGCTTGATAGCATATAGTAAGGATTTTCTTATCCCTATTAATAACAATTTTGCTATTACAGAGGACAATATAATTATTTACTGTCTCAGCCTGTAAACAACCCACTGCTGAGCGTTACCAGGTGTCTATGATAAAAAACTGGACCGACGGCTTTACGTGCTTTCCGAGGCATGGTGGGGAAACCCACAAGGACATATACCCAGACCGGAAACAAATATTTCCACAAGTAAAAATATATCTGCCCCGAGCAGGAATCGAACCCGCGACCACCGGCGTTGAGGCGATTACTCGCACCACTACACCAGAACGATCGTCATAAATAATTATTCACACATCTTAAATAAACAAACAAGTAATTGTGTATTAGTATTTAAAAAAAAACCCGACTGCGTAAAATACTCTTATTATAAACTAAAAAGAATAAAACAATTTACTAGCTTTCATTTGATACCCATATTGCTACAGTAAGAAAAAAATTCAACTCCCCTCCCTCATTCCGCTATTTGCGGGCGCCATTTTGAAAATTTATATAGCCTATGTCACTACTACAATTTAGACAAATACAACGACACCTCATTTGTCAAAAACCGTCCAGCCGTTTGGGCTGTAGGGCGTGCCAAAGAAATGGACATACATACATACATACATACTTAAATACATACATACATATATACATACATACATACATACATACACTCGAAAAACATAACCCTCCTTCTGTCGCAGTCGGGTAAAAAGGTTAAAACTTATAATAGAATGCTGTATATAATTATTTACACATCTTTAGGAGTATATACAGCCTTCTATTATACTTCTTATCCTTTTTCCTGCACGATATTTCTACAATACAGAGCATCGATAGAAATATGATTATAATCTTCAACCTTCCAATAACAGAGACAGAGATAAAAACCGGTAATACCATCAAATGAAAATCACGAGGCACACCTACTTTTGTTTATAAATAGAAAAGAAAAGACGCTCATATTGATTTTCTCCATAAAGTAATTGGTTTCTAATTCTAAAAAAAAATCAAAAAAAGAATCATATGGAATTTAAAAAATTTTCCTACAATTTTATGATATTTTATACAAAAAAAAAAAAAAATATATATATATATGAAGTATTTGTTTCATTTTGTTTGGACGCTTTTATTTTTTGAGTTATTAGTGAGATTCAACAATAATTTATTACATTCGTTAGTCTGTTTATGGAGAAAGATTCATTGTAGCGAATGAATTGTTAGAAGCGTGATTCTTTACAATCTTATTACAATGAATAGGTTTTGTATATGTACTACTAAGTCAATCGAATGTCGGCATCATAATGATTTCATAATGGTTTTGCAATATAAAGGAAATGAAAACAAAAAAACTAGCACAAAAAAGTTACTGATTGATCATTGAAATGCATTTAAAATAACATAATTTATTACACGTAAGATACTTCTAACATTCTATCAAATAGAGATGTACTATTATTAATAGTAAAATCTGATTAACAGTAACTTTTTGTCCAAATAAATAAAATATAAGTGTTAATCGTGTAAACATATTGTTATTAAGTTCCTCCTACACTTTTATACATATTTTAATTGTCTTTTATCTTTTTTTTTTTTTGACGTGATTACGTCTTGTAAATCGATGAATCCGGCTGCACGCACTAAGAAGTGTCACGTGTCGCGAGTGAGAGCGCGGAACAAGTGATAGAGATGCACAATCGACCTAAGCGTTCGGATTGTAAATGAAAAATAATAACCCAGATTACAGGATCTTAGATATCACACAGTATATAAGTTGTAAATAAATTGTTAATAGCACATTGTTACTTGTAATTAATCTGTATAATTTAAGTAATAAAATATTTGAATTAACGAGTGCAAATAAATATTAATTTATCGAAAAAAAAAATTGTGTGTGTCAGCTCCGACGCACGACTGGATTTTACTCCTTAAGTACGATTGTCTAAACATACGCAAAAAGAGTTTCTCCAACTGAAAATAAGATTAATACCATATGAAAGGGTAAATTAACAAATTAATGAAAATAATATACATATATAAATATATATTTATTCATTTTATATACATTTATTATAACTAATCGGCGAAATATTTTACATTAAACTTTTCACAATAGTCAATTTCAGATGTGCACAAATATTTCATTAGGAATGTTGATAAATTATGTAATTATTATTATCTGACAATTATCATTTATTTTTTAAATATTATTTTTCAATATTAATTAGATCAACATTACTTTCATTTTTAATTACAGCTGACATGAACATTGCTCATATAAAAAGCTCTAAAGAAATGATAAAACAAATTAAATGTTTAAAAAAATGTATACATTTCAAGAATAATCAAAAATAAAAATGTATGAAAGTCGACCTATGCATGTCCACCTTAATACACTCACAACCAAATTAGAAAGTTGCGCACCATAGGTGCGCGCGCACCAAAAAAGTAACGAGGTCATTCATCAGTAGATTTTACCTCTCATATTTTTCTCATACCGGGCGCCTTATATATGAAAATCGATTCTTAAGGAGTAAACTCCAAAAATTAATTAATTGAATTTAAAAAAACATAATTAATTTTGTATAATACAAAAAATCATTCTTTGTATTATACAAAATAATGATAACTCAGTGATAATAATTCAATTAAATTCATAAAAGTATGTAATTTTTTTCAATGTTTTCTTATGACGTTATCACGTAAAATTATCGTCCGTAAACCGACTTTACAGACAACCAAGTTTTTTAGCTAATGTTTTGACTTTACAAGGTAACATAATAATAATAATGTTGTTGTTTTTATCCAAAGAAACGAAATCTGACTAAAATCCTCAATACTATTATAGTATGTAATCCTAAAACGAAACTCAACGCAAGCAAAGCAGCTAGCTGAGTCTAGTGGTATAAAAAATCTTTTCATTACCATAAGGCACACAATAACACAATCAACGTAATTGCTTATCTACAAACATTTGTCCATGCCTATTTGACGTGAATGATATTTGTCAAACAATCATTAACGATTTTTTTTAGGTATTTTCGTCGGTAATGACAAGGGTATGTTTATTTTATTCTATTTTTACTACGAAAACAAATATCATCTACTATATTACACGCCACAAAGCGAAGCGTTGTGGTGTGTTCAACTCTCACTTCGCGCAAAACGAGTGATTTTTCGAACTTAAAATGTCTGTATTTATCGTATATTGCACTTGTATAATAATTTATACACACACATATTAAGAAAAAACTCTCTTTTTAACACTCGTGATACTTTTAATGCAATTTTTGTTATTTAAACTAATTAAAAAAACTGTTTAAAAAAAGTTCTGTATTGGACGTCCGTGTGTCTGTCTGTTGTGGTCACGATATCTACCGAAAGACTTCACTAATCGAGTCCTTTTTTTTTCTTACGCTTCAATATAGTTAGAAATATTAAATTAACTATTTAATTTCACGGTCTAATTATATTATACATTGTTTTCAGATTGTTACCAGGGTCCGATCTGATGATGGAGCTGGAAGGTGGTCATAAGAAGTCAGAAAAGAAACGACGCCACCTCATCGAGTCTCGGCTCATTTGATTCGTCTTGATGAGTACTTTGGTGCTAGATAGTAACAAAGGTCTGATGATGGAGCTGGAAGATGGCCATAGGAACTCAGTAATTAAACGACATAAACCCATCGAGTATGAGCTCGTTTGATTCGTCTTGACGAGTACGTTGGTGCTAGATGGTAACCAGGGTCTGATGATGGAGCTGAAAGGTGGCGATACGAACTCAGTGATTAAGCGACACGACACAACTGTGTCGAGTTTGATTCGTCTTTATCGGTAAACGTTTCTGATGGCTGGTGAGTGGTGGTGTTTTGGTGGAATTAAAATATTTAAAATATGTATATATAAATATATATATTACATCTTGTACTAAGTCTTTGCGTTTTTATCACACATCCAATTTTTCATAAATAAAAGTTACTAGTTAGTTTTGGTTTTCCAAACAATTTTTATATTTTCAAACGATTTAGAAATAGTATCGTTAGAATACAAATATTCTATCGTGTGTTTTTCATTCTACGTGACATTGAATCATCCGTGATATTTTGGGCGCTATTGGAAGCCAAATTAATAAATATAAAATTTTTATCCAGTAACGTAACGAAACTAAAGAAACTTTATATTAATTTGTGCCGTTTAAAACTATAATGTCCTAAGGCGAGGAAGCAAAAACTTTTATAAAGAGCTGTCTACTCGGCTTGTTAAGTCTAATGATGACCACAAGTAATGGTAAGTTATAAATACATAGTATTTTCACTATAGTGAAGATTTTTCGAATAAAATTATCATTTTTGTCTTAAATATTATATAGGTATATATTTTTATGATATATTTTTTATTATAGTCATGTATATATTTTGTTTTTTAATTTTTTTTTGGTTTTTATTCTGTTTATTTTTAATCAGATAAAAAAGCTGTATTTAATTATTGTAATGTTTTAAACTATTTGGTATTCAGATATATTATCTATATTAAATAGTTATTTAATTTACGAAGCAAATTAAGGAAATACAAAATTTAATTTACACGCATTCGTTTAAATATCAATATGTATGCGATTGTATTACACATGTCCTCAATAAAGGTTACGTCAACTTGGGTTAATTACACAGGCTATACAAAGGTACAATGGCGTATTGATCAATTACGGAACTATATTAGACGGAAACACAACCCCAGTTCAATACTTGATTCATTTTGCAATATTACATGTATACCAAACACGTAATGTGATTTTCCCTCAAAATATAATGGAAATAAAATTTATAATAAAAAGAAATATCATCCACTTGAAGCAAAAACAATATTTATCTATCAATATTGCTACATAACAAACCAATAATGCGATGTTGTTCAATATACCAATTCAGAATAAAGAATCTAGTAATGTCCTTATTATTTGTTTAGTATTTGTGCTCGTAATAAATTATTTTAGGTAGATTTATATAGGGGATTTTGAGAGTCCTCAACTAAATCTTTTGTTGAGTTAGTAAAATATAATGGAACTCATTATGCCTTAGTTAGCTTTTTTAATATATAATTTACGGTACAGATTAGCAAAATTAATAGATTTATTTTATTTTGATACTTTATTACTCAATACATAATTTTATTGCACAAAGAGCAGGCTTAATGTTATGAGCATTCTCTACCAGCCAACCTTATGAAGTTTTGAATAGGAATCTGTAATGAGAAACGTGATCATACTTATACCACACGAAAATAAATTAATGCACGTATTAATTAATAAAAATTGACAACCGTTCTTAGCCATTAATGGCCAGCAACACAGAGCATAGTGCGTTGCTCTAGATGTCGATGGGGAGGCCTACGTTTAGCAGTAGATATCCAATAGCTCATAATATGATCATGATTAATAAGGCTATTTATATTTATTTCAGTATCACATAAAACAGCTGGGTTTACTATCGTTAAGATATTTAATTAAGACGAAAAACTTGTCACTATGTGAAATATATCGGTTTCAAGTATAGAACTGACATACCCGATGATCAAATTTGGTAAATTCGTCGGGTATTGTTGTCGTATATTGTTTTATAAATTACTTAAAACTTCCTCTTGATCTTGCTCTAATAAGTAATTCTATTTGCATTTTATATATATATATATATATATATATATATATATATATATATATATATATTTTACATTATATATATTATATGTGACCCTGTTTTCTGCTCCAAGGGTTGTGGGTTCGTTTCCCGCCCCGAGTCTGGGTGTAATATATGTTTATTTATATATGTATTATTTATATGTATATTTATTTTTAAAAAATGTATATCAGTCGGCTATTACCTAAAATACAGGCATTAATTTGCCTACCTTAGAAACAGACGACCTTGTGTGTGTACACTTATTCGTAAAATTTATTATCACAGACAAAGAAAACGTAAGCTAAATTCTGATTACTAATTTTTTATTCCTCTTTAATGTCCGAGTGAGAAAACCGCAACTCTATTTTACCAAAATACTGCGAACGAATGGAAACATATGGAAGTTTCAAGAAAATTTTGAATTTCTGTAATATTTCAAACGAAAATGAATAGAATTCATTTAAATTCAACATATACTTCATTAAAATGGAGTTAATACATTTTTGAATAGTCATATACAAATTTTTTTTTTTAATTTTAACTTAAGATACCGTGCACTTGAAATGCTGATTAATTGAAAAGTGGCTGGTAAATAATACCGTAGTCATTCTCTTGAAGCCACTTTGTACACAGATCACTAACTTTATTTAGTCACTTTTGAGATTTTTCTTAGACATAATAGAATTTCATTGCTTCATATCATATTATTAAATACTCAATATATTTTCAAAAGCACAATCTACGCAATTTGAATTTATTCTCTGTAAATTAAATATAGCTTCTCCTGGAAATAATGTAAGTTGGGTGTATTTTCCTTGATCTTTTATGTGATTACATTTTAGACTTGATTCTAGAAATAACTAGACGGTTCACGCAACACCATCCGCGTTACTTATGATTACATCCCAAAGGCTTAGAACCTTGATGCAAAACTATTTTTCAAAAACACTGGATAATCCTGAGATGAATGTATAGAAACGAACAAAATTCGTTATTATATTAACTTTAGAACCTATACGATTACAATGAAATATATTTTTTATGCTCGGTCCCTATGAGATGTATTGTAATATTTTATACCATATATTAACTTTCTCAATAAAATCAGTCTTGCAAATCCTGAACAAACATAAAAACTTCCTCATCGTTTTATTCATATATATTATAAAGCTTCGCATAAAGTATAACTGAATTTAATTTCTGTACAAGATTGAATTATTTTAAATGTTTTCATCAAACAATCGTACTTATCTTAGGACAGATCAGTCTGAGAGAATCGAGTTGCAAAGTTGAATTTGTTTTGTTAAATTCCATTTGTCCTTTAAAAGCTTTGATCATTTTCACAAGAATTCAGGATTAAAAGATTATTAGACTGTCTTAAGCGATTAAAATTAACTTGTTTTTTTGTAAGATAACGTGTTATATATGTATAAGACAAAACATTGAATTAACATTTATTTATTTATTAATTTATTTCACAACCATAATATATTGTATTTAAAATAAATATAAAATAAAAAATACAAAAGATAATTATGGACCCCGCAGGGGCACGAAATATTTAGGTAGAGAGGAAGCGCTTTGTTAGGTAAATATAATTATTTATATTACTTTTAATATATTTTATACATTCAAAGAATCAATCTATCTATGAGATAAAACTATGTACATAAAAAAGACAATATTTGTGTATATAAAATATGTATAAATAATTAATTATATTATAAGCAAAATATTTTGAAATATTATTATATTTCGTTTTTGTGAAGAAGTTGAGGTGATTACTCGCACCACTACACCAGAACTGTCGTTTTATAGCCAATCATAAAGATATATTTCAATCGTAATATACTACAGAATATAAATATGTAGTACTATTTTTTTCCATATTGATATTATCCAACCTTAAGTTGAACAAAATTAAAAAAAAAAAATTTTTCTTAGATCGAAAATTTTCAAAAACGGATGATAGATCGTTACACGGTAATCATCATTAATCTTACATGATAAATGTTACCTGGTGTAATTAGTGATCAGTGTAATATTTTACGACGACCGTGGTGTGACAGACAGTGACCCTGCTTTCGGCTCCAGGGTTGTGGGTTCGATTTCCTCCTGAACTCAACTGGGTGTAATATATACATGTATTATATATTCAAACAAATATGTAAATCAGTAAGTTGTTACCTAAAACACTGACATTGGGGTGCCTTTTTTGTGACGCAGGGGAATCCATTTACGGATGATATCCAGGACGCCCGGGTCGGCAGTCCTAGACCTATGTCGGACTCAACACTTTGGGAGTGCAATACCGTACTAAACCCTGCGGGAGCCTTCAGGATCTGCAGGCAACAGGATACCTCCAGCGACAGGCTGGCCTCGGCGAAAAGGCCAGACTTCTCCTCCATGGGGACTGTCCAGCTAAACCACTGAGCAGTCCCGACGACGTCGTGTCTAGCAGGACCGGGTTCCCATCCGGCCCGACAGGGGCACAAGGGCGTTACTGGAGGCGCATTAAGTAGCGCCTCCTACGCACCCCCATTCGTCGCCCGCGGATGGAGGCCACGTCGATGGCCTCCTCTCTCATCCGCTCGTCGGCCTCCTTCTGGGACATTACTGTCTCGCAGAAGGAGACTATCGCCTTCCAGGACTCGTCGTCGCCGCCCATCTCTGGCACACCTCAAGGGTGTGCTGGGCAGAGCGGCGCCACGCCACAATCGTGACATTCAGTCGTCGGCTCCCTCTGGGCCGTCCGGCACAGGTAGTCACCAAAGCAACCGTGCCCAGTGAGAACCTGCGTCAGATAGAAGGTGAGGGGCTTGCGTTTTCGACGCATCCACCGCTCAAGGACCGGGCGAATGGCAGCCGTTACGCGTGTGCCGTCCGGCTGCCCCGACAGGTCCTCCCTCCACCTCCGCATAAGCGCTTCCTGCCCTATCCGACGCACCCGTAGGATCCCGTCCAACGTAGGGTTCTCACCAAGAGTCCTCGTACCCGAGACGTATGAGTAGGTCTCGGCAAGAACCTCCGCCACGAGTTCCCATGGGGTTCACCGGCTATAGCATTAGGGTGCCTGCCTTAGGAGCAGACGACCGTGTGTGTATGTTAAAAAAAACGTCAGTGATGTTTTAGTAGCGTGTAGTTAAGCCAAGGTGTCCTATTGGCTATAGCGCGTTTTTGAACAATCTTAATGGAAATATCGGGGCTTAAAATCCTCGCTGGAATAAATTTCAAGTTTTAATTTTAAATTAATTATAAACCGTTTTTGAAGTCATTATAGATATTTGTGGTGGTGACGGATCGCAAAAATCGATGATTGACGCTTTCACGAGTATTTTTGTTACACTACTTTGAAACGCTAGGATATTATTTCTAGTATTCTAACAAACTACAAAAATTCTGTCAAAAATCTGAATGTCAACAAGTAAATATTCAAAAGTGTTTATAGTTATAACCACAATCCTTTTTTTTTCCTCATAAATACTATACAGTTCTAAGACAATAAAGTAGTCTGTTCACTATTAACCAACGATTTAGCACCTAGAGACAGCTTAATGACACTACCTGAGACTTGATTACTAGAACTTCCGTAGTAATAATGATCAAAGACGCTCTGCTATGTATGTATATGTAACAGATTTTACAATATAAGGTATATATAAGATACAGTGGAAAAAAAGTACCTCAGAACATCAAACTCACTAAATATAGAGTTAAATTTTCTTTTATAACTAAACTATTAAAACTATTGTTATTACCGATATTAAATAATTGATTAAGGAAAGCTAGGTATATGTAGCTATATGTGTATGTGTATATGTATGTATGTATGTTTTTATGGATCAAAATAACTAAATTTTTTTAAATATATTTATTTTAATATCTGTTCATATATATAGTTTTGCGCCGCTTCCCACACCTTCTACGCTAGTCCTCTGCCCAAAGATTTCCTGGAAGAGATTGCTGTGTTAGCGATAAGGCCGCCTGATGCAGCTGATGCAATTTGATTGATGCAATTTATATGTATTGTCTCCTTATTGTATTAGTGTGCAAAAAGTATAAATAAATAAATAAATAAAGCTAAGTACTTATTTACTTTTGCTGTGTAAAAACATCTGTATGTTACAATAAAATATATGAAAAGAAAAGGGTATAGGCGCATGTAAGCCTGTAGATGTGAAAAAAATAAATAAATAAATAAATAAATAAAGTTCAAAGGCAACCCTAGATATATTTAAGGCATTCTTATAAAACTCTATAAATTTCAACCAATTTGAAAAGTATCGTAATTTGACACATGTCAACACAAGCAACGGTTAGTTTATTGATAAAATAAGATATCCCTAAAAATGAAAAAGGCATTCTAGATGACGAGAGTACTCATTTCATTCGCTACATTACACCTCTCGCATTCCATGTTCATTTCAAAACCACGTCAAGCGGAACGGATATCTATTATACAGCACATCACACATCGAATCATCACAAATCGTTTATACGACTTGTACTCTTGTGTCCATGATTTAAGGAAGATATTTGTCTAAACGTTTTGCTAAATTGGGATAAGGCTTCTAAATTCGTACTCAGCTATATCGTGCTAAATAAAGAGTACAGTCAGGATTTCTGTCGTGAAAGTATTATGAAAGAACTGGAATCTCATCTGTTTTAGGGAAATACTGAGTATTTGAGAAAAGAGGCCTTAAGTTACCAGATATCTTTTAACTTATTTTAAAACAATGATGGAATTTATAAAAAAAAATAGTGCAGAAAACAAAAACGTAATTTATAAAGAAAAGTGCACAAAATTGTTATTATATATCTAAATAAAATAAATTGTCAATGACGAATCAGAATTGTTGAGACAAAACCACAAGAATATAGTATATTTTGAATATAATTTTATTGACAAAATAAAAACAGTCTGCTGCTAAAGCCACTTTTTTCTTTTTAGGATGAAAACTCGAACTAAATATATATATATATATATATATATATATATATATATATATATATATATATATATATATATATATATATAGCTTAGGATAGCGTCTCAAGCTCTTCATGCGAGTCAATGAAAACAAGTAGAAAAACAAAAATGTATTACTGCATATAATTTCCTATCTTATACTTATTGATTAAAATACATTTGAGACATCAAAAACATTGCAGACATTTGGATACTAAAAATGTTATACAAACAAAAACTCTAAATTTTTTTATTTCGAAATTATTTATCTCGACATTTTTTTAACAATATTTCTAAACAAAAGTAAAAAAAAATACATTCATTCTCAATCCGATAACTCAATAAGGGCCGGTTTTTTGATCCGTAGTTAAGGCAACCAATGGTTAAAAATAACGACCATTGGTAAAATTTTTGTAAAATCCGTTTTTTGACCTATAGTTAGCACAACCAGTGGTTAAATAAGTAACTATTGGTCACAAAATTTAACCACAGCTCCAACAAGGGATTAGCAAGATGGCGGCTAGTTAACTCTCGTATTATCAGCTTTCTCACTTCTCAGTGTTGTTTGCTCGTGTGATTTTAGTGTAAATTTTAGTGTAAATTTTAGTGAAAAGTGTTACAATACAGATTTTATGTGTTATTAATTATGAATTTAAACATAACTAACATAACATAACTTCGACGTTTAAGAAAGTTCATTTGATGATCGCGTGATCAGTTCTTTTGCTAGGTAATTATTGAATAATCCTTGAAGGAGGCATGTCAGTTTTACAGTCTCTTCTTTACTAAAATTAGTTGTACGATCTCTGAAACTTAGGGTTAAATAATAATAATAACCTTTATTTCAGGACTAGCCTATATAGCGTTAGTTACAATTTTTTTCTTATAACCGTTAATAATAACAAAATTAAATCTGAATTAAATTAATGCCAAAATTAAATCACCTAAATATTAAAAATCATCATGATCAAAATCAATACCAAAATTCATTCAAAATTGCAAATTAAAATTAAGAATTCAAAATCAATACTAAAATTCAGTCAAAAACTAGAATTACTAAAATTCTATTTAAGTAATAAATCAAAATCCAATCAATACCTACTAAGTTTAAATTACAATTACAATTTAATCAAAATTAAAATTCAAAATTAAAACCAAAACCAAAATTAAAATCAAAATCAATTAAAACAAATGAAAATTAAAGAAAATTACTTGCTAAATTAAAAAAAAAACATGCTTTGCGATGCCATCATATTTAAATTTGCTAAATATTCTGTACTTTTTCGTCACGATGTTAAAAAATACAAAAATACCACGAGGTACGAATCACGATTTAATTAAGTACTGTTATTTTGTAAGAATCTTTATTAC
The DNA here is from genome assembly GCA_036937285.1 of Euphydryas editha. Taxonomy (NCBI): domain Eukaryota; kingdom Metazoa; phylum Arthropoda; class Insecta; order Lepidoptera; family Nymphalidae; genus Euphydryas; species Euphydryas editha. The sequence continues at coordinate 20,670,617 of JAUPFZ010000008.1, read as the reverse complement.
AAAATAATGACATTCACAACTTTGAAACTAATAACAAGTACGATAAACGTCAAATGCTCCAGGTGTAGACAGTCTTGCCATGCGAAAAAAACTACTCCCTATTGAAATTTGGGGTCATTTAACACTAATTACAATGGCAACATATTTAACCAATGATTAACATTACCAGTAGTTAAATAGAGATCAAAAAACAAACGCTTGCTTTAACCAGTGGTTAGCTTCTAACCTTTGGTCAGTTTAACAAATAGTCAACGTAACTTTTACTACGGATCAAAAAACCGGCCCCATTTGAGACATCAAAAACATTGCAGACATTTGGATACTAAAAATGTTATACAAACAAAAACTCTAAATTTTTTTATTTCGAAATTATTTATCTCTACATTTTTTTAACAATATTTCTAAACAAAAGTAAAAAAAAAATATATTCATTCTCAATCCGATAACTCAATAATTCATTGAAGTCACAAAACTTTCCGAGCCTCTCACAGCTCGCCCTAATTCTAAGCCCACACGAACGTCACACACTATTGAAAGGGTTTTTGACAACAAAATTACCCATTCATCACGTTCCAGTTTACCAGAAAAACACGATGACGTGACCCACTTCCGCTTGTTTAAGTGTTCGCTCTATCGATTTGAGTGCCGTTTTCTTTATCTACCTTTCAATACTCAATCTATTCTGTCTGTCTATTCAAGGATTCATCAATCTATACTTGTCTCATAAAAAGTTGCGAGGTCTTATATAGCCTTTTTTTTTTTTTTTTTTGTTTTGGCGGGAAAAAATGTACCTGAACGCACACCCCGTCGTCCGGGGAGACAACGGGGTAGTGTGGGGCCCTCACCCACTAAAATAACCCGCCTTGCGCCCTCACCCGCCCTTACAAGGCGGACCACGGGTACCGCGTACGTTGCTCCGTGGCCCGCAGGCGGCAGCCCCATCGGGCACTCTCTCCTGTGCGACACCCCGCGCACTCGGGCATCGCACCTTCGCGGTAGGCTGTTTCGGCGGACGGCGGGCAATCCCCGACCCTACCGTCCGCAGCCTCGACTAGGGTGGCATAAGGCGCATGTGAGCGCGTCTGCGCCGCCCCGCGCGCCGGCGGCGAATTGGGTCCGAAAGGAGTGAGTCCTCCCGGGCCCTCTCCGCCGCCTCCTTCCGCGAGATGACGTCCTCACAGAAGGTGGCGACCGCGGTCCAGGCCCTATCACCGCCGACCATCGCACGAGCAACGGCCGGCAGTGATAGGTCCTCTCCAATGACTGCAGCGAGATCCCGGCGCTGCTCAGCCCAGGCCGGGCACGATTCGAGCGTGTGTTGCGCCGAGTCCTCGCTGCAGTCGCAGTGGTGGCAGCCCGGAGTCGTCTCCCTCCTTGCGACAACGTGCAAGTACTTGCCAAAGCAGCCGTGCCCTGACAACACTTGCACGAGTCGGAAGGTGAGGACTCCGTGCTGCCGCACCGCCCACTTCTCCAATATCGGCTGAAGCGCCCCTATGGTCCGAAGACCAGCCCGGGGCGTCTCCAGCCGAGCCTTCCACCGTGTGAAGGTGGTGCGGCGGGCATCGTCCCGCCATACGGTAATTTCGCTCGGCAGGGGATTAATACCCCTCGTTCGCGCCACCGATACCCTCCGATAAACGTCGGCGAGCGCTTCCGCCTCCAAGTCCCACGGGGGGGTTCCGGCCAATGCGCACGCGGCCTCGACACCTACCGTGCGGTAGCCGCGTATAGCCCTGACCGCCATGACCCTCTGTGGACGCCACAGATAGGCCCTATTGTGGGCAGTCAGGGACTCCACCCACACGGGGGCGCCGTACAGCGCCATCGACCGGACCACCCCGGCGTAAAGTCGTCGGCACGCTAGACTCTGTCCGCCCATATTCGGCATTAGCCTACCAAGGGCGGACGCCGTGCCGACGAGCTTCGGCGCGAGTGGGCGAAAGTGCTCGTCGAAGCACCACCTTCCGTCGAGTACCAGGCCCAGATATTTCATGTGGGCCCGGATACCGACCACAGTACTATCAACCGTTATCGAGGCACCGGCGGGTGGACCACGTCGAGGCCCATGGAAGAGCAGGGCTTCAGACTTGTTAAGGGCCACCCTAAGCCCCAGTGCCTCGATCCTCCTGACCACCTCCGCGGTACCTGAGGTGGCCAGGGATACCGCCTCTTCGAAAGTCCCGCCCCGGGCTGTGACCAGTGTGTCATCGGCATAACAGATTACACCCAGCCCAGGGGGGAGCCGGCCACGGAGGACCCAGTCGTAACCGATGTCCCACAGGAGCGGTCCGAGGACAGAACCCTGTGGGACACCGCACGACATAGGCCTCCTGACAACGTCCCCTTCCCGGTTGACGAAGAGGACGTTGCGGCCGTCGAGGTAGTCCGCCACCAGCCGCCTTAAGTAGAGGGGCACTCCATGGAACCGGAGTGCCTCCGTGATGCAGCTGAATGGCAGACTATTGAATGCGTTGGCGATGTCGAGAGACACCGCCAACAGCACTCCCTTCGAGGCGACGGCCTCCGAAGCCACGGCCTTCAGACGCAGAATGGCATCGACCGTCGACCGACCAACCCGAAAGCCGAACTGGGTATCGGACAGGTCGGGGCCGACCCGCGTGAGATGCTGGACGATGCGAGCAGCGACTACCCTCTCCAGCAATTTGCCCACCTCGTCCAGCAGCACTATGGGCCTGAAAGCCGTGACTGATTGCGGAGGCCGTCCCGGCTTCGGCAGGAGCACGAGCTTCCCCTCCTTCCAGCAGTCAGGGAACCGTCCGGATAGCAGGCTAGCGTCGAAAAGTCCCCTGAGGCGGGGCTCCAGGTGGTCGAGAACCAGGGCCAGCACTCTGGCGGGTACCCCGTCCGGCCCGGGGGCGGCACTTTTCCGCATACGCGTCGCCGCCGCCCCCATTTCCGATTCACTCACAGGCGGTACATTTTCCTCGTCGGCCTCCCGGACGTCGTCTGGTGGAGCCATGACCGGGGGCGTGTGAACCGCCTGCGTTGGGAAAAGGCTCTCAACCACCTGAGAGAGGAAGCCCGGCTGGAGGGTCTCCGTAAGGGGGGGCCCTGTGCGCGGAGCTTGTTAAGCGCTGCGCGATAAGGGCGTCCCCAGGGGTCACGCTCTAGACCCTCCATCATCTCCTGCCGCTTCGCATCTTTGGCGCGACAGATGGCCAGCTTCAACGCAGCACGCGCATGGTTATACGCCGCGTACAGCTGGCCCTCCCGCTCTTCGTCGCGTACTCGGCGACGTCGGCTGTGGGTGTAAGACCTCCGGGCACGAATACAAGCCTCACGGAGGTCCGCCAGCTCCGGGGACCACCAGTATACCCCCTTCCGTCGGATAGGGTGCCGCACTCGGGGCATGGCCGCATCGCAGATTTGTGCTAATGTACCGCGGATGCGACCAGCTTCGACGCCAACGTCCTCCGTCAAGGGGGGAGACAGCCAAGACTGAACAATGGCCGCCTCCACCAGTAGGTCCCGATCGAGTTTACCCACAGCCCATCGTGGAAAAACGGGAGCTCTGTCCGCCGCGTGACCCCTGCTGGGGCCCCGGAGGGACCGGGAGACCTCTATCCGGATGTAGCGGTGATCGGATAAGGTCTCAACCTCCTCCAGGACACACCAGCTCCTTACCCGTGCGGCGACACCGGGGCTAGCGAACGAGAGGTCCACTATCGATCCACCCCAGCGCCGCACGCACGTTTGGGCGGACCCCCGGTTCAATAAAACGAGGTCCGCCGCCGCCGCCCATTCTTCAACCGCCGCACCGCGAGCATCCGTCCTGGGGGACCCCCACGCCGTGGATTTGGCATTGAAGTCCCCCAGCACGAGCACGGGACCCGGTGCACGCCGTATTGAGGTCTCCAGATTGTGTAGGAAGACCTCATAGGCCGCCAGACTGCGATTAGGGGAGAAGTACACGCCATACAATGTGACCCCTCCCCATTCGGCCGCCACATACCCGGTGCCCTTGTCTTTGACCAACAAGGGCGGGGAATGCGGCACCGTCGACCTGACGACCGCCACGGAGCCGTCCCGACTGCCCACCCAATTCGGGCGATCCGGGATGGAATAGGGCTCCGCAGCTACGGCGACGCCAACTGACCACTCCGCCACGGACTGCAGGAAGAGGTCCTGTGCCCTGGCGGAGTGGTTGAGATTCCCTTGCAGGATGACAATGTCACGGTCCATAATCAGACCATGTCCATTGCCTCCTGCCGCTGCGGCGGTTGAGCCGCACTAGGTGGGGCAGCCAGGACCGATTGACTGCCACTCACCCCCTTCTTTGGGCCTGTTGCCGGAGGTCTGCACCCGTTCCGCCCCATGCAGTGCTCGGCAGGGCGATTGCCCGCCGCGCACGCAGGGCAGAACGGGGCAGCGGTGCAGGTTGCCGCTTTATGCCCTGTTTGACCGCAGCGGAAGCAGAGCCCGCTGCAGTCAAAGCAGCTAGTGCACAGCGGCCGGGTGTGTCCGACCGCCATGCACTTATAGCACCTGGCAGGCCGAGGCTCCAGCACAGTCACCCGCGCAGAGCTCCAGCCCACCAAGAGTCTACCAACAGCGGCCAAAGACTTGGCCGCCGCAACAGGACACGATGCCCAAACAGAGCCTACACCACCTGGGCCTGGGCGAATGGTGCCCACCCGGACGGCGTTTATTGGAGACCCAGTTTTCGAGGCAATAGCCTCCCGGATCTCATCCGCCGTCACGGAATCGTCCAGCCCGGAAATGCGCAGTTCGGCACACTTTACGGGCCTGGCGACACGGACACCACTCTCCTCTGGGAACAAACCCAGCAACCTCTCGGCCATCGCATCGGCCGTCCTCGCGCCGTCAGCCCCAGGGAACTCGAGAATTCGAGCCCCCGTTCGGGCTTGACGGGTTCTAGCGGCGACGCTCCCAAGATCCGAGACGTCGATATCCCGCCGGGCGCGTTTCAGGACGGCCTCATACGTCAGGCCCTTCTCCTTGCCCTCCGGCAGCACAGTGATAACCACCGCAGCTGCCTTGGGCACTTGGAGCCTGCGCGGCTTCCTCTTCTTGGGCGGCGGCTTAGGCTGCCCTCTTGTCATTGGCGCCGCCTCGCGTTCCGTGGCAGCGCTGCGACCTTTTCCCCGGGATTTCCGGCCTCTCACTATCTGCCAGCCCTCTTCGGTGGGCGTAGCAGCAGCGAGGACAGAACCCCGGGGTGCAACTTCAGTAGCGTGCGAGGGCGCGGCAGTTGCCTTGGGCGCAGCAGCCCGCGGGAGCGGCGTGGCGCGTACCAGAGGCGGGAACTCCTCTCGGGGCTGACCCCTCGAAGCTTTCCCAGCCTCCGCACTCGTTTCCTTCTTCTTCTTCTTCTTTTTTTTCTTTTCGGGCCCATCCGGAGCCCGAGAAGAAATGGCCTGTGGCGACGATGATGCGGTCGTCACTGCGGTGGACGTCATTACGCATCCCCCCTGACACGGTGTAGGTGCCGTGGCCATGAGGGGCGCTGTTTTCCTTTTATCGGCCGCTAACGGCGGCCGCATTATCGGTTCCGGCGGCAACCTCGCTGCCAGAGCTTCGATCCGCGGACCAAAGACCGCAGAAATGCGGTCAACGATCACGCGGATCGTTTCTTCGGGTATGGTGGCACCTGATTGGTCAGCGGACTCTGAGGAGGCAGCCGCAGGGAGCCCGAGCTCAACCCGCATTCCGACTTGCCCCCTTTCAAGCGCCGCCAACCGTGCCTCCATCCGTCGATTGGTCTCGTCGAGACGCTTATTCGCGGCCTCAAGGTGCGCATTTTGTTCCTCGAGGCGCTTATTTTGTTTGATGAGGCGCTCGAGCGAGACCCCTAGCTCGTGCGCGGCGTCCTTTAAGCCGCGCGCAAAGTTCCCCTTAAGGTTCTTGGAACCGGCGGCCACTGTCTCAACAATGGCCACGCTGTTTTTTGCCCGCAACTCAATTTCGGCCGTTGTTTGCGGCCCCGTTGATGGCAGAACGAGCTGCGCCGTGAGCATGCTCAGGCGCTCCTCCGCTCCTTGCTCTGCCTCCTGCAACTTTCGGATGGTCATCTCCGATCTCTCCGCTCTTGTTAGGCTGCTAGAGCGCTGTAGGCTGTGAGCGCGCGGAGGCCGAGAACCACCCCCTGTCATGCCACACTCTGCACTCACTGCCCGCGACTTAGTTAGTTGAGCGTGAGACGGGTCCGTATCCAAGTCAGAGTCCGCCGCATCGCTCCTCCGCGCCCGTTTCCTCCTCGATTCGTGCCGTGCCGGGGTGCTGTTTGGGCGGGGCACAGGAAGAGGAGCAGCAAAAGAGACATCTCTCTCTTCAGCGGCAGACATCTCCGCGGCGGAATTGGCCGCTGAGCTATCTGTCACTGATTCTTCCGCTTTCCTCCCCCTCTTTTTTGTCGATCGACCTCTACCACGTGGTGGCAGTTGAGGTGCCACATCACGAGGCACTTCATTACTCCTCCCACTATTTTCTTCATTTTGGTTTGTTACAATATTTTCCATATCTAGTCCCACGAGTATGGGATATATAAACGTCCACCCGGGCAGGGATCCCTGTACCCAGGTAAGCGTAAATTTGTGACCCAACACAGGGGGTCCGCAGGTACCCTGGCTGGGAGCGCGCTATTGGTTGAACTACCCATCAACCATGCATCCCCTCGCCGCGCGCCAAAACTTGGGATTCGGGGTAATTTTTTATAGAGGTTTTCTTCCTCGCGATCCGGGCGGTTAAGCCAAGACCCTCGGTCCCGTACGTGGCCGCGAGACATGACCACGACGCCACGAAACGGGGTTACGATATTGACGGTGAGCAAACAGGGCTTCTGCTCGCTCGTCCGACGGCGGTGTTAGCGCACGCCAGACCCGCCCAGTCTCCGTGCTAGCACAGCGCTCGAGCGCAGCACCGCTGGAGAAATCCCACCCTATACGCGCTCAACGGGACAACTCTGCTACGAGCAGAGCGCCGGAGCGCGTTCCCTCCGAGTCGGTCGTTAGCCGTAGGCAGCAGCAGTTCCGCAATCGCAACTGTGCAGCTGCTGCTGCCTACGTTTCCAGGGTGCACCACGCGGAGGTCACCGACTGTAGCACCCCAGGTCTTATATAGCCTAACTTAACCTTCGTATAGAACTTATAACTTTCAAAAAAAGAAAGAGACTTTATATCTTTAAATTAAAAATGTTTATCAAGCGCCAGCCAAAAATAATGTTATTATATGTGACTTATTTATATGTGATGAATTTTCTTACATTTATATTGATAAAGTTTAAGGTTTTCTTTTTAGAGATACTTGCTACTTATAAAGTGTTTAAGTACATGGATAAAAAAATATATGATTTCTTTTTAAGTTATAACAATAACGTATTGTTTTTAATATATATGTTACTTTTTTTTTGTTTTTTGCTTTTTGTTCAAATCTCCTTTCACAATTTATTCGCTACTTAGAAATAATTACATTATCTTGAGACACTATAGTTATGACATCTAGTGTTAGTTGGATTTCAAACTGATATTTAGCAAAAAGGCTTACAATCACATTCACATTACTTCATAATAAAACGCTTAAACGTTTTACACATTCATACAATTACTTTGAGGGCGATATCATCTTACCGTAAAAGATAATTGTATACTAATAGATTTAAATCATTTATTATAATTATTTTACGAGTATATTAATACTTGTGGTTCAATCAAATCAGTAACTTTTAGGTGTAAATAGATAAAGAATTATTTAAGCAACACGGTACACATTGTAGAACGTAGCACGTAGCTACGTCAATGCTACGCCGTAGCACGTATCCGTGTCAGTTCTACATTGTTGAAAAGTCGCATAATAGCATTTTCCTTGTTGTTAAAGTAAAATATTTTATAGGAGAAATATTTTTCCAATATCGTATTGTACGATGATGTGTGCTTTATATTTTATTGTGTTTTATTAATTTTATTTTTATATAAAGACAATTCTTATATTTATTTTAATATTAACGACGCTTTTGTGTTTTTCTTGTGTATTTCCAGACCCTTGACACAGGATTCTCATCCTAGATGGAAGCATTGCGCGAGACGTTTTTATTTATTTACTTTTAATAATAATTTCAATAATAATAATAGCAAAGATGTTAGATATATTTGATGTCTGGTCAAACTTTTAATTTGACCATGTTTTATTTTCTTTGAATAAGTTTTTAGCTTTACCTAAAACAACGCGAACTATTGATATGATATTTTACTTCTAGATGGCTATTAAAATTGGTTGAAAAAAAATCTTCTTTTTTTTTCAACCAATTAAAAAAAAGAAGACTTTTATTTTAGTTAACATATAAAAAAGAATGGTGGGAAGACCTATAAGGACATACACCCAGACCGGAAATAAAAAATTGTATAAATACAAATATCTGCCTCAAGTGAAAATCGAACTCGCGACCGTCGGCGTTAAGACCATTACTCACAACACTACACCAAAATGGATCTTACAGTCCATAGTGTCCATAAATTTTGTTCGTGCGCCTCGGTGGTATATAAGAGGACAATTATTTTAAGTTATGAAATTTATTATTCATTTGGAGCTTTTTACTTAAATGTACAAATTTTGCTTCACAAATCACACTATTACAGTTGGAATTCTTAAATTACATTATTAAAATTATGAATCATCACGGATAATGTAGGTATGTGCTGACGATCACGAATACGTTATCGACATAATTTTATGTTTCATCAGTAAATAAATAAATATTAACCAACAATCACACCACGTTAACCTAGCCCCGTGGTAAGTTCGTAAGAACTTGTGTTACAGGTACTAGGAACGGAAATAAATTTAAGATATAAATACATATATACATAAATACACATCCATGACCCGGTGCAGACATCTATATTCGTCATACAGATTATCTGCACCTGGCGGGATTCGAACCCGCGACCGCTGCGTAAAGTGTCCAGTTGTCTGACCACTCGACCAGCCGGCCGTCATCATTAAATCGACTAGTTCCTCGACAATATCATCTTCGTATTTCTCTTCAAGCCAACGTTGATTTTTATCTCCTTACTGTGTTATGGTCTAAGATCCGAACCTTTTAATAATTAATTAAAGATATCCTGTCCAGGATTATTCCAGTAAACCCATTTTTAATACATTTTTAATAGACTAAATTTATTATAAAATAGGTCTCAATCTATTATCACACCGGTGAAGGTCGACTAAGGTTCGGATCTTAGACTATTAGCTATTTATTAGTATTAAGAATATTTCAATATGATTACTGTGTTAGCTATTTATTAGTATTAACATATATTCAAGATGCAAATATGGGCTCCATCTAGTTAGCACCCCAAATAGGGAAATTCGACCTCTTAAAAATTGTCCAAATTGGTCACGAAATGGTCATTATAGGTCAGTTATTTTTAGTAATTGGTCAATACTTAGACAATAGTTACAGAGGGGTAAAAATTTCAAGGACATCGAAAAATTTTTGGCACCCCAAATTAATCCTTCAAATTGGTTCTAAAATTATTTCAATTCATCTCAAAATAGTCATAATTGGTCGATTGATTTTAATAATTGGTCAACGTTTTTTTATATAAAAATTAAAAAAATAATAAAAAATTAAATTAGCTTCATCTATTTAGCGGCCCAAATGATGAAATTTGACCTCTTAATAAGTAGTCCAAATTGGTCACGAAATGGTCACAATTGGTCAGTGATTTTTAGTGATTGGTCAATACTTTGAAAATAGTTACAGAGGGGTAAAAATTTCAAGGACATTGAAAAATTTTTGGCACCCCAAATTATTCCTACAATTTGGTTCTAAAATTATTTCAATACATCTCAAAATAGTCATAATTGGTCAATAAATTTTAATAATTGGTCAACGTTATTTAACTAATTATTAATAAATAATAAAAAATAATACAACTTTCATAAATCGCGGGGTGAATAGGAATAAAACTGGAAGTTTCACTATTTTATGTCTATTTTATTTATTATTTTTAGTTTTAACCGAAGTATATCGATAGTTTTGATGTGTCCACAGTACGTAAGTACACACGAAACAAAATGGTCATCGCTTCAACTTATCGATATACATATCGGAATGAATACTATACTGCTCGATAAATATCGAATGAACTATATCGATATATAATCGGATGAAATATATAGATACTACTCGATAATTATGAAATGAAGATATATTGGTATATCGCACATTCCTAACTATTAGTCAGTGCGATGAGCAAGGCGTAGTAGAGGGGCGGTCCAACTGTAGGGTTGCCAACTTTTTTTGACAAAATAAAAACGTACAAAATTTAATTTAACAATTTAACAATCAAAATTTAATCTTTTTTAATGTATTATTATAATGTTATTATAATGTAATTTTAATGTATGTATGTATGTATGTATGTATGTATTTATGTATGTATGTATGTCCATTTCTTTGGCACGCCCTACAGCCCAAACGGCTGGACGGTTTTTGACATATGAGGTGTCGTTGGATTTGTCTAAATTGTAGTAGTGATATAGGCTATATAAATTTTTAAAATGGCGCTCGCAAATGGCGAATTGAAATAATTTTAGAACCAATTTGTAGGATTAATTTGGGGTGCCAAAAATTTTTCGATGTCCTTGAAATTTTTACCCCTCTGTAACTATTGTCAAAGTATTGACCAATTACTAAAAATAACTGACCTATAATGACCATTTCGTGACCAATTTGGACAATTTTTAAAAAAAAAAATTTCACTATTTGGGGTGCTAACTAGATGGAGCCGCAGATATGACGATAAAATAAGTCTTTGTAATTCAAGTAATTTTATTAAAATCAAAACGAAGTAACTAAGAGAATAATTAATTAATAATAAACTAATCAATACTGGTTAATTACAGCATTTAGAACATTAAGTAACTCATGTTTACAAAGTAGGTAACCCAACATAGTTATAGATTATAAACTGTAGGTACTAAGACAAGTTTATATTTGAGGATAATAATTAATTCGTTTGTACAAATTAATTAGCCAAAGTTACTAGCAGAATACAACAAGTGCACACCGTCATATTATATTAATATATTATGAACAAAAGCCATATATTTTATTCAGTATCTTTTAGTAAGTATAAATTACATCCTCCAGAAAGAAAATCAACTCCACGTTGACAATTCCCTTAGTGAGATTATGGAGTATCCCTTAGGGTATTTAATTTTAGCTGGTTAGCGCTAACAATACAAGTCTGGAAGCAAATACAGTTTCAACACGTGAATATTGTCACCCATTCGTTGACTTCTTACTGTTAGTTGAAAATTCGAAAGTGCTATGTACCTACTGAATAGTGATTTGTAAAATACACACTATCAAATGTACATTTACTTTAGTTTAAGTTAGATAAATAAGTTAAGATTACCGTTATTATAGTTAATTTCAGGGTATAATTTACCTGATAAGGACTTCCTACTCAAACTTTTGGCATGTTTTGCGAAGATACGAAGCTGTTGATTATGTCAATTTTGTAGCATGATACATAGTTGCAAATTTAAATTTAAAATTTCATATTGTAATGTTATCTTATATATCACATCTCAGGCAAAGCGTAATAAATAAATAAACATGTACGAAATGTTTATAAAAAAACTGTTAACAATACAGTATTCTTTTGTACAATGAGATTCTGTTTCGAGAGTTTGGAAACACATATATACATACATAATCCTATTTCCTGTATAGCCTATCCAAAAACTTCTCATGCGTCAGGATATAAAAAAGCCGAACTGTAGGATACTGTAACCACAGCGCCGACAAAACGGAATATTTTCTACAGCCATATTTATTTTTATTATTAAATCTCGATTTTTCAATATGTCTTGTTGGTTTGGTGTGGTAATATCAATAAGTCAGAATGTGCATCCTACCGAGAATAAGTAGCGAGGAATTGAAATACTTTTAAACTTATTTCTTTGTCGATATTTCTGTATTGATGTTTGAATGGGTATATTTCGACTTAAGGAAAAATCTATTATACTATACAGGTATATATTATTGAAAGGTTTGGATGAAAATAAAATTAATCCTCGTTCTATTTATGAAAGCCTCGATGCTTCATTCCACATATTTTTTGTACAAGTATATAGATTGTTTTGACAACTTTGATTTTCAAATATTTTCGATCAGCTAGATTACTTTTTATTTTTTTTAAATTATATTACTCTTACTTACTTACTTATCACTTACCCTTAGGTTAATAATTTATTGCCAATTAGTCCTAATAGAGGATTAACTGATTGCTAGATCAGCATTAGTAAAGTATGTTTAACTTTAGGTAGTAAACTACTAGATTTTTTTTATACACAGCCCATAGCCCTATTATACGCGTGTTAGATTTATAGAATTTTAGAGGGATCTGTATATATTTTTATAAATAGTAAATATTAATGAACAATTATTTAAATGTAAAAATAATAATATATTTCATACTACTCGAATAAGGAATCTTAATTATTTTATTCTAATAAATAGCAACCTTTAATATTTTGTTTCAAATAATTATTTAACTACCTTCAATTATAGCGTCAGTATAATAGATGAAATAAAAGAATTAAGTCAGGATGGTCTAATAATATCGTATTTTTTATCATAAAATATTACTTATTTCATAAACTATTGATTATAATTACTGTGAAGCTACCACCGATTCGGAATGCAGATTCTGCTGAGAAGAAACGGCAAGAAACTCAACAGTTGCTCCTTTAAAATAATAAAACATAAATACAATATTCCATCATTATACTCGTAACAATATTATAACAATAACACAATATTAACACAATATGGAAAAAATCATTATAACAATAATATACAATAATCTACTTATCTTTGTCAGTACTGCTCTGTCCGTGGCTGTGGTAATTATAAGTCACAAATATTACAATACTGTTCTGTCCATGGTCGTGGCGATTCTAACTCTGACTTACAAATATCACAGCACAGCTGCTTTTATACACTTACAATTAGTCAGTTGATCGACTAATTTCGTATGATCATCTTAAACAATACCAAATCGTAATAATAAACAAAGCTAAACTATTCAAAATGCTTTTAACAATTAACAATATTAAATTATTATGTATTAAACTATTAAATCATTATTACATTTGTTTTATTATTTGTTTTTAAGCAATGGTAGTCAATAATATTTAATCTATCAAGTACCCACAACACAAAAGCTTACATATTTTACACGTGAATTATAAACCCATTTACGCCCGCTGTCCTCGTTTGGGGACATTTATTGAACTACCCACATTTTCTGTTATATTTTAGTTATTTTTTGTTTAGAGGTGAATTTGCATTGTTAAAGAGTGTAGGTTTATGATATGACGTGTGGTTTTGTATTTTACTAGATTAATTTAATAAAACAAGTGACTTTATTTACTTCATTGAGCAAATAGGTATTCGACCAAGGGTAAGTAATTTTTTTTTAATATTTACACCACTATTTACTACATGTTTTTATATTTTTTTACTTGGCTATAGTATCTACTAGTAAATATTGCTATTCTGTTCGATATTTTCGAAGATTGAATAATAATTAGAGGTATTTTATTATGGTGTCCCCGAATGGGTCCAATGGGCTAAATGCTAATATTTTTGTTTTTTATTCGCAGGTTTAGTTTTGATGTAAACAATGACTAAGCGATCATTCAATGTTGCCCACGAGTATCGAAGACTTATTAAAGCTATCGAAAGCATTTTAAATGACGAAGAAGATTCTGATGTAAGTTATGATATAGTAGCCATCCCTCACGACCCGAGTGTTCTCACGGATAACGAAGAGGGTGATGAAGATGATGTTCAACAAAACATTCTCTCGCATGATATCCCAGGTAGAGTTGAAGTGTTTGAGTCGAGAAATAACGATGATTGGGATAGCAGCGATTATGAACCTTTACAATGCCGTTCCGCATGAGCATATCGTATATTTCGATAACTTTTACAACAGTCACGCGTTGCTCCGAGATTTGTGTGAAGCTGGTTATCGTGCGACTGCCACTGTAAGGGAAAATAGGACTAAAAATGCCCACTAGTATCTGTCAAGGACATGAAAATGAAGACCCGAGCAGAATTTGACTACCGATTCGATACAGCCAATCAAATTCTGTTCGTAAGATGGCTTGACAACTGTGTTTGTACCATAGGTACAAACTATGACTTTGTTCATGGACATGGAGCTCTACAGAAGGAGGAAAGGTATACGTGGACACCCCTCTTGTCTTCTAGAATTACAACATAGGCATGGGCGGAGTTGATCAAGCTGATGACGGCGCAGTGTATAGAACGGCTATATGTGAAAATGGTGGTGGGTTCTGTTTACCTACATGCTAGATTTGGCTGTAGCTAATTCATGGCGTATTCATGTCATGACTGCTGAAGACAAATTAGACCAGCTCCAATTTCGTCGAAGTATCGCTCGACGATATTTGAAGAATGTAATTATTGAAAGATCCGACGGAAGGCGTCGTAAACCTTCTTCAATAGTGCCAGGTATGAGTCAAGATGGAGTTGGATACTTCCCTCAGAAACTGCCAAGCCAGGTACGATGCGTCGTTTGCCATATAAAAGCACACTGGCAATATAAAAAATGTATAAAAACATTGTGCATCGAGAAAGGATGTTTCGAAAAGTATCACACATAAACCCATTGGCCCCATTTGAGGACGGTGTTTTTTTATATATATACGAAATCTTTTTTAAAAGGTTTTTGTAATAAAATATTTTGTTAGACATCAATAAATATATAATTAAAGTTTTTTTCAAAATATTGCTAGTACTTTGTATTTGGGTCCAAATGGGTTAATATATACCCTAATCTGTCACTCGCGTATGACATTTTCGTAAATTCTGTTAATATATAAATATCTGTTAAAAATAAATTCCCATGCAGCGTACTCCGGCGGGACACGAATGCTGAGTCCCTTGAGACTCTGTCGGCGCCAAGCTAACTGGTGGACGAATGGATACACCGACTGGCTAGGTGGTATTGCAGGTCGGTGGGGTTTGCTAGCGGCCCAGACGCTGCCACGTCCAGAGCTAGCCACATACGCGCCCTGGCGTCCCCCAGGCAACGGCCCTAGGCGCTTTATTATTATTATTATTGCCTATATTTCCTTTTGTATTTTATAAATAAAACATATTATTTTTAATATACACATACATCCACCACAATTTTGGAGCGGAAAGTACTTCCAATTGTGTTAATGGGCAAGCCTTTGACCCTTTTTAGAACTAAATACGTGCTAAATTATGAATGTTTCGCCTTAGTTCTGACTTACATAATTATAATGTAATTTTACACATATGTATATGTATGTATGCCATTATAATATGAAGCGGACAGAAACTTTAACTACTGTTTATCTATTCAAACACAAAATAGCTTTTAGCGTTAAATTTGTACTAAGTTAACACTACATTATTAACATAAAATTAAGTTTTTTCTTCTTATTTCCGTTTTGTGTGAAGTGCTTATTATTTGATATTAATATTAGAAACAATGTAAACATTGCTTACTAGAGAAGGAAAAATTCTCAGAATAATATTAGGGAATCATCATAAATAAGATATCGATAAACCTTGTTATTTAGGTTTCAGCTACTCTTTTGTTTCTCTTACCTTACATGTAATAATAGACTTTGTTCCTCGGTAATAATGTCCAAATTCCTATCTATCGTTAAAAACAACAATGGCCTTTCAGGTCAACGTCAGCCAATTAGCTTGGTAACAGCTTGTCACAACACCGGAACATGTGTCGCTGTTATTAATCCGATACTGCCTTTTGTTTAGGTGCGTTACCTACACGACTATATACTAATTAGAAAAAATAAATAAAACATGTGTGTGTTAGCTCTGAGGCACGACTGCAGTTTACTCCTTAGAACGATTCTCTAAATAGGAACAAATAATTCGTATGTCACACAGATTAACACTTATCGCCTATTTTACAGTTTTTACGCGAAAATATAGTGCCCTTTAGATTTCTGAGGCAATAAATTATTGTCCGTTATTAATTTGGCTTCATCATCAAAATTATATATTGGCCACAGCATCTATAGTAGATGGTTGTTGCAGCACTAGTGGGTTGGTAGGATCCCACATCGTCGTTGATGGCTATAGAGCCCTATTGCGGCCCGGCATTTCTTGCCACATCGATTGCATACAAATCGTGAATCTGCCGGAGGAGATGAGGCATAGCGAAGCTTTTTCTGCTTAATATTCTCGAGCCAGTCTTCGTCGTGCTTGGTAACTCCGATTTTTATGTCGTGGCGCCATTCATGTCTCATTTTGGCGCGATTTTCCCAGCAATCGGTCGGGATTCCAAAGCTGATCATATCCCGCCTGCAGGAGTCTTTAAATCGTAGCATTGGGCGCCCTGCGGGTCTCTTCGCGTTTGCCATCTGACTCAGCATTACTTGGCGTGGAAGTCTCTCGGGAGCCATTCGATGTACATGGCCAAGCCAACGCAATCTACGTTGTTTCAGCATTGCGGTGATGCTACAGCAGCTTGTCTTTGAGAGAACTGCCTTGTTGCTCATTTTGTCTCTCCAAGTGACTCCAAGTATAGTCCTCAGACAGCGCATATGGAAGGCATTAAGTTTGCGTTCTTGTTTTGTGTAAGTAGTCCATGTTTCCGAAGCGTACAACAGTGTACTAAGGACGCAGGTCTGGTATACAAGGACTTTAGTGTGAGTGGTAAGCTTGTTATTTCTCCAAACGCGTTCAAATAGCCCTCCAAAAGCGGTCGATGCTCTGCCAATCCGAGTATCTATCTCCTTGTCGCTTGAGAGTGAGGAGGTGGTGGTGGAGCCAAGATAGCAGAAGTGTTCTACTACATCAAGGATGGTGCCGTCGAGTGTGATTGCAGGAGGCTGACTTACGCCCTGCACCATGATGACGGTTTTCTTGGTGTTTACGCTCATAGAATACAGATGACAGGCGTTACCAAATCTCGTCACCAATTCTTGTAATTCGCATTCAGAGTTTGCGACTAGTGCAGCATCATCTGCATACAGGAGTTCTCTGGCAATTAGATCCAGACGCTTATTTTTGGACTTTAGTAGATTAATGTTGTACAGTCTTCCGTCCTTTCTTGTGTGCAAATGTACTCCGACGTCACAACTCTCAAACGCAGTCAAGAGGAGTGCTGATAGAAAAATCCCAAAGAGAGTAGGAGCTAGTACGCAGCCTTGCCTGACTCCGCGGTTAATGTCGAAAGGCGTTGATCTTTCTCCATCAAGTATGACAGAGCCTCTCATATTGTCGTGGAAGGCCCGTATGATGTTTAAAAGTTTTGGAGGGCACCCGATTTTGTTTAGTACTTCGTACAGCCCATCCCTACTCACGGTGTCAAATGCCTTATTTAAATCGACAAAGGCTATGTATAGCGGTACTTGGTGTTCTCGACATTTCTCCTGCAGTTGACGAAGAGTAAAAATCATATCGGTGGTAGATCGGCCAGATCGGAACCCACATTGAGTTTCTGGGTAGATCCGAGCGGCTAACATGTCCAGTCTTCTTAAAACAACCCTCGCAAATGCCTTTCCCGCGATACTCAGTAGAGATATACCCCTGTAATTGTTACAGTCACCTCTGTCTCCTTTGCCCTTGTACAAGGTAACTATCTCGGAATCCTTCATGTCTTGAGGTATGGTTTCCTCATCCCAGCAGCGCAGTAATACAGCGTACAGGAGAGATGAAACACAGTCGAGTCGCACTAATTCAGCTGGTAAGTTGTCAGGACCTGTGCTCTTGCCTAATTTCAGGTCTCGGGTAGCAAGAAGGAATTCTTCACCCGTTGGAGGGTCGTCGAGTTCAGTTACCGGAGGTCGAGGAGTAAGAGTGGTCAGTGCATCAGGATGCAAAGCAACCTCTTGTGAGTACAGGTTTGAATAGTGTTGTGCCCACCTTTCAAGTTCTTCTTTCTTATTTGCGATCGGATTTCCGTCAAGGTCTTTGATTGCGGCACGTTTTCTTTTAGTAGGACCGATTGCAGTTTTTATTCCCCGATACATACCCTTAAAGTCGCCTACATCCCGGCAATTTTGTATTGACTGGCATAGTTTGACCCAGTACCCATTCGCGCAGCTACGACTGATGCGTTGTACTTTTGCTTTCGCTGCCTTGTATATGGATAGTTTGACAGGATCTCTATGGTTGTTCAAGAGATTTATATGAGCTGTCCGTTTTTGCTCTATTAATGGGAGCAGAATGTCTTCGTACTCGGTAAACCAGTCATCAGCAGTCTTCGCTTTCCTGCCAAACACTCTTTCGGCAGTATTTGCGATTACTCTCTTTGTGACCTGCCACATATCTTCGGCACAGGCTGCTCCATCTAAGATTTCACTGGAAAGTTCCTCCTTCATCAGATTCTCTAGTTCGTTACATAGGTTTTTATCACGCATAGCTGCCGTGTTCAGTGCAACTTTACGGGGAGCTATCTTAATTGAGTGAATTTTCTTAGGAGTGAAGTGAGTTTTCGCCATCACTAGAGAGTGGTCAGTGTTGCAATCGGCGCTGTGGTAGGTACGAGAGTTGAGGATGTCACGCAGGTCTCTCCTCCTTGTAATAATAAAGTCAATCTGATGCCAATGACCCAAACGGGGGTGTCTCCACGACACTCTGTGGATAGGTTTGCACTTGAAGTAGGTATTAGTCACGCAAAGAGATAGCGATGAACAAAGCTCCAGCAAGCGTTGCCCGTTTTCGTTGATGTTGCCGATTCCATAGCGCCCGACGCATTCCGCCCAGTCGTCGTACTTGTTTCCTATTCTTGCGTTAAAATCGCCAAGCAAAAGGAGTTTATCAGATGCCCGAACACCCTCCAGACATTCGCGTAGGTCGTCGTAGAATTTGTCCTTGGTATCGGCAGGAGCCTTAAGAGTCGGAGCATATGCTGAGATAAGAGTGATCGGACCCGAAGCTGTTAACAGTCTTATGGACATCATGCGCTCGGACACACATGAAGGTGTTTCAATGCATCTGAGTAAGCAGTTACGAACGGCGATGCCAACCCCGTGTTGTCGCCTATCTCCGTCATTTTTTCCTTTCCAGAAAAAGGTGTAGTTCTCTTCACGTATACTGCCCTCGTCCAGGAGACGAGTTTCTTGTAGAGCGGCTACATCAACATTGCCTTTGGTCTTGGTCTAACATCACACAAGACCATTAACCCGGCTCCGGGGGAGGTAGAGTCACCTTCTCTATCACCCACCGGGGTAATTCCTGTCCGGCGCGTCCAAGTCGCGGGGGTGGGTACCCCTCACTCCAGTAGGTCGGAGTGGGACGGTGGCCAAGTTCGTGCAGGGACCCAGTCCCGCGGGGTATATCGCGGAGCCCGTGCCCAGGGTTAAGGGTGAAGACCTCAACGGCTGAGAAGGCGGAGATGGAAGGCATTGGTACGGTGGATCAGGCGGAAGAGGCAAACGGATCTGGGGTACCGTAGGCGACATTAAGGTCCAACCTGAACGAGTCGGCAACCCCTGCAACCAAACCGGCTCCTCACGTAATGACTCGTCATTCCTGGGGAAACAGTCGGAGAGGTCGAGAGGAGATCATGGATGATGGGCATGTCCGTGCTCTCATAACTGCGTCCCAGGCATGCAGCGCCCGTGGAGAGGCCACTTCACCCGTGTCTGAAAAGGTGCGGATCACAACACGGGGAGTCGCAGTCACCGGTGATAAGCCTTGCGCAAATAGGCGTATGCGCGGGCGCCAGGGGTGGCTCCCGACGGTAGGATAGTTCATCGCGACTAACTGATCAGTTACCGCCTGCCTCAGCTGGGCAGCCCCCAGCCAATAAGGTACTGGTCCGCCTCTCATCTTGCGCTCCTATTGGTGTATGGAGCAGCAGACGTGTCAGTATGACGTCTGTATAACAGGATGGGTATTGATGCACCTAACAATAAAAGGAGAAACAATAACAGAAACACTCAACAAAATCATAAAGATAATCCCATCAATGTCACAAGATTTGCTACATGGAACGTGAGAACCATGCTACCCGGATCTGAAGATTTGACGTCGTCAACCGTAACTGCCGCCGGTTCACCAGAGCTAAGAAAGACCACCATCATAGATAGAGAACTTCTTCGCCATCAAAATTACGAATACATAATCTCGTCTTTGGTAAGTTTAATGTCAGATTGGTCTGAACTCATTGTGATTTTTACACTTCATGTTTTAAAAATAAGAAAATAATTATTCGTACGACTATTTAAAAAAAATATTTTAGTAAATTAGTCAAAAATAACTAATGAATTAATATTTTCTTATTTAAAAAAGAAGAAGAGAAAGATGCATTAAAAAAGACTCGATAAGCGTGCTCTCACGTCAAGGTCGTCGCTAGTAGGGGTGTGCTATAATTATCGATAATTCGTAACTAATCGATAATTTTTCATTCGATGATTATCGATAAGTGTTATTCGATAATTTTGATTCGATAATTATCGATAATTTTTTATTCGATAATTATCGATAACTATCGATAAGTTTTCATTTGATAATTATCGATAATTTTGTCCGATCCGATAATTATCGATAATTTTGTGCAATCCGATAATTATCGATAATTTTGTATGATTCGATAATTATCGATAATTTTGTGTGATCCGATAATTGTTTTTGGATCCGATAAGTATCGATAATTGTGATTCGAGAATAATGGTACGGCGGATGACCTTTTTTTTAGGTATTCGGATAGGGTACTGAGGGTAATGTCGTTGCTAAGATACCAAACCTAGAAACCAATCAAAAGCTCTATGATACGGTGACAAAGAATATGATTCATAGGCCGTGCGGTGCGTTAAATTATTTATCGTAGTGCATTAATGAAGGAAAAAGTACCAAAAAAAATCCGAGGAAACTTTTAATAGATACTCAAACTAATGACAAAGGTTATCCTTTGTACTGGCGCAAAGCACTAGAGGATGGTGGACGAACGATGATTCTAAAATCCCCTGGAGAAACACGGGAAATATTAGTGGAAAATAGTTGGGTGGTCCCGTATTCTCCTCTCCCGGTCTCAGGTTGGCAAACGCAGTGTGTTGTGGTAGAATATAGCCCATCACCATCCAGATTTGTGTACTGTTGTTCTCATCACTAATGCCTCAGTCGCCTTTTACAACACCTCGGCATATAGGAGGTCGGGACTATTGCTCTCTGCCGGTAACAGCATGACAAAATTTAATTTATATCTAATAATTAAAAATTAATATACTATTAATAAACACGGAAATATTATCGAGGTTGAGTGAGTCATACACCGTTTTCAACAAAAGTCGTCCACGAGGGTAGAGAACAATGTTCCTAAAGTTTATTTGTTACGACATCATGTATATATTCATCTCCATGTAAATAAACTAGACGTCTCTCATGGTTTCACCCACTTCGATTATATGACTACATTATTTGTTTATAGTACAAGTGGGGTTGATGACATTGATGATTACTCCTACTATTATGAGATGTGATCTAATGCTTTATTTATATTTATAGCATATGAAATGTAACTTGGTTCGGTTCTTTTTAGAGTTAATTACTTACAAACAAATATACATTTTTATATTATATAAGCACTAGAATTTACTTTCATTTTAGCTTATTTTGAAATTTATGTTTTGTGTTTTAAAACAGTGTAGTTGGTACGTACTCGTACATATGGATACGATAGAGATGCGTGATGCAATAGAGTCGGTCACGTGTTCAAATTACTATCTTTAATATTTCAAATGCCTAAATTCTAATAATTGTCTTTAAAAAATAATTTCGTACTTGGCAGTAAAAGAAAACACAGCGATTAAATTTGAATTTCAAATTCTTTAATAGAATAATGGAACGGATGAAGTTTGAATCCTTTTTAAATTTAATATGAAAGATTTACCCAGCATTTGGATCTTTCCAGGTTCCTAACGTACCAAATAGTGAAGATATAATAATATAATATATTATTATGTGTATAGTACTTATCAAATAAAACATTTTCTTCTTCTTTTCATATAAAATAAACAAAATTTAAGAGGCAAATATTCATAAAAATACTAAGACGAATATAATTTCAATTCTTTTACAATAATTCATTAACGACTCGAAAAAGTAACAATTTTTAATTCGTTGAGTGTGCTTTAATATTTTAAATGAATTTAATATTTTTTAAATTCTACAATTCATATTCGTTACTATAAAACTGTTTGGAAAAGATATAAATTATGTGCATAATTTCAACTTTTCGGCAGACAGTGCCTGCGAAGATAATTTTACTGAAAGGTAGTCGAAAGAAAGTTATGGAAAAACGTTAAATTGAATAAAGCGAAAAAAAGTTATCCACGGTAGGGAAATTATCCGCCAACCCGCAGTGGACCTACGTGGTGGATTAAGCTCCAACTTATCTTCTATGTGGAGAAGAGGCCTACGCTCAACAGTGGGTGGTTTACAGGCTGATACAGTACAGTACAATTGCTACTATTATATTTAATATATTTCTATAGATTAGTTGTAATATTATATTTGATACATATAACAGCTAGATACATAATACAGATGTAACATCAGAGCAATTACAAAACCTCTTGAGGTTATTATTATACTGCCCCTATTTATTATGATACTTACCACGTATAACTTGTAATAGTAATCATATTCAATCATATAAATAAGAGCAATTAATGGAGGATGGATCTCAAAATAAAATATTATCACACTATTGTGTATATGTTAATTAAGGATAATTCTATTAAAGATAAAGCTCGAAAAAATCAAAATACATCCGTATAATATATCATAATCAAAAACAACTTTATTCAAATAGGCCCTACGAGCACCTTCGAATCGTCATTTTACAAATTAAAACTTTGGTGATTATTATTATTTTTGTAAAAGTAAATCTACCACCGATTCGGAATGTAGATTCTGCAGAGAAGAATCGGCAAGAAACTCCGAAATTACTCTTTTGAAAATAATATATAAACTGTGTTTTAGTACAAAATTAGTAATATCTTGCATGAACATATATTAATTTAAAATGAAAACATTATTCTTCCTTTTATATTTAGTCATTTGTATTTCTATCATTTAATAAATTTCCGGGACTCATATAGCCTTTGTTCCTTTTATTACCCGACTGCGACAGAAGGAGGGTTATGTTTTTCGAGTGTATGTATGTATGTATGTATGTATTTATGTATGTATGTATGTATGTCCATTTCTTTGGCACGCCCTACAGCCCAAACGGCTGGACGGTTTTTGACTTATGAGGTGTCGTTGGATTTGTCTAAATTGTAATAGTGACATAGGCTATATAAATTTTCAAAATGGCGCCCGCAAATGGCGGAATGAGGGGGGGGGGAGTTGAATTTTTTTTCTTACTGTTGCAATATAGGTATCAAATGAAAGCTAGTAAATTGTTTTATTCTTTTCAGTTCTTAATAAGAGTATGTTACGCAGTCGGGTTTTTTTGATTTTTTTTTAACTAAGCATACTTGTTTAAGAAGAACTTTTGTGCCCGTTCGTTTTGTTTGACCAGTGGCAGAATTTTAAATATTTTTTAAGAACCTCGCAGAGTTCAGACCTGCAGTTTGTTGTTGTTGAATTTTTCCGCTAGTTAAAATTGTAAAAAATTAGAGAATCAACACATGAAGTAAAACATTTTTATCGTAAAGCTTTTATTTATTTATAGGTCTCTAATAAAAGATACGATCTAACGATCATACAACATTCGTGACAACGACAATAATTAGTAAATTAATATGAACCGAAATAAAAATATCTAAAATATTTTTGTTTTAAATATTTGGATTCCCTTTTTTATTGTCAAAAATTATATCGTACCTATATGGTATATGGTATGTACCCGTTTGTTATCTTTCAAAATAAACTTTGTTTGATAACCGCGAGTGTCTAAGTCTAAAAGCGTTAGGATTAATTATTTAAAAAAAAAAATCTGAATATTCTGTCACTTAGTAACAATTTTTTTTAATTGAAGACGAGTCCATAAACCAATGAAGCTGTTACAATAATTTAATGTAAATATGGTAATGTACAAGTACATTACTTCATTTCGATTACCATACAAATAATTATTCTATCAGTTACAGTATAAAAGACTAACGGCGAGTTGCACGAAACCGTCGCTAACTTTCCGTTAGTTAAGTTGCAATTAATCTTAAAATTAGTTGATCTTATGATTAATTTAAAGCTGTTGGAATTAATCATCCGTTAGATAGATATTTAATTAAACTAAACTTTTTTGTTAACTTAATCAGATGTAGGTTTCGTGCAACAGATAATCACGATTCTTGTGATTAAATTAGTTTAATAAACACTTAAATTTAAATTTTGTTTCGTGCAACTCGCCGTAAGTAAGTAAGACTGTCTTGTCTTGAAATCTTTGGTCTGTGAGTGTCTTTTTTTTTAATATTTAATTGAAAGATTAAAATAAGTATTGGAATTTGAGATTGTAAGACATTTTTGATGACTTAAAATTATTTTTAAAGAATAATAATAATTGGAGCTTTTTTTTTCGTATTTTATTTCTTTTACAACGTTTGAACATCCTATAGAAAAATTGTCGTTACTTGGGTTCCGTACAACCAAATAGGTAAGTGCTGTAAAATTATTTGTATGATTTCTTCACCGCATATATAGCCGCAGTGAAGCAAGGGCTTCTTCTCCATATCTAAGATACTTAACGGCTGTTACATGATAGTTTAGTTATTATTAAACCTAATAAAATCTTTTCAAGTACCTTTTATTTTAATATATAGTTCATTTAAAATATGGAGTATGAAGCAGAAACCAGAGTGGCCATAGACAATTTTAATAAACAATATAGACATTAGTCCATAGATATCAAAAACGTAAAACGTATTATTTTATATGAATACTAGATCTAAATGCAGACATAGGATAATAAATATATAGAGCAGTGGTAAGATTACTCAACAAAACTTTTACACCATAAATGATACGTTTAAATATATTAAGTATCGAATACCAATAAGGTTCTTTGATATCGTCCAATGCCTATCATATTTTACGATATATCGCCTTTATCACATCGTTACGCACGAGTCATGAGCCGAATAAAATCTCGTAGCTCGTGATGAGATGTTACGGCCTATCAAAATAATGTGCCTGTGGTTCTCAAACTGTGACGTTTTTTTTATGACTTTCCATCAGACGAAATTGTCAAATGCGAGCCAATTGGGTATAAAATAATACTTTTTTATTTTATTTTTTTGTTATAGCTCTAGTTTTAGTTCGACCTTCACAAATGGTTTTAATAAGTTTTATCTGTTTAACGTTATTGTTTACAAATTAATAAATAAGACTAAAGTTTTTTTTTTTTGGAAAAATACAACACTTATTTATTATTTTATTTATTATATTAAATAGTCTGTTTATCAAGAAAGGATATACAAACTAAGTAATAAAATTAACACAAAAGTAATTTTTCAAATCCCGTAGTTACTTTTGTTGTAAATCTAATTATAATTATTAATATGAATATTCTCCATTATTTATTAACTGAAAAAAAAGTTAATTAAAAAAATAAGTAAAAATAAGAAATATTTAAAACAATAAACAAATTCTATTCATTACTTTTATATGTTTTTCATTTTTATTTTATTTACGTTTGAAATATATGTAGACATGTTACACAGATAGGTATCCGTGACAGAAAACGAGTAATATTCCTCAGTGCAAATCCTTGGGAGAAAACTGACTCAGTCTATGAGCATTTCCTTTCGCTACGACGCTGAAACGTGACGTCCAATTAATCTTCTTACTATGACGTTCGTACTGAATATATATTTGTACTTTGCACATAATCAATAATAATAATAATACTCTTTATTGTACACCATGAATAGAACAAAAGTCATAACAAATATAGAAAGATGTACAAAGGCGGTCTTATCGCTAATAGAGCGATCGGTTCCAGACAACCTTTGGGTATAGGACACAGTAAAGTAAAGGCGTATAATGAAGTGTACAATGGCATAAACAATATAATATATACACATACATACACATGTTCATACATATACACATACATACACATATAGACACAAAATATTATAGATATGTATATAAAAATATTAAGTAATAATATATCATACATAAAATACGTACGTAAATTATATTAAAATAAAGGAGATTATGGCATATTTAGTGACAAATAATGTTCTTTTATATTAGATTAAATTAATCAATGTTAAGAGGTCGACGCATTTTAATTCTCGTAGTTTTAAAGACTAGCTTATGAATGATCCCAATGACTGAAGTTACACAATCAATCTTCTTCAACTCACAAGCTGTCTAACAAATGTTGCCTAACAAACATTATTAGGCATTAAGTTACCTACTTTAAGAACAGGCGTTCATGTATGTATGTCAAATATATTTATTTATTTAGACATTTAGATTGGCGTAACTTAATTTTTTTTCTTGCTCGTAAGAAGATAATCGCGTGCTTATGTCAACTATTCTACCCTAAATGTTATGTACGATGGTACGTTTTAAATTGTACACTGTCTCGAGAGACTCGACTTTCAAGATTATAAATACCGCGAATACCTAGTTCTTTTAAGCTGTTTGCAAATTGAATCATATTATACAATATCTGTTTCTATTCATTCCATAACATATATATGAAAGGGTAGTAGGTAAAAGTATTATTGTTTCCTAGTTAGTCAGTCTTGATATCGAAGACTGATTTGAAGATATAAAGTTACAATAATTATCAAGGCTACGTTTGTAAGGTTGCATTTTTGATTGAACTAAGATAATGCCTTTTTAGAACACTTGATGAATATTAGTGGACAAAGTGAACAATAACAACGTTGTCGCTGTTAACCAGACGCTTATCAATGGCATAAAACATTCCACAAACGCCGCATCCTTAACGGAACCTAATAGAATAAGTGTTTGGGCTTCAGAAATATATACAACACAAGTAATATATACGTATCCAGATCATGACCTCCAAAATCTTTCATAAACAGGGATCAAACCCACGACCATTAGAGGCACAACAATTTACTATGATCACTGCATTAAGCCACATAATATTAATACCATTGACATATTTTTGACGACCCCGTTGGCGTAATGGTCACCATGCCGGACTGCCAACCAGAGGGTTCCGGGTTCGATTCCCAGCACGGCCGAAGTAAGAACGAGTGTTCAATATGTATCGATATAAAGTATTTATGTATGTATATGTAGTATATCAGTTTAGCATGGGGCTAACCAGCCGTGTGTGAAATGTGTCCTAATATTTATTTATTATTATTTATTATATCAACGTTAGACCATTTTAAGTGTTCGAAGATATAACTCACAAAAATGTACTCCATTCCTTGGAAGTCAAGTTTATATTTAATTGAAAAAAAATATATAAAAGTACATATCATTTTTCGATGCTTTCATGTTATATTTTATTTTCTAAACAAATCTGGTTTCCGGTAAATATAATGAGATCTTGTTTGTTTTTTACCGTATTCTTAATGAAACTGACATTTCACTAATTTAAATAATCACGTATGATAATAACAATTTCAAAAGGTATTTTCTTTTAAGATTTTGTGAAATTTATTTCTTACATCAAATATACGGATATTAAAGGTTGACAATCTGTGTCAAACATGATGTAAGGTAAATGTGTTTGTAATAAAGTCAGAAGACAATATTGCTTTTTATAAAACTGAATTGAACTAAAGTTGTCGCGGGGTTATTAGTATAATTATATCGTCGTACAATAAAGAGAAATAAATAAAACCAATATTAAATGAACAAAACTACAACATTTATTTTATAGGCAAGATACAAAAAAGGTTAGAATTAGATCAATAACAATGTTTTTAAGATAGACTACGTGGTAATTCAATCTTTACGTATTTAATTTTAAGAGAACATGAGCACGTGGTTCGATAACTATTCCTGGTTCAGGTCTAAGGGTTAACCAGACGGGCACTTATCTATAGGCACGTGGAGCATGGATGCCCCCAAGCTGGTCTCCGCCTTGTGCTAGGTGACGGGATGATGTGCGCGCCGGGACACGTGGACTGCGTTCCCCGTCCGACGCTCGACGTCTCTCGCCGTAGAACGGTTGTAGGTCACGAAAAAGAACCCGGTTATTGTTGGGGTCCAAGGGTTCACCAGCAGAAGTCGCCACGTGGTAAGAGACAGTGTCGACCGCTCCGTACGCCTACCCGGACCCCAACAATTCGCACCCTGCACCGAAGAGACGAGAAAAAGGGCCCGAGCGGCTCCTACTCCGATCCCCTGTAACAATTCAGTGGTAAAATGCTACCCGCAATTATATATGTTACAAAGTGAATCATTCTGTAAGCGTCCCACAGCTGGGCAAAGGCCTCTTCTTTATACAGAAGAAGGCTTAGATCTTAATCCACCACGCTGCTCCACTACAGGTTGGTGGATAATTTCCCTACCATGAGTAACGATCGTTTTCAGCTGCCTATGATAACAACCGGGACCGACGGTTTTACGTTCTCTCCAAGGCACAGTGGGGATACCCACAAGGACCTACACCCAGACCGGGAAAAAAATATTTGCACGAATACAAATACCTGCCCCGAGCGGGAATCAAATCCACGACCACCGGTGTTAAGGAAACTATTCGCACCACTACACCAGAACGGTTGTCGTTTATAAAACTGTTCTATTATATTATATTTATTTTAAAAGTTTAATTATATAGTCATTTTTTTTCGTACTTAATTTCTTTTTTACACTTAACAATGATTTCAGTTTAGCATAAACCAGTTGAAAATGTTTTCACTCTACCAAACTTTATTATTAGAGTTTATTTGTTTATCACACGGTATACGGTATTTCCGAATCGATACGACTTAGGGACCTTCAAGAAAAGAGCATACGCCCATTTGAAAGGCCGGCAACGCACCTGCTAATCCTTCAATTTGGCGGGTGTCTATGGATGTCGCGTTCACTTACCACCAGGTGTATCGACTGTCCGTTTGCCCCCTCTTACATTTAAAAAAAAAAAATACTCTCAACCATTCATCTTTTCTGTAGCTCATAAGTAACAAGATTTTGCTCTCAAATGGAATCTTAGAGCCTAAAGAGACGACTAATCTATAAAAACGTATCACAATATTTAATTGAAACTTAGATTTAAGTACTGTCTTATACTGTTAGTGATGACAGTGGATATATGGTGCTGAAAAAACCTCTTCGTCTATTAAGCAAAAAATATTAAAGCTTCATCTACCATGCTACGCCAAAGAAGATATATATATATATATATATAGTGTTTTTTCACGAGTTTTCCTTTCATCTTCGATAACGTGATGAATTTTAAACTAGTCTACTTAAAAATTCAGCAGTGCACAAACTCGATCCCTGCGACCATTCGCTTGATATTTACTTATTATATCCGCTGACATAAATTGAGAAGCTTTTGAAAATTAAACCAACAAAAGATTAGCAGTTTTGTTAGAAGCTGTGACCAAGTAACTGTAGTTCATTGACTTAAAAATATTACAATTTCAAATCGCAAACGATGTGTAATATTAGTATAGAATTAGAAATAATTCGTAATTACAATTGGATATTCAAAAGCAAAATGAAATCTTATTTAAAGTTTTAATTCAAATGGTTTCGAATCCCATGACTATCACTTCAAAAGTGGTAATTAAACTGTAATAATTATTTGAATAAAGTACTTTAATATTAATATCGTATTAAAAATTATTACGCTTATATTCACATTCTCGTTTTCCTTCGTGAAAGAACGTGCTGTTTTACGACATATCGCAAAAATATTACGTTAATCCGCATCTTGTCAAGCATTAGTCGCGTTGTCTCGCGTCACGTCACACCACATCGTCGTGACGCGTAAAAACAAGTTTGTCTATTTGAACGTGTCAATATTAAGATTGATCCGGTAGAAAAGTTGTTTTTACTTTCAGTAGCCTTTTTATCTGCATTATTCTTAATTATCTATCTATTGATGTATTTTCTCTTGTGTGAGTATCATCAAATATACGTTCGTTATTTAAGTTTCAAAATTGAATGAACCTAGTTATTTTATCAAATATATTTCTTTGAATTTTCCATGTGAGAAATCATACCATAATAAGTGGATAGGAACAATTTTCTATATTGTTTATTCAATTATTAGCATTGTTATTTCAAATGTATTTTATTCTAATATTGTATCTATACTTGTAATTGTCAAAAACCGCTTATTTGGTTTTTATATATTTTTGTGTACAAAAAGTGTAAATAAATAATATATATACTCATGACAACCGTTCTAAGTTGTAATGTGTTTAGTCGTTTGAACGCAAGTGGTCGCAGGCTCGAACCAGCACATGACAAATATTGACATAGGTCATACAGATGATTGTCATGAACTGGGCGACCGTCACAAACAAAAAGTCTGTAGAACCATAATCAAAATCACATTTCTATGAAGTTATATATTTATATACAACCGTACGATGCACAAAATGCGTATACTCAAGAGTATGACTTGGACCTACACTTTTACGTGATTTACTAAGCTAAGCTATAATTAATACGTTGGAGAAGAGAAATATTTATATATGCCACACAGATGTTTGTTATGGTCTGGGCGATCGTGATTATGTTGGGTGTGTTTCCGGACCCCCAACACAGGATTCACGTCCCACTGGAGACCGTTAAGTGTGAAGCGTTTTAAATCTGATTTTTTTTGGGAACTTTATAATCTGAAAAGAGCTAAAGAATCACAACAAATCTACGATATTATTAACACAGAAAAAAAAAACGCAGGATTTTCCTCTCGTTTTTACGAGAGGAAAATTCTTATAGGCTTATAGCGCGCCTTTTCATGGGTTAGTAAAATTTCTGCTGAAGAAAGTTATCAAAGTCAAAAACAGTTTTCAAATATATGTATAGCGATTCAACAGCCGCAAATAGTTATGATATGATAAAGGCCATGAAGCAAAGTTATAGGAGACCCCCTAAAAGTTTGCCTTTAACTTCAATTGAAGCATGAAAACGGATCAAAGTGCTCGACTTCAATAATGTTCCGACCGAATGATGATAGAAAGTATGGAATTAAAATGTAGTAACGGTTATATTATTTACGATTTGCAACTTTATATATTATAAACAGTAATTGTTTGTTTATTTTTAGCGATATAATCTAAAAACTACTAATAGTGTTTTAACAGAGACAGCCAATGAAAAACTAAGCGTTTCAAAATGACACCTTTTAAATGAGACCTATTATATTCGTTGCTGACTAAAATTAAAGACAAGCTGTTGGCTAATAATTAGAAACAGGGATGGTAATTTTGACTTCCTTTTCATCTCTTCACATTAACGTAGGAAAGGCAGGTATAGTAGCTAATGCACGCTAATACTGTAAGAAAATGATACTTTTCCAAGAGTTTAGCAGAATACGATCTTAATTCAATTATTTAGGTTTTTTTTTATTAAGTTTCGTACATCCACGGGCTCTCGATTGCCCATGCCTTTTTTTATATTACTTTATTGTTTTACATGCAGGCGTTTTGCTCAATTACAGCGAGTAGGTACTTAAAATTATCTTAGTATCTCTAAGAAGGATGCAAGTCCACACTGACCTTAAAATTTTTTTGATTTATAGAGTAATAGATTAGTGTAAGTGTATATGTATATACAAAAGTATATAATTTTATATATATACATATACACATACACACATTTATATACATATATACATACATTACATCCATTTTTTTTACATGTAATTTTTTTTTTTTTTTTTTAATATTTACTCACCACATCCACGTATCAATAGTTTGGTTTTATTTGCTTTTTCTAATCTCTTCCACGACCCCCGCTCAGCAGCGCGAGTACATCCTCAATGACAGCATCGTCTCTATTATGTATTGCCATCTTGAGGCTGTGCTCGAGGATTTCTTTGTGTGTATTTAGGTTAAAAAACATTATAAATGACGTGTGGTCCCCTTAATGCCGACTGTCCCCGATTCCCATTATTTCTGGTCTGAGACCTTGTGGGACTTCCTACCATGCCTCGAAGAGCACGTAAAGCCTTCGGCTGCAATTATTATCATAGATATCTGGTTACTAACGGTAGATAAATTATCTACCAATCTGCATTGGAGCAGCGTGATGGATTAAGCTCGAACTTTTTTCCTATATCAAGAAGAGAGCTCTGTCGAGTAATGGGACGCTTACAAACTGATTTAGTTCAGTTTTTTTTTTCGTATTGTAAAGATGAAGTTATTTTAACAATTCCTTTAAAATTACATTATCCAAAAGTAACGTAGGTTATAATGGATCACGTTATAGCTTATAGAAGCGGAGCAATTTATAAAACGAATGGTTAACTAGAAAATATTAATTATTTACACAAATTCAGTTACGAAGGCGATGAAAATAAATCAATTAAAAACCCGTTAATTTGTAGGTGGGTGTTTTAATTAATTTTCTTTCACGATAATAAAACATTTACAACAGAATTAGATTACACTAGTAAATTAATTTATTACTCTTTGATGGGATGAAAAAAATATTGAATTAATACCACTTTTTTTATTGGATTCTTTTATTTATTCTAACAAGATGACCGACATGCGGTAAAGCTACGCAACGGCTTGACATGCGACGTGATAGGAACATAATATCAAATACATTACATTAGCTGTTCCGCTAGAGGTCGCAGGTGCGATCCCCTCATATGAAATATGTTTGTTATCATCTGAGCGTTTGTATGTATTATATTATGTTGTATTGTGCATATTTTTGGACCAAAGATCCCACTAGTGGCTGTTAATGATCTGGCGTTTATTTATTATTTATATCTTAAGCGGTCCAAGTTGTTGTCGCTTTAGTTCACAGTTACTTAAGTGAAGTATTACTCGTGTGATGTCACTTTATTTGGCGTCGTGCACGCTTTTTTTGTCTTTGTCTTAAACAATTGAACAATCTTACATGATTTTATGTTTGACAATAAGGAACTTACATACAAACTTTCGTCCCCTGTTTCAACCCTTTCTACCCTTATTTTCGCGATAAAAAGTATCCTATGTCCTTTCCCAAGTTCAGTTCTATCTTCATACCAAATTTCATCAAAATCGGTTGCGTGAAAGCGTAACAGACAGACAGAACGACAGACAGAGTTACTTTCGCATTTATATATAAGTAGGGATTTTATATCACTTAATAGATACAGAAAATTTCTTACGACATTAAGGGAAGGAACAGCTGGAAGACTTTTTATGTAATTAATCACTGATGTTATAATAGATTTCTCGTTTTATATGCGGTTCTCGTTCTTCTATCTTATTTGATTTTATGACTGGCCCGTGGCGCAGTTGGCAGTGGCCCTGTTTTCTGCTCCAGGGTTGTGGGTTCGATTCCCGCCCCGAGTCTGGGTGTATTATGTATTTATTTATATATGTATTATTTCTATGTATATTTATTTAAAAAAAAATTTATATCAGTCGTCTGTTACCTAAAACACAGGCATTAAGTTGCCTACATTAAGAACAGATCACCGTGTGTATATGTTAACCATATTTATTTATTTAAATATCGGTCTTTAGTATTGTCAAGTACAAGACAAATTGATTACAGCGTTTTTAATAAATTACATCCAAAGTATTTGATCGTTGACCTTCACCTTCTGTTATTAAGTTTATGAATATTTTTTATTCATTCATTATGTCTATTACTTAGACACTGGAGTCCGATACCGAACTCAATTAAAACAAAATTTGCTTCAAAAACTAGTTTAATCTTGATAGTCTAGCCTTCCTATACTCGCGCCAATTTTTGTAACACCTATACTCGCGCACGGTGTCACAGACCGATAGTTCGTATGCCTACAACATATTTTTTTACTATGGAACAAAAAAAATACTATTATTATTTAAAAGTTTAGGATATAATAAAACAAAATAGTATGAATAATACTTAATTTATCAATTATTTTACTGACTTTCGGTCTATCACAAATCAGTCTTCGAATTTGAGATATTTTTCTTAGGTACTAGGAAAACAAAAATAAAATCTGTACTTCTTTATAAAAACAAAATAATGTTTTAAATAGTAGTAAACAACATATCAAAGGACATTTTTATATATGTTTGACTTAGTTTTGACCCTCACCATAACAATCAGGGCATACGGTTACAGCATGTTCCAAACAAAAGTATTTAGCGCAGTTGTATCGTGTCTTGCGGTTTTTTGGATGAGCAGTATCCACAACGACCAATTTTATTATTTTTATATGTTGCTGAAGATTCAGGTCCATCTAATTTACATATTTCGGTGAGCCTGAGCCTTATGGTTCTCGGCAAGGTTGTAGTGAGAGCCCGACATCTAAGTTGCGGATTGATCAGATGTTATGCTAAGGCTTCAAGAAAGATCCTACGGATAATTTTCTTGATAGGGTTGTTGTCTAGTTATATTATAAACGCATTTATACTAGTTACATTCATCAGACTATAAAATATCACCATTGGCCATCTATTTGTACCACGTGCAACGTTGTAAGTCTCACACATTTTGTCCACGGTATTAACTCCACCTTAAGTTCTATTGTAGTCTATTATCATTTCCGGTTTACCTGTATTTTCGTCGATCTGGACATCATCGTACATTCTAGATACAAGAAGGACGTTTTTGCCTTTTTTCGGCACATAAAATACTAGACTGCAAATGCCTTGGTGCCCGAACAGCTGGACTTTTCGGCTCTTTCTCTTATTTCTGTGAATTGTTTAGGCAATTCCCTTTTGTTTTTACGAGTCGTCCCAATAACTGTCAATTTGTGTTGTAACTCAAGCTTATCTATCAATGGAATACTAGTAAAGAAGTTATCACATGTGATATTACGCCCAGTATTGTAAATATTTTCACTCAATCGCAAAACCAAAGTCACAGCGGAATTGTCAACTTGATATGGACCGTCTGGTTGCCT
This sequence comes from Euphydryas editha, assembly GCA_036937285.1. Classification (NCBI taxonomy): domain Eukaryota; kingdom Metazoa; phylum Arthropoda; class Insecta; order Lepidoptera; family Nymphalidae; genus Euphydryas; species Euphydryas editha. The sequence goes on along the minus strand of JAUPFZ010000008.1, from coordinate 20,635,611 downwards.
TCCAACGTAAACTTCCATGGTATAGGTATAAAACATTTTGGCATCTGTCAACGCATAAATTTTTATTCAATATTTGTTGAGTTTTGATAGAATGTACTGGCAAAAGCTGCAACTTCCTCTAAAAGCCTCTAACAGCAAGCAGGAATCTGATTCGATCATCGTCCATTTTGATATAAATTATAATCTAAAAAGAATAAAAAATTGTTCAAAATATAATACAGAGCAACAAACATACATGTATTTTACTATACATACGTCATAAACTATTCAAACTTTGTAAAAAAAATATATAAATGCACTAAATATATTACATTAATACTTACACAAAAGTTGCACCTATACTCGCGTCGGTCTCACGGACCGATTGGCCCCAAATGCTACAATAAATACGCTTCGCATGAACGCGCGGCGTGCACTTAAATGAAGCTAGGAACAAATCCGGCAGCTACCAGGGAACTCGACTTCTTAGGATCTTCGTGCATAAAAATAATTACGAAAATGTATTTCGTCGGTCTCACAGACCAACGCGCGAGTATAGGAAGGCTAGAAATTACAATTTGTCTGGCTGGCATAATAAGAATGAAGAACAAAGGAAAAATACAGCACACTCGCACTGACACACTTTTTTTCCCTACCAACATTTTTATTACAAATAAAAATATGAACCGGTAAGTTGGTAGGGTAGTTTTAAATCGCGTTCGCGTAGACGTTGCTTCGTGGAAATCTTAGGCGCGAACATCATCCCCGCCGTTAAAATCGCCGGATTTTAACCCTCAACTTGATTCTCTGTTGCTGGTAGAGGGCTAAGTCGTGTGAAAGGTCTTCGAAAGATCCCTCGAGTCGTTTGAACGTCCGCCACGCGACATACACCGTCAGGGCCAGGAAACAGCTTGCTGATGCGCCCTACGCGCCAACACAGTGGTGGCACATTATCCTCTTGCAATAGCACCAGGTCTCCAATCCTCAGAGGGGTGTCAGGAACGCGCCACTTTGTTCTCTGTTGTAACTCTGCTAAGTACTCGTGCTGCCATCTCCTCCAAAAGTGTTGCCGGATTTGTTCGAGCCGTTGGTAACGTCGGAGAGTAGAAGTCTTGTAGTCGACGAGATTCGGTGATGGCAATGCGGTTAGCGGCCGACCAAGCAGAAAGTGCCCCGGGGTGAGGAACTGAAGGTCATTTGGAGACGAGGACATAGGACAAATGGGACGGCTATTTAATATGGCTTCAACTTGCGCAAACAGAGTGCCTATCTCTTCGTATGTTAAATGCGAATTACCCATAACACGCCTGATGTGAAACTTTGCGGATTTCACTCCAGCCTCCCAGATGCCACCAAAATGGGGAGCGTAAGCAGGAGAAAATACAAATTTAATTTCTTCCTCACTACAAAAGGAATTTATGGATTCTCTATTAAATTTTAAAAAGTGGCCTATTTCTTTCGCGGCGGCTACAAAATTTCGGCCGTTATCACAAAAAATCTCTGAAGGCTTTCCGCGACGAGCCACAAATCTACGTAAAGTTAAAATGAAAGCTTCTCTTGAAAGGTCGCTTACAGCTTCCAAGTGCAAGCATTTAAATCTCAAACAGACAAAAATACACAAATAACATTTTGTTGTCCGTGCTCCGCGGCCCTTTCTATTTAGGATAAGGAAAGGACCAGCCATATCCACACCAACACTACGAAACGGGAAGTCCACCGTAATACGCTGTGAGGGCAAGTTTCCCATCAGCGGAGTCAAAGTCTTGCCTTGCACCTTCCTACACTGTATACAATTGTGCACAGTTCTCCTCGCGAGGTGCCGACCATTAATGGGCCATACATAGTTCCGCACGCTAGCGAGAAGTAGCTGTGGACCAGCGTGTAACTTATGCAAATGCTCCCGCTCAAAGATAAGTTTAGTGAGGTAGTGTGATGAATGTAATAAAATTGAATGTTTGCTCTCAAATGGAAGCGACGATTGGTCTAAGCGACCTCCTACGCGTATCAATCCACTAGCATCCATGAAAGGTGTAAGAGCTATAATGCTCGACCGAGAACTGATTGCCTTATTTTTAGCCAACAAGCCATATTCGACAGGAAATGATTCCTGTTGTGCTACGCGACAAAGCAAATGAAAAGAGCCTTGCAATTCTTGTACACTTAGTGCTTCTAGATGCTTGGACTTAGGGTTTCTTAAATTGTGAAGAAATCGCAACACATATGCATATACTCGCTTTAGTCGATTTAATTTAGAAAAATTATGGAATTGAATTATCGATGAAGTGCTATTATCTAAATTAGCAACATTTGCCCTTAACTCTAGATCCTTTAAATCTTGTTGAACATCTCTAGATAAAGTAGGCCAAGATGATTCGTCTTGCAATAAAAACTCCGGACCATACCACCACAAATTATTATTCATAAGTTCTTCCGGATACGCCCCGCGGGAAATGAGATCAGCCGGATTCTGCAAGGTAGGTACATAACGCCAACACCCAACATCGGTTAACTCTAGAATCTCTGCGACTCTGTTAGCCACAAATGTTTTAAGTTTTCTAGAGCTAGTACGCAGCCAAGCCAGGACGACGCTAGAGTCACACCAGTGGATCCTGCGTTCTATAGGAAACCTCAACGAGTCAACGACTACCTTACATAGCCGAGCCGCCAGCAAAGCGGCGCATAGTTCTAAGCGAGGTACAGTGCAGGCCTTCACAGGTGCTACTTTTGACTTGGAACATAAAAGATTAACACTTACGTTGCCTGCCGCATCTACAGACTTAATAAAAATGCATGCGCCGTACGCTCTCTGCGAGGCGTCGCTGAAGGAGTGTAGTTCTATTATAACTGGTAAGTCACATAAAACTTTCCTAGGTATAAAGAATGAAAATAAACTATTTAAAGAATTATAAAATTTAAGCCAAGCCCTTTGCATATCGTTTGAAATTTCGTCATCCCAATCAACTTTATCGAGCCATAACTGCTGCATAATCAATTTAGGGATAATTATACAGGGAGCCACAAAACCTAGTGGGTCAAATATTCTAAAAGATGTCGATAATATGAAACGCTTAGTTATTTTCTCAGTACTAGGAGGCATATCAAAAGAATAAAATAAACAATCTGTTGCTGAATCCCACCCTAAACCGAGGGCGCTGGCAGACTCACTTAAAACCAGTTTATCAGTAGAGCTTGAAGAACAGGCCTGCAGAACTAAAGGAGAATTCGATTTATATTTGCGTAAATTAAAGCATCCCGCCTTCAAGGCCTCCGACACAGAACGTTGAATGCACTTCAATTCATTTTCGTCACTGCAACCAGTAATTAGGTCATCCACGTATAGGTCATGTTGTAAAATAGTTTTCGTGACTGGATCCTCGCACTCCTCCCCCAGCTGCCAAAGACATCTCGTGCTTAAGTAGCTAGCACTTGCGAAGCCGTAAGTAATAGTATTAAGTCTCAGTGTTTTGAGAGGCTCACGCTCATCTTCTCTCCATAAGATGAGTTGTAAATTGCGATCGGATTCGTCTACCACAACTTGCCGGTACATTTTTTCTATATCCGCGGTCAGGATGTACTTGTGGAGGCGAGCCCGAACTAATATGGAGAAAAGAGAGTCTTGCATTTGAGGCCCAACCATCTGAATGTCATTGACAGATACGCCGGAGGAGGTGCGAGCAGACGCGTCAAACACCACCCTTATTTTGGTTGTCTCACTGTTCTCCTTGAACACCGGATGATGAGGCAAGTAGTAACATGAATTCAATGTAGGACTATTGAGTGTTACTTCCGAGAGATGACCCAATTCTGCGTATTCCCGGATAAACGCTACATACTGAGATTTGACCTCAGGCTGTCTCTTAAAGCGTTTCTCTAGATTATAAAATCTTTTTTTGGCCATGGCATGTGAATCGCCAAGACAGTCGGGTGATTTAAATAAAGGAAGCCTTACACAGAATCTACCATTGGACAAGCGACGGGTGTGTTGCACAAAATGCCTTTCACATGCCTGCTCGCTGTCATTTAAATAAATTTTAGAAGGAATCTCCTCTAGTTCCCAAAACCTACTCATTTTAGTATGTAGATCATCACATTGTGCAAAATTAGTAAGAACAGTACTACACTTTATATTATTATTAATTTGCTTGCTAAACAAAGGCACAGGACCACCAATAAGCCAGCCTAACTTTGAACTGTGTAATCTAGGACACTCTGGGCCCAATGACTGCTGCTCAGAGCCGATTATGTCCCAAAACAGATCCGAACCGATGAGTATATCGACTTGAGACGGTTCATAGAACTTGGGATCCGCTAGGATAATATTACTAGGAATTTTAAGTGAACTAATATCAAAACTAGAATTAGGTAGCGAACTAGTAAGTTGGTTCATGACATAAAAATTAGATGTAACATTAAAGGACGTATTACATGATTTAATCTGAACAACACAATATTCTGTGATAGTTCCTGAATAATTATTACCAAAGCCAATGACATTCGTAGAGCTTAAAGGAGTGACATCTAGTGACAATTTCCTTTTCAAATTTAAAGTTAAAAATGAGGTTTGGCTGCCACAATCTAACAAGGCGCGCACGGTTACCGATTTACGTGTCCTTGGATTGACAGCCTCAATCAGAGCCGTTGACAGTAGGACTTGACTAATATTCTCATTACAAAAGTTAGCTAGTGTGTCGACGGGGCTAATATTGCTTACAGCAGTAGTTGTATTGCCTTCTATATTTGTAGTAAGGTGCAGGAGTGAGTTGTGCCTTTTTTTACACTCTCGGCAAGGACCGAAACGACATTGACGAGAAAAATGACCAGGCTTCAAACAATTCTTACATAGTTTCAATTTAGTCGTCTGGGTTATACGATCACTAACGCTCATCGCCTTAAATGATGGACAATCAAATATCCTATGCTCAGTAGAATTACAACAAGCACATAAATTAGAAGAAGACGGTATTTGTTGTTGATCACTACTAGTGTTGCTGTTACTAGTGCACGCATAGGACTTCAAGTGTGGACGTTCCGGTTTAACATTAGCAGCAGTCGCGGCTCGCTGCTGACCATGATTAGACTTAGAAGAGCTCTCAGCCCTACTGCGGTGTACTGATTCTAGAATGGATGCACGATCGTTAAGAAACTTGTGAAAATCTTTAAGCGTGGGTGTATCAGTCGACATCGCATTACGGTGTTCCTCCCATCTCATGAATGTGTTACTGTCTAGCTTAGATGAAACCAAATGTATAACAATAACGTCCCAATGTTCAGTTGCCTGTCCTAGACTGGACAGTGCACGCAAATTCTTAGTCACGTGATCGACTAGGAAGCGCAGCGACCTCTCAGACTCTTTATGTAGTGCGGCAATATTAAAAAGCGAACTGAGGTGATGATCTATTAATAAACGTTTGTTGTCATAACGCTGTAATAATAGGTTCCAAGCCTCCTCATAATTATTGGAAGAAACTTCGAGATTCGCAACAGTACGAGCTGGTTCCCCCTCTAAATATGATAGTAAATAATGAAACTTATTCACGGGGCTGATTCGACTATTTTGATGAACTAGAGATTTGAATGTATCTCGAAATTCCATCCACCTAAGATGCGAACCATCAAACTTAGCAATGTTAATTAACGGAAGCCTAAAACCGGTCTCATTGTGCTCGAGCCCACAATGGCTTACATTATGATAGTTACTAGATTCGTGAGCACTGTCAACGTGACTGTGCAACTGCAACAGGGTTTGAGCCGCTACAATATTGCTAATAAAGGCCCTCTCAATGATTTCTCGTTCCGCGAGCTCCTCGTCTAACTTATTAAAATTAATAACCTCAATCTTGCTTTGTAAATCATCAAATTTAGAAGATAACGCTTCAAATCTACTAAGCTTAAGAGTAAGTTCGGCCCTTTCCGTCGTAGTAAGCGTTTCCAAATCATTCAATCTATCAACATAATTTTTAAACTTGGTTACTTGTCCCTTGACAGAACTACGCTTGGTAATTAATTCCGCCAGGTTTTTCACGTCGTCTTCGATTCCCATCGTAAAGTGTTAAAGATTATTGCAAAATTCGTAAGGAAGAAATTAAATATAAATGTAAAAAAGAAAAAAAAATGTAACAGACAGTAGTCAACGTAAAAAAAATAAAATGAAAGTTTAAAACTTAAAATAACAAATGAAAACGCTCACGCCCCTTTCCGGTGGTATCTGCCGCACGGGAGGTCGAGCTGGCCCTTAGCGGGCACAAACAGCGCGGCAACGTGGCGGCGCGGCGCTACAGCACGGCGCGGCGGCGCGGCGGCGGCGGCGCGTATCGGTCTCGCTTACTAGTTAACAGCACCCCTGGAATGTTCGGCGGAATAATCACCACACAGAAAATGACGTGGGACACAACAATAACGGCGTTTAGGGCTTAATAAGCAAACAAAAAAAATAATACTTAATTAAAGAGGCACCTACCTAAATAACGGTAAATTTAGTTACGGTCGGTCGGTATATCGACAATAAAATTTACTAACGGCAGTTTTAAAAGTACTAAAAAGGTCAATTTAAGAATTAACAACTATATTTGATATTAATATCTGCCTGATATTGTTTAAATATAACAATTAAACAGAGGGATTACTTGTTATCTAGAGAGAATTCGACTATAAAATCGGATGACGCAATACCTACCGTACCTCATTCACAAAGGTAAAAAATGTATCATCGTAATACGTAAAAATAAAAATAAATTTATTTATTATTATAAATAATAAAGGTCATCAATCATAAAAATGTAAAAAAATGTAATGTGAAAAACTATTATGTTTGCACAAGTTAAAACTACTAAAGGAACGTCCTTTAAAAATCCAGAATGTCAAATCCAAGTGTGAAATCCAGAAAATGATTGAAAGAGGGATTAGGGTACTGAAAGGGACACTTAGCTGCAATTATAGTCTGCTGCGCTGCGGGTGGTTCAAAGTCCAACGACCGGCGATGCTAATTCCGTGTTCCTTTCAAATGTACACGACTGTTCCGTGGGTTTTAGCTCGTTCCTCAATACTTGACTGGACTCGGTGCGGTGCTGCCCGGTAGCTGATTGCTACGGCGCTGTTGCTGACCAATTCCAGCAGGACTCCAAGCTTCCACAATCCAAATGTTTAAATCGATATTGTCTTCGTCAGATTACGTCCTGTCACGGTCGCCAATTATGTCTATTACTTAGACACTGGAGTCCGATACCGAACTCAATTAAAACAAAATTTGCTTCAAAAACTAGTTTAATCTTGATAGTCTAAAAATTACAATTTGTCTGGCTGGCATAATAAGAATGAAGAACAAAGGAAAAATACAGCACACTCGCACTGACACACTTTTTTTCCCTACCAACATTTTTATTACAAATAAAAATATGAACCGGTAAGTTGGTAGGGTAGTTTTAAATCGCGTTCGCGTAGACGTTGCTTCGTGGAAATCTTAGGCGCGAACAACATCTCATTCAACGGTCCTCAGTATAATAAAAATTCTGTGTTGATTTTTGGAACCACAGAACATAAACACATACGTCGAAACCAACGACGAACTGTAATATGGCCTAATATTTTTTCTAATGCTTGAGGAGTGAGAGATCATATCCGCGATAGTTAGCGCAATAATCAGTGTGACCACTGCGCCAACACATCGTCACACTTCAAATGTAAAATTAAGCTATTCAGAAGGAAAGAGGTATTATTGCTAGTTCTTTTCGTTTTTTATTTATATATTTATTTAATACTTTATTACACACAAATGAATTAACATTGTAAAGTATTTACAACAAATGTGCAATGGTGGCCTTATTTCTGAAAGCGATTTCTTACAGGCAACCATGAGTAGGTATAGAGTATCTGGAAACAAAGCAGTTAAAGTTTTTTAAAGATATTTTCGTCATATAAAGATTCTAACCAATGTTCACATCATCTTCGTGTCATTAATAAGCTTGAATAAACTCGTATTGAAACATAATTTTGAATAATACAATAATGAGAGAATCACAACCGTTACCATATTTTTACCTTTAAATATTTCTTTGGGAGGAATTTTAGTCCTATCTTTATGTCTTATTTTTATTCTTCCGCTTGTTTCATTGCACGCTTATCTACTATATTATTCTTTATCTTACGTAATAATTGTCATTCTTTATTCTTAATGTTTATCTTAGAAACATTTTTTGTGTTTTCATTTTGTTATTAGTAAAATTTATTCACGTTGGTATCCGATGAATTTGAAGTAGCTTCATAAGTAACTGAATCAATATTCTCTCGAAAACGAAGGTTTTTTAGTAATATTATAATGTTGCTAAAACATCTTCGTTTTCTCTTTTGTTATATTATTGAAATATACTTTGACTGGCCCGTTAGCTCAGTTGGCAGAGACCCTGCTTTCTGAGAGACTTCTTCCAGAGTTGTAGGTTCGATTCTCGACCTGTATTTGGCTATAATATATATTTAATTATATTTAATTATATTGTAATATATATATATATATATATTACAAAAAAAGAACATATATCGGTCGGCTGTTACCTAAAACATAGGCATTAAGCTGGCTATATTAGGAACAGATGACCGTGTGTATATTGTGTTTTGTGTACTAATTAAATACATTTACCTTTTTTCTGACGAAATAGAAATAAAACTGTTATGCGAATTTGCTCACACATATCGTTTGTGTCACGATCGCATGAACACAAAATGTTCGCTGCGCAGCAATGTTAACGAAAGAAATCGTTTCGAATTAATGAAATGGATATACGACGTATTATTTTTTGTCGCAGTAGCTAACCGCCATCGCCTCTGTATTGAATTTATATAACTACTTATTTTCTAAGGGCCATTTTTTATACAACAAGTTTTAATAGCTGAACTGAATTGAATGAGCCTTTGAATGTCCCAATGGGCAAAGGCTTCTTCTCCATATAGGAGAAGGGTTGGCATAAGTAGTCATATAATGGGGTGCTATGTCGGTGACCTCCGCGTGGTGCACCCTGGTAACGTAGTCGGCAGCAGTTTCTCAATTGCGAAACTGCTGCTGACTACGGCTAACGACCGACTGGGGTATGCCGTTTATGCAATTGCGCTCCGGGTACTGCTCTGATTAAGCAGAGTTGACCCGTCGAGCGGCTGCATGGCAGTGGGGGCAGCCGTCTCCACGGGGGGTTTCTCCGGTGCCACTGCGCTCGCGCGCTGTGTCACCACGGAGGACGGACGGGTCTGACGTGTACTCACACTGCCGTCAGACAGAACGGGTAGGCCTAGTATTACTCGTTCACCGTCCTCTCGTAATCCCGCTACGTGGTGTCGTGGTCACGTCTCGCGGCTACGTGTGGGACCGAGGGTCTTGCCTTAACCGGCCGGACCACGAGGTAGAAAACCTCTATAAAAAATCACCCCGAATCCCAAGCGGCGACGCAGCGCGAGGGGATGCATGGCTGATGGGAAGTTCAGTCTTGACTGCGCTCCTCGTCCGGGTACCGGCCGACACCCGTGACGAGTTACGCTAGGCTTACCTAGGTACAGGGGGCACTGCCTGGGTGGACCGTTTTTTCCCCCATACTCGTGGGATCCAAAATGAATTCGAATACAAATACAACAAACATAAACAACATAGTAATGTCGGAGGGGCACACTGGCGTCGATTCTAGCGCCAGACTGCGAGCTACCAGATACGTCCGGAGAACGGGGAAGCGGCCTCGTCTGTTCTCGGCCTTGTCGTCTTCTAGCGACGACAGCCAGAAGACCGCAAGACAAAAGCGTAGCGGAAGGAGAGAGGAAGCCTCGCTCAACTCGGAGAGAGAGCTGGAGGCACTCACAGTGGAGGCTGCAGAGAGCCGTAGGGCGTTGGGGTTGGACGTGGGCGACGTCCGTACCGTGGACGCCCTGAGCAAGCAGGTGTCGAATGATGTCGACATAATTGTTAAGGTGGCGACCAGGTCCAAGCACCTGAAAGGCACTTTCGTTAAGGCCCTAAAGGACGCGGCGGCCTCGATCCAGGGTGTTGTCGAGGCACTCAAAGAACGCTCCTCCTCAGACGAGGTTAAAAAACTACAAGCAGAAAATACCCGTCTGAGGCAAGACCTCGATGAGCTTCGAAGCCAAATGGCAGAGCTCAGGAAGGAGCGTTCTGAGAAGCCTGCTGAGGCCACCCCTGCGCGGATCCCTCCAAAAGAGGATGCCATGGAGGAGCTGCGGGCATCCGTCGAGGCGACGGTCGGTCGCATGCTCGAAGCCCGATTCGCGAGTCTCGAGAAGAGGTTGCTGCCGCCCCAGACGTTCCGTCCACCGCTGGCAGCGGACAAACGCCGCGAGGCAGTGCAAGATTCGCAGGCGCCGGCACCGGCCAGCAGCTCCAGCAAGAAGAAGCAGCCGCGGACCGCGCCGGCTGCGACCACTGTCGCGGATCCAGCGTTTGCTGCGGATGCAACAAGAGCACTGGAAGGCGAATGGGTTACCGTCGTAAGGCGGAAACCCAAGAAGAAAACGAAGGCTCCTGCGCCCGACGCCGATGCGGATGTGAGCAAGACAACACAGCCGCAGAAAAAGAAGAGCTCCCAAAAGCACCGGATCAAGACCCCCAGCACGCCTGCGGTGCTCGTAACACTACAGGCGGACGCCGAAGTGAAGGGGGTCACGTACTGCCAGGTACTGCAGCGAGCTTCAGAAAGCGTGAGCCTGGCAGATCTGGGCATAAAGGAGGGTCTCAAAATTCGGCGTACCGCCACCGGGGCCAGACTTCTGGAGCTACCAAAGGGTCAGACCACGGAAATGGCAGACCGCCTGGCACAGGAGATGCGCAAGGCGCTAGACGGCGTGGCGACAGTTGTCCAGCCCACGAAGTTCGTGAGTCTGCGGATTTCTGGACTGGACGACTCCGTCTCAAGCGAGATGGTTGCCGCTGCGGCAGCCAAGGTGGGCCGGTGCGACGCCAGCTCCGTCAAGGCTGGTACAATTGCGGTCGGACCGGGCGGGGTGGGATCCACGGTCGTGAGATGCCCGATCCCAATCGCCAAGGCCCTAGCTGAGGCCGGCAGGCTCCTTGTCGGCTGGAGCTCGGCCAGGGTCCAGGTGCTAGAGCAGCGCCCCATGCGCTGCTTTAAATGTCTGAGTATTGGGCATACTCGCCCGACCTGTCCGACTACGGTCGACCGCAGTAAGACGTGCTACCGGTGTGGCCTTGAGGGGCACATGGCACGCACATGCACCGGGACACAGCGCTGCGCCGTCTGCGCCGACGCAGGTAAACCAGCGTCACACATAATGGGGGGACGGGACTGTCACCCCCCAAAAACAAAGGGCAGAGTGATCGTAGGGACCCCGATCGCTCCTAGAAGTGGAAGCCGCCAGGCTTCGGAGGGAGCTACGGCTATGTCTTCATGATCTGCCGTAGCTTCCTTCAGGTGAATCTAAACCACTGCGCCAGAGCTCAGGACCTGCTCATGCAGTCCATGGCGCAGTGGGAAATAGATCTGGCGGTGGCGTCGGAGCCCTATTGGGTTCCGCCCTTACCAAACTGGTTAGGAGATCTGGACGGCACGGTAGCGGTGACGAGGGGAAACACCGCCGGGCCCTCCCTTTCGCTCGTCGAGCGTGGCTCGGGATACGTGGTGGTGGCGTGGGGAGAGTACGTCATAGTGGGCACGTACTTCTCCCCGAACCGCAGCCTGGCGGAGTTCGAGATCTTTCTTGACACCATCAGAGCTGCGGTATGCCGGCAGTCGCCGAGGCCGGTCATCGTCCTCGGCGACTTCAACGCCAAGTCTCGAGCCTGGGGAAACCCGGCGACTGATGTGAGGGGGCGTGCCGTCCAGACTTGGGCCCTTCTCTCCGGTCTGTCACTCTTAAACAGAGGGACTGTTCATACCTGCGTGCGACTGCGTGGGGGGTCCGTGGTGGACCTATCGTTCGCCAGCCCCGCAGTCGCGCGGAGAGTGACAGACTGGAGAGTAGAGGAGGAGGTGGAGACCCTGTCGGATCACAGATATATCCGATTCAGCGTCTCCACCTTGTCTTCTTCAGTGGATACACCGAGGGGCCCAAGCAAACTTCCGCGCTGGGCCCTCGGCAAACTAGATGTGGAGTTGGCTCGAGAGGCTGCGATCGTTCAGCGATGGGCCTCTCGAGAAGACGCTGAGGGCAGCAGCGTGGAAGAGCTGGCGGGCCGCATACGCAGATCGTTTACTAACGTCTGCGATGCGGCCATGCCGAGAGTGCGTCGGCGCCCGCGGCAGCGACGTGCAGTATACTGGTGGTCGCCCGAGATAGCGGATCTCCGGGTGGCCTGTTCGGAGTCACGTAGGCTGTACGTACGCTGCCGTAGACGCAACGGCGCCGATCCGGCCCTGGAAGTGGAGCTGCGGAATGCCTACCTTCAAGCGAAGAAGGCTCTGCAGCTCGCCATCAGCAGGGCGAAGGACGCTGGCCGGGAGGAATTGCTGGCGGGTCTCAACCGAGATCCATGGGGGCGTCCCTATCGCGCAGCTCGAAACAAGTTGCGCGGTCAGGGTGCCTCTGTGACGGAAACGACGCCGCCGGATCTCCTCCAACGGATAGTGTCGGAGCTTTTTCCGCACCGTCCGGGCCACATTCCGCCTGCGATGGCGCCGTCCTCCTCGAACGAGTCCGAGGTGTCCATCCCTCCTATTTCCGAGGAGGAGATGGGCATGGCCCTAGATCGTCTCAGGGCCAGGAGGACGGCACCAGGGCCGGATGGTGTTCCAGGGCGAGTACTGAGCATCGCCCTGGAACAGCTGAGAGGGCGGCTTCGGGTCCTGTTCGATAAGTGCCTCAGCACCGGACAGTTCCCGAAGCCGTGGAAGACGGGCCGGTTGTGTCTGTTGCGCAAGGAGGGTCGACCATCTGACTCCCCCTCTGCGTACAGGCCAATCGTGCTGCTGGACGAGACGGCCAAGATGCTTGAGAAGATTCTCGCTGACCGGCTCGTCCAGCACCTCGAAGAGTCGGGGCCGGACCTCTCAGAGGCGCAGTTCGGGTTCAGGGCGGGCCGTTCCACACTGGACGCCCTGAACGCCCTGAGGTCTCTCTCCTCGGAGGCGGTGGCCAGTGGAGACGTTCTCCTGGCCATCTCGCTAGACGTGGCGAACGCCTTCAACAGCATTCCTGTTGAGACGATTGTGGAGGCACTGAGGTTCCATGAAGTGCCCCACTATCTCCAGAGGCTGTTGGAGGCGTACCTCCGGGAGAGAGAGGTCCTCTGGGAGGGGGGCGATGGTCGACTCTATCGACGTCACGTCGGCTGCGGCGTTCCACAGGGCTCCGTCCTGGGACCGACCCTGTGGAACGTCGGTTTCGACTGGTTGTTGCGGGCACCTCTACCGCCCGGGCTGAGGGTCATCTGTTATGCTGATGACACCTTACTCACAGCTCGGGCGAGGAGCTTCGAAGAGGCGGCCCGCCTAGCTGAAGCCGGCACGTCGATAACCGTCGACCGTATCGAGATGCTGGGCCTGAGGGTCTCTGTATCCAAGACAGAGGCCCTCCTATTCCATGGCCCACGCAGAGGCCCTCCCCGAGGTGCGCGGATCGCCGTCCAGGGTATGGAGGTGGAGGTTCGGGCCCAGATGAGGTACCTGGGCCTGACCCTGGACGGCCGATGGAGCTTTGGTCCGCATTTTGCGGAGCTCGCTCCGAGGCTCGAGAGAGCCGCCGCTGCGTTGGGTAGACTCCTGCCCAACGTAGGAGGACCGGACTCCCTTTGCCGGCGCTTGTACGTCGGCATAGTACGGAGTATGGCACTGTACGGTGCACCCATTTGGTGTGACGCACTCACCGCTCGGAACAAAGCCCTCTTGAGGAGGCCTCAGAGGGTCATAGCGGTGAGGGCGATACGTGGATACCGTACGGTGTCATGGACGGCGGCAACACTTCTCGCGAGCGATCCGCCCTGGGAACTCCAGGCGGAGGTGCTTGCGGAAGTGTACCGTTTCCGGTCGAGCCTCAGAGCTAGAGGACAAGTCCCAAGTGCGGACCAGACGGCTCAGATCAGGACTCAGGCTCAGAGGGTCCTGATCCATTGGTGGAAGGAGGACCTGGAGTCCCCAGCGGCGGGCCTAGCGACGGTGGATGCTATACGTCCCCATCTTCGTCGCTGGGTCAGAAGGCAGCACGGGGTGCTGACCTTTCGGCTGACGCAGGTACTTACCGGGCACGGGTGCTTTGGTAAGTACCTGCATCAAATTGCGGGAAGGGAAGCCACCCCTGCCTGCCACCAGTGTGGCGCGCCGATGGACACGGCGCGTCACACTCTCGAGGAGTGTGCCGCTTGGGGGCCCCAGCGCCATGCCCTGATGGCCGTGATAGGCGGAGACCTCTCGTTGTCGAGCGTGGTCCACTGCATGCTCGGCAGCGAGAGGTGCTGGTCGGCCGTGGCCTCCTTTTGCGAGGAGGTCATGGGTTTGAAGGAGGCCGCGGAGCGGGAACGTGAAGCAGACGTTAACGCTGACCCGCTCCGCAGGAGACGACCGGGGGGAAGGAGACGCCGCTATGCGCTCCTACACCCTCCGCACTAGAGTGGGAGGGGCACCTATAATCCTCCCACTCGCCACCAGGGCAATAGAGCGCTCCCGGTGCCCGCGAGCGCTCTATAGGCGAAGGCGGCCCGCATAGGCGGGCCAACCGTCGGGGCCTCACGGTTGCATGCGCGAGCGATCCCGTGGCGCCCCACTACGACGATGAGGGCACCGCTGGGTTTTAGTGCGGTATTCTGGCACGTTCTGCGTGCCAGCGAGTCCCACATACCCGTCGTCTTCGGGCGGCGGGATGCGTAAATGCATTTCCCAGCGAAAAAAAAAAAAAAAAAAAAAAAAAAAGTAGTCATATAATAAGAAATAAGCCACCACGCCGCTCTAATGCGGATTGGCAGATAATTTTTTTTTTTAATGATGAGTACCGATCGCTATCAGGTGTTTATAACAACAACTGGGACCAACGGCTTTACGTGGTCTCCGAGGCATGGTGGGGAGACCCACGAGGACATACACTTAGACCGGAATCAAATATTTGAACAAATATAAATATCGGCCCCAAGCGGAAATCGAACTCGCGACCACCGAGCGTTGAGGCGACTACTCGCACCACTACACCAGAACGGTCAATTTTTCATCAGTTTTAATAGACTAAACAAAATTATTTAGCGATGTTTGTTTTGAGGATGTATTAAGTCGGTCATATCGATGACTCCAGATTAACTGAATCTTTGAGATCCATAGTATGTCATCATCCATAAAATGTCAAGACGCAATCAATTGTTTTATTTTATTTTTTTACACATAAAAGATTCGTATTTTTTTTCCCTCCGTATAAAACTGTTACAGCACTTACGTGATATTTTTATAATATAATTATGTTTGAACCAAACGCTAAAAATGTATTACAAAACGGTTTTATTATTCTGAAATAATATTTAACTAACTATCAATATCAATTTATTATTCACCATCAGTATATCAGCCATTGGATTGGAACAGACAAAACCTAAGCCCTGTTTCATAAATTTAATTCATCAAAATATACAGGGCATAGGTGGCAAGGAGCATGAATTGGAATTACTATCTGACATTTATAAAATTCATATATTTTGTATTTCTGAACATTGGCTGAAAAGTTATGAGATAGTTAATATTCCAAATTTTAGTTTGTCAAGTTCGTTCATAAGAAAGAATGCTATTCGTGGAGGTTCACTAATTTTGGTGCGTAATGATATAGCTCATAAATCACGTAAAGATATTGTAGCACTCTCTGTCGAGCGAGCTGTAGAGTTGTCTTGTGTAGAATTACAGCGTTACATTATACTTTGCGTTTACCGGCCCCCTGTAGGTGACTTAACAGTATTTGAGACAGTCATGGAAGACACACTTAAAAAGTTGTTTATTAGTTCTAATTATGTTTTAGTGTGTGGTGATTTTAATATAGATATGTTAAAGGACACAATGATTAGAAGTAGATTAACTAATTTGTTTAACTCATTTAATTTAACGCACAGATATTGTGAACCAACTCGAGTCACTAAAACATCTTCTACTTGTATAGATAACGTATTTAGTAATATTGAAATTTATGATAAATCTGTTATAACTGTATTAACTTCCGATCACTGTGGTCAAAAATTCTCTCTTAATGAGAAAATTAATATAAATTCTCAAAGAATTACATGTAGACCAATAACGGTAAAGAAAACAAATTGTTTTAGGGATATTGTAGCACAAAAAATATGTAATGTAGATGTGATGGCACAGGATCCAGATGCAATCTATAATTCTGTTTTCAAATTAATCTTAGAAGAATTCTATAACATTTTTAAACTTAAAACTTTAGATATAAATGTAAAATTAAAATTTAGTGAATGGGCTACTGAAGGTATTTATAAGAGTAGAAATAGGCTGTACGAACTGTACAGTATGCGGCAATGGAATCAGGAGACTACATTTCTGGATTATGTAAAACGATATTCTAAAACTTTTAAAGCTGTTTGTATGGCTGCTAAATCAAACTATATTAAAGATAAAATTATTAATTCTGATAATAAAGTTAAGTGCACATGGGATATAATTAATAGTATCTGTGGGAAACGTAATAAACAAACTATACCAATTGAATTAAATATAAATGGTACTGTTGTAAGCTCAGATGAAAAGTTGGCAAACGTCTTTGAAACCTTTTTCGATAAAATACCCATTGATCTAACTTCCCGACTGAATTCATCTTCAACCAATTCTACCCAACTTCTAAAAAATAACGTTAGCAAATGTAATGTTGATTTTTCATTCTCGCAGGTTGATTCTTTAGATATTCTAAAAGCATTTAAGAGTCTAAATATTAAAAAAACCAATGATCTGTGGGACATTTCAGTTAAATTAATTGGTACTATCATTGATGTCCTGGCTCCGTACTTAGCATTAACTTTTAATAATGCTATTAATGTGGGTTCTTTTCCAGATTTGCTAAAATGTAGCAAAGTTTTACCAATTTTTAAAAAGGGACAACGTAGTGATCCCAGTAATTATAGACCCATATCAATCTTACCGTCCTTTAGTAAAATTTTTGAAAAAATTATATTAAATCAACTTCTTTTCCATTTTAATGTTAATGGAATTTTTCACAGTGAACAATATGGTTTCACTAGAGGTCGCTCTACGACAGATGCCGGTGTGGCACTTCTCAAACATATATATGATGCTTGGGAGAGGTCACAAAATGCTATTGGTGTATTTTGTGACTTATCAAAGGCATTTGATTGCGTGGACCACGGAATTTTATTAAGTAAACTAGAATATTACGGTGTTAATAGTAAAGCACTTGATCTCATTGCTTCATATCTATCTAATAGAATACAACATGTATCAATAAACGGAACAAATTCTTCTGGATCTGTGCTAAAAATGGGCGTTCCACAAGGATCGATTCTAGGTCCTTTTCTTTTTTTAATATATATAAATGATCTGCCATTTTATGTTAAGGATATTTGTGATATAGTGCTATTTGCAGATGACACATCGCTTATATTTAAAGTTGATAGGAAAAAAGTAAATTATGATGACGTAAACAGTTCTTTGTCTCGAATTCAGGATTGGTTTAAAAAAAACAACCTCGTTTTGAACGCCAAAAAAACAAAGTGCGTTGTATTTTCGTTGCCTAATGTTAAACATCCACATTATAATTTAGAAATAAATAACGAGAGGCTTATTGTTGGTGATACTACAGTATTCCTAGGGATAAATTTGGACTCAAAACTTCAGTGGAACTCCCATTTGTCATCCTTGAATGGTAGACTCAGCTCCGCAGCATTCGCAGTTAGAAAAATGCGACAACTGACCGACGTTACTACTGCGCGTTTAATATATTTTAGCTATTTCCATAGTATTATGTCTTACGGTCTGTTACTGTGGGGTAATGCAAAAAAGGGCTATTCGTGGCATCTACGATCTTGGAACTAGAGTCTCCCTACGGGATGTTTTTCCAAAGATAGACATATTAACAATTGCGTCGCAGTATATTTATAACAATATTATATATATTCACCAGAATATTCATTGTTTTGAAATAAATAGTATTAATCGCACTGTAAACACTAGAAGGAATAATAAAATTGTAACTCCAGGCTTCCGACTGCGCAAAGTAAACGCCTCCTTTCTGGGTTATGGTATTCGCATGTATAATAAAATCCCACAAACAATTTTGGAACTGTCTCATAATAAATTTAAAGATTTTATTAAAAAAAAATTAATAGATAAAGCTTATTATTCGGTGCAGGATTACTTAGTCGACAAAGATGTGTGGACATAGTGGCGCTGTATTTCATGCAAGATATTACTAATTTTATACTAAAATACAGTTTATATATCATTTTCAAAAGAGTAACTGCGGAGTTTCTTGCCGATTCTTCTCTGCAGAATCTACATTCCGAATCGGTGGTAGCTTTACCATTACAAAATAATAATCAAATTTAAATTTTTAATTTGTAAAATGACGTTTCAAAGGT
Organism: Euphydryas editha; assembly: GCA_036937285.1. Lineage (NCBI taxonomy): Eukaryota > Metazoa > Arthropoda > Insecta > Lepidoptera > Nymphalidae > Euphydryas > Euphydryas editha. Next base: position 20,617,121 of record JAUPFZ010000008.1, on the reverse strand, counting down.
GCTCTTAGGGCCTATTTGAATAAAGTTAATTTTGATTTTGATTTTGATTTTGATGTCCACTGCTGAACATAGGCCTCTCCCATCGACGGGTTCAATTTATTGTTAGAAATTCAATAAATTATAATATAAAATTGAATAATATTTATATTTGCGCCTCACCTACGCTCCGACGATATCTGATATAGTAAATTGAGAAAATATCCCGATTCCAAAATCTGAAAAACATAATCCAAATGTATTCAATTATTTATTTAAGGAATTGACGTAATATGCTAACAGAAAGTTAGACAACTGAGACTCTCAACAAAACTTGATTAAATTAATCTATTAATTATTAAATTTTCTTTTTGAGCAAGAAATTTTTAATAAAATCGTTAATAGTACTAGGTACTCTCACTTTTGAAATACAAATTTTGGGACACATAATGAAAAAGATTGGCAACTTACTGTTGTTTACAAAGACAAAGTTGATCTAAAATATACAATTTTTATACCGTTTAAGTGGCAAGAAGTTATATTATATGTTGTTGTAAAATAGATGTACAAAACTGCTTTTTATATAAATTTTCCGATCACAAAATGGTTTAGTGATAAATATATTTTAGTGTGTGAAGCGAATTATGAAATCAACTCTTGTGTGGCTTTAAACAACAACGCCTGTTGTGTTAATTAGCAAAACACCAAAACTTCGAATTATATTCCAATGGTAAATTACAGAAGTTTATTACAAAATACCTTATATAAACTAAAATTAGTTATTAATTACACAGGTATTAAATCTATTATGGTCTGTTTTGTTTTCAACAGGCTCCAAACGACGCAATGAATAATAGGATCCTTGTGAAATTGATTGAAATTTGCCGGTCTGATTTCAATCAAAATACGAACATTTAACGTAATTAAATGAACGTTGTGTCGTCGTATTGTTGAAGGTTTCGGTGTATGTCCTTGTGGGTCTCCCCACCGTGCCTCGGAGAGCACGTAAAGCCGTCGGTCTCGGTTGTTATCATAGATCATTACTCATAGTAGTAGAATGTAGAATGAAATCCTGTTCCGAAAACACTCAACACAATTACACCAAATAGATATTTGAGCGTGAATCTAAACCGCGACCGCTAACGCAACAGCCGTTAAATTGCAATAAAAACAACATTTATAGACTCTTAGTCAAAGTATCATATTTATATTAATGACTGCAACATGATATGTTTCGTTATAATCAAGGAAAAGTATCTTCAAGTGGTCATAACTGTTGGTAACAACGGTACTAGTTCCGATGTCAAATTAAATTAAAGTTAATATTAATTACTGCCTTATATGTATAGTAATAATGCCTTAATAGTTTATTTAATATATAGTGCGATAGTATTAAATTTAATTAAAGTTAAAACTATTATCTAAATTAAAGTATAGAATACATGGAGGTGGTGGTCGCGGTGTCGTTAGACATGGTGAACGCCTTCAACAGTCTCCCGCATGCGGTGATACGGGAGGCACTAAAATACTTCGGAGTGCCCCCGTATCTAGGGAGGCTGTTGGGGGCGTACTTCTCCGATCGGAGGGTAGGCCTCGAGAACCGGTTGAGGTTCGTGGAGTGGCGGCGAGTCGGCTGCGGTGTCCCGCAGGGATCAGTTCTGGGTCCAATCCTGTGGGACATCGGGTACGACTGGGTCCTGCGAGGCCGTCTCCTCCCCGGTATGGGTGTCATCTGCTACGCGGATAAAAAAAAAACAAAAGTATAGAATACTTGCTGTCATTTTGTAAGACTATTTAATTGGTCAATGTTTTGATGTCTTGACAACAACAAAGTTGTCTGAAAAATCGCTATATATACGTCTTTCGTAATTTCACTCACTTTGAATTTTTATATAATACTTGTAATAGATTGATATTTATTATCTATCCTATAAATCTTAGCGTGATATTTATTTAAAGCACAACAAAACAAACGAAAGTGCAAGCGGAGTGATATATGGGTTAAAAATAGCAAAACCGACTTAAATATGGGGAGTTTCACACAATTTTCGAGGAATTAAAAAGATATCCGCAAAAATTTATGAGTCTTTTCGCATAGAATATTATCAATTTGTAAAGTTGATAGATTTCCAAATTTTACTATCAAAACGAGTTGCGAAGTCGCGGAGCGAGAGGACACGATCGGAGGCGGTCAGCTACGCGAACAATAAAGAGCATGCAATGGAGCTATTCGGCGGCGCGAGCGTGGAAGAGCACGTCGATGGAGGCAGCCGGTCGGCTACTCTTATTTTTTTACACTGAGCGCGTTAGGTCGGCTCATAAGCTCATTTAAAAAATAATGGAAATGAAATAATCAACCTTATTTCCATATCCTAAAACACCTTTTTTAAATGTGATAAAAATATGCTCTCCTCTCCGAGCCGGTCTGTTTGAACGGACCCTTAGTCATAAAATATAGTGTGGACAGTGTGTCACAATATATGGAACATATTTTGTAAAGTCATAAAAAATTCGTATATTTGAAATTGTTCTACTTACGAGCTGTTTGGTCAATTGTGTTGTCATTAGTGTTGTCACTAAGCTTAATTGAAGAGTAGCCCGTAAATATTATATTATCAGGTACTTACGATGTCAACTGGAAGAAACGATTTTGTCTGTTCTCTGAGACAGGGTAACGGACCCGCAAGAAACACAGTCTAGAAACAAATATTTATATAAGAACAAATATAGGTTCCAAGCGGGAATTGAACCATTGACCGTCAGCGAGCACTAATAAAGTTTTAAACCATTATACCAGAACGGTCATCATATTGTATTTAATACTGACACAAAGTACATTACTAACGACCAGTTTCAATATTCTACCTATCTGTGGTTTTGTTAACCAGCGATTGAATTCCGACATAGTTCGTATGGAATCTGCATCAAAATTCTATACCTAGCAAAATCCTTATGTCATAATTCTATCCCAAAATCCTTCAATGAAAAAATGAGTTCCTTGCCCGATTCTTTTAAACAGCATTGTCATTCCGAATCCGCTGGTATAATCCTTAAATAAAGCGATTACTCTGTAGAATGATGATTTAAAAGTGCTTTTACAGCAAATTTTTTATTTAGATTTTTTGATATCGTAAACAGAGACTTAGAAGCAAGGCGACGAGTTACGACATCTAATACTTCACGTGACGAGAATTACACGACATCGTAGAACATATTATTCGCGGAATAACTTTTTATCTGACCTATAACAACGGATAAAGCTAGTTTAACACGTTCCTTGCGGCATTATTTTCGAAGAACTTTATTCTGGTGCGTTGGAGATCTAAAAGATCTCGAAACTAACCTATCCTGTGGTGCGTATGAGACCTGATCAGTCTCCTAAAACAGCAGTTTTGAAAATAATTTATATCTTCCTCAAAACCAATGATATATTTATGAATTTTTCGAGGGTTCAAGATAGCCTATTGTTCTATCTTTTGATAGGTTCGCACGCAGTTATCACATTAGGATAAACTACAAATACAAAACAAAAATTAGGTATCGATTATACCTCGTACCGCAACCGAAGATAGTTCAATATGTGTAGCGACTAGTGATGGGAATAAAATAAAATCTCAGTTGTCGATAGAAAAAGTTTTATTAAAAAAGTGGGTAACTTAAGATAAGTGCTTTTCATTGAAACATGGTGAGCACATTGATTGGTTTCAATGCGCACAAATGAACGCTTCATAATTACATTTATCCTATGATTCTGTTCTTGTCTATTTCCTTCTTTACCTGTTTATACGATTGTTTTAAATGTGTATCAGATAATCAGAATATATAATAGTAATCAGAATCACTGCCACTATCAGTGAATGGGGAGAACATTTGAACATTTTCCAAAATTTTAATTTTACTGGCCGATGCAGCAGTATAATCCGGCATTGATTTTTCGTTATATTTTTTACTATTTATTTCCAAGTCTTATTTATTCGTAGCATTTTCATCAAAATAAATTGACTTTTTACACTTGATTCTTTTACAAGAACTCATTGTTCACCAATACACTTCAAAATATATTTAAGATATCTATACACGTGTATTTTTTTTTAAATGTGCACGCGAACGTCCGCATCGATAGTTGAACGACACTAAAACAAAGACACGCTGCACCAGCGCTCCCCACCTTCCCTTACTTGCGGCTATGAGGTGTACGATTCATGAGTACTAACACGTCTCCTAACGCAAGAAATGAAACATTTTATACTACAGTGCGTTAGAGACCTAATACATCTCAAATTTTTTTTTAATGCCCTTCGATCTAATTTTGAATAAGAAGCAAATATGTATATTTGTCTTACTTATATACAAAGAACTTTAGACGTTAGGGCCTCCCGCACAGAGTGAAAAAACACTGTTTTAGCGGCCGCACAGTACGAAAGTCTCGTAAGAGATCGAATAAATCTCCTAACGCAGCGAAAGTGTTAAGTTGTTATCACCGGATAGGTTCACTCATCCGGTCGAGATCGAGAGTTTTCCATAAACTTCCGTTGAACGATTTATTAGTATGTTTATTTTTAACTAGCTTATTATCCACGGTTTTGTCTGCGTTCCTTATTACATTAACAATGTGTTTATGTGCAGAGAAAAAACGTCAAAAATATTGTAAGTAAAAATATACATTTCATTTCCTTATAACACGTTATGCTTCTAAAAATCCTCGTTACTTAAACCGTCACGTGACATTTCGGCAATATCAGCACTTTAACTATATTAAAAAGTTATTAAGGAGAGTATTATATTTAGCGCAATATTTCGTTTTGAAAATTGATAAGCGATCACTATCAATGACGTCACAATTATATTTCTATCTTCTGCTGACCTCAGACGATCCGTCACGTCTACCAGACGTACGTACTTTATTGTTGTCGGTAACTCCTGGTGTCTTCCCCTTTCAAATGAGCTCCAACAGTAGGGGTCTAGGGTGGCTGGTTTTGGAGTTACGCCGGGATGATTTTAGGGGTAGAAAAGAGGTGTAAAATAAAAAAAAGTATTTAGGTAATTTTGTATTTAGGTAATTTTTTAAAAAATAAATAATCTAAAATAACGTCGCTTGAGGCCGGCGTCGGTTGCGAGCACGTGCAGGCGCTCCTTGCGCCACGCGGAGTTGCAGTGTGGTGCCGCAGGCGGCGGTCGCGTCCCCTCGCCCCCCGCACCGCCCGCACGCGCACTTCCATTATGTTTTTCTTACGGTTTTAGTCACACATTTTTTTCAGTTCTGTTGCGCAGCAAAATCGCTATCTCCTCCAAGCCGTAAAGCCGTAAATCCGTAAGCCGTATAGCCGTATATAAAGCCGTAAAGCCGTAAAAGCCATAAGGAACTTCGTTCCAATATACATATATAACACCCAGGCTCGAGGCGGACATCGAACTCACAACCCTGGAGCAGAAGCAAGGTTACTTCCAACTACGCCAATGGTCCAGTATTATGTTTATATAAGTCTATATATACTTTTTTATATAATTCTAAAAAATGTCCCATCCTCAAAAATTCAGCGTCGGGGGTCCGGAACCATACGGAACACAAACGTCCAGATCTGGGCAAATATTTGTTTCAAGACCTACGTAAAATTCGGCATTAGACGGGATCAAACCTGCGACAGCCAATAGCCAGTAACTGTGACCACTGATGCCAACATGAAGCCAATATATAACAATTCCGAAAAAACGAGATATTTTTTATATTGTTAAATAGGCTTTTCACTTTTTTAGACGTACGTGAGAGCACGTGATTTAGTAATTTTAACTGAATACTAAATTATCTATGCCGTGCGGTGACCGGCTGAGAAGAATAGTACCGACCTTTTTTTGGCGAGATATAGTAAAAGGTGACTAAGGCCATAGTGGTATGAACAATTGTACACCAATCAGGATGGTGATAAGCAGCACTCGCCAATTCGCCAGCCCAGTGTAAGAAGTATTGGCAAACACCCACATTATGATAATTGGGAATGACTACGTTCAGCAGTAAATATCCAGAGGCTGATGTGGTGGTGAATTTTTCTATTCTCCTAATTTAAAGATTTAAATACATTTATATCAGCAGGCTGAATCACTAAATTCTTTCATTCTCGCTGACTCTCACCGCTAAAGCCAGAATATCCACTAAAACCCATCGGCCGTCTGCGCCGTAATGGGGCGCCACGGGATCGCAAACGCATACAACCGTAACGCTCCGACGCTGGGCCCGGCGGCCCCTCCGTATGTGATTGGAGTCTCTCGACCGGTCCACTCTGCTAGTTCAGAGAAGTACCGGGAGCGGCCCAACCACCGAAGTGGAGGGAGAGAGTACCCTCGATCTCCCTCCATCCTCCCTCCACCGCTCTACCAGTTCACTCTGCACGAGGCAGAGAAGACAAGGAGCCTCTCCTCCTCTCTCGGCGCCCTCCTGGTGCCACGCCCTCACCGACCGCACCTTCCGTGTTAACACACTCCACCGCGCCTCCACGCCCCGCCGTATGTAATTGGAGCCACTCACTGGTTCACTCTGCTAATTCAGAGAAGTACCGGGAGCGGCCCAACCACCGAAGTGGAGGGAGAGAGTGCCCTCGATCTCCCTCCATCCTCCCTCCTGCGCTTTCATGCCCACCGCTGCTAGTATTTGTCCGCGGGGGTCCGAAGACCCCAACCACCCGTGGCGAGCGACGAGTGGTACCCCTATCCGCCACCCGGGGACGCGCCCAGTACGAGACCAGCAACTCCCGTGGGGTGTTTTAGTTGCCTCATTTATAAGCTACAGAAACATGTTTTACGTCGAAACGAAAGCTAATTTTACGATTAAGTGTAAAACGAGACCAGAACGTCTTAGGGCCTGTTTCACCAGTTGCGAATAAAGTCACGAATTGCTTATTACGGTCCTATTCAACAGATAAACTACAACTTTCGGTTTCACCGGTTGCGAATAGATGTATTCGACAGAAATAACGGCCGGTAATTTATCGGCCGTATCCAGTGACTGTTAAAGACTATTTGACAGTTAAAAAACATTATTTCAAACGTCATGATCGAAGTCTTAAAATATTTTATACGTTTTGCAGTTTATATCACAAATTAATTTTGTTAAATTATGGATTTTTAAGTTTTGGAAGACTAGTTTGATGAATATTTTCAACATGTTACACGTCCATGAAGGAACTGTGTCTTATATTTTTCGATTAAGTGAAAGTGACCTAAAAACTTTATAGTGATTAGTTTGTAAAGAATAAAATATGTGCGCATAATTATTGTTTTCAATTTCTACAATGTGCTGTTTGCCTAACATACTTCTTTATATTGACTAATTGACTTTTAGTTACTTTGCCATTTCATCAATACAATGTTTACTAACAACTGTGATATTTTTCTACTGGAACGTTTTTAATTATATGCTGTGATAACGATGGACAAAGCAAAGCGTGACAATAGACCAAAATTATGAATATAGTTAGTGGCTAGGTGGCCTGAGTCATGCCATGTTCAAACTGTTTTCAACAACTATCATATTAACCAAGAAGAATCTCAAAAATAAAACAGTAGAAGTATATCAAACATGAGATTCCTATTCACAATAATAACAGCATCAGTTGTTCACTAATAATTAAATTATTTAATTTTAATGTGCCATCAAGACTGCCTAAGTAACCGCAGGCTTTATTAAATGTTTCCTTCTACAGATCCAACTTGGAGAAATATTCTCCATTAGCTAGACTGGCATGCACTTATAACGATCTGTCCTCAATATTTTTTGCAATAGCTTACCAAACTTTAGGTTTAAGTTAGTTTATTTCTTTAATAATAACTGATTGATTAATTGTTATCATTTTTAATATCATTGATATATAATTGTAAAACTGTTTAAAAATATCATTATCAAATAATTTTATTTCTTTTTAACAATCTATATTAATTTATCCATTATTGTAATTCAGTACATAGTTTTATTTTCTTATCATTTTTTAAATATTAATCAATTAATGCATGTTGTGATTACCTCTAAAAAGAAATTCTATTATTCTCTTATTATTTTCTTATGTAAATATTTTTTGTGTTACTATCTTCATTTCTGTTGGTTATTCTAATAAATAAATTAAACAAAGTTTTATTGATAGAGAATTTGGATATAGATATGTTCTCGGAGATAGGGGTTATGAAAACACAAATTTATAATATAGCCACAGACATGGGGGAAGATAATATATTTGATTACATGCCAGAAAATACTGATGAAGTTTCTAACATTAACAGCACTTTAGTGACTAATAAATATATAGTGATTGTACCTATCATTAGAAATTCTGTAATAAATTATTTTTTATCACTTATAATAAGAAATTAAAAACTTTTGTTGTCTTTTTAATATATAAATTTAATAATAGTAGAAAAAACCAATTTTCAAATAATTGAAAAACAATTTATACACATACATTATACAATTAACTTTATAATTTTGTTATATGGACTAGAATCAAAATATAAATTTACACAATATATAATTAAAAAACAAATTAAATAACAAGAAAAAAAAATCTATACCTTACAATTAACTTTATAGTTTTGTTATATGGACTAGAATCAAAATATAAATTTACACAATATATAATTAAAATTTACATAATATAATATAAAACAAAGAGTAGTGGGACTAGCCATTTGCAATACTTTGCTTATAATAAATATTAAGACTCATGTCAATTATTTGTTAAATAAAATTATAATCTTTGTGGTTTTATTGTTTTATTTACCATTACATAATAAAGACTCATAGCATACAATCTTATTAAAATAATTTGTCAATCATCTTCAAATAATATGGTTAATTTATTATTAAAAAAATAATTTGTCGTATATCTAATATATAAAATCTTCAGTTTACTTCTTATTGTTTTTTTTTAATTTCATTTTTGGAAGAATATGTTTTTCTAGTTTTAATATATCATTCTTGAGCTCAAACAATTTTTCAAAAAAGTGTTAATTAATTTTTGTTGTAATTCTTCAAATTAAATATTTCTTTTTAGATTTTTTTCATTTTCAGTCTTTTCTTTTGGCTCTTTTTCTTTTAACTTATCTAAAAAGATAATTATTGATTGATGCATCTTTCAAAGTTGTATACGGTCTATAATAATAAAGATTCCTAATATATCCACCTTTTCCTAATATGCTTATTTATATTTCTATAATTTGCTTAGACCACCACATGTTATATAGCACAGCTCGGACTAAAGCTTTTTTCTTTTTGTTTCGACACTTTTCATTTTAAATATGTACTTTGATAAAAATAGACTACAGAGCAACTAATAACAAAACTTTAAATATTTTTTTCAATCTTAAATCGAAGTCAAACGTAAATGTCAAATAGGTGTTCGTTTATTAGTCTCTTACATTTCGAAAGCCAAACATAATTATTAATTATAGAATCAAATTCTCTTACTTTTATAGTAAATTTTCACTTAACAATACTACGCAAGTTAATTTATACAGTATTTAATACAAAATTAATATTATTTTTAAGTTTTCAAAATTATTTTCGTATCACAATACTCTTTGTCGAATTTCAAAACGTAAAAAAGCGCTGTTGCCGCACCGTCAAATTTATGCGTCAAATAAAGTTAACTGCCAATTAATTTAGCGGGCAGTTTGATGGTGGAACAGAAAAAAATTCTTATCCGTTGATAACCGTTATACGTCGGGTAACTATTCGAAACTTTATCCGCAACCGGTGAAACAGGCCCTTAGTCAGCTTAAACTAACATAAAAGACTGAATTCTACAACTTTTCAAATAACAAAATTTAGGTGTGTCTAATTCTTTAAATCTCATCGTCCACAAAAATCGTATCGCTATGATTTGCTATAATTTTTTAAACTCAGGCACTATTCGTCGTGAAACAGTCTCATAGTTATTATTTTTCATTCAATTAACTCTTTTTCGTGGAAACATAAAAATGATAAGAATAATCATCATCGTCATTAGCCATTGGATGTCCACTGCTTAACGTAGGCCTTCCTCATCGACCTACAGCCAATGACTTTCCTCAAGTCGTCTGTCTATTTCGCGGACAGTCTTTCAATGCTTCGCTTGACGGTACGTGTTACGTACTCTACGATCCTATATATAAATAGCTGTTTTTGACAATATCAAAATATGATCTACCAAGCCACCACCACCACTCTTCTCATAGTCCACAAACGCCAAGCACAATGGCCGAAATGTGCCTGTAATTCTTCAAAAAGGTGTTATCGCTCTTCTTGAATAGGAACACCAACACAATCCCATTCCAGGATTCCGGCGTTACACCCTAAAACAAGACAGTTTTAACAGATTCTAAAAGATATTAAATACTGGTGTTCCACCTGCTTTCAAAAGATCTGACGTAATACCGTCTTTGCCTGTTGCTTTATTCTTTTTAGGCTGTCCAAGAGCCATACTAATATTGTGCAAGATTTCTTTTTCTTTGGAATAGAATCAGGTAAGCTGCAACGGGTTGGGTGACCGAGCTGTCTATAAAACTTCTTGAACTCCCTCAATATTTCGGCTTTGGACGACGTTGTATCTCCATCGTCTGTATTCAGCTTCGACAACCGGCTTTGACCAACAGCTGACTTCCCCCTCCTCCATCCTTTAAATGCGAATATTATATGTTAACAGGTCCCAGTTGTCGTCATGGGTGTTCAAAAAAAATTAATCTTATCACCAATTTTCACTATCAGTGGAAGATAACCCTTCGGATTTACAGACGGAGATCGTAAAACATCTTGTCTAGGAACAATGATGTCTGAATTTCGTCCATCTCATACCTTTATTGGCTCATCAAGATTACGAGCTATTCGAGCGTTACGTGACGTTCTATTGCTTTATAATTATTAATTAAGCATTGGATTGCATTTTGAATGTCTGGTGGCTGTTTCTTGAAGTATAGTTTATAATATATCTTTTACTCATTTTTTATATTATTGTACCAAACGGTACATACGGTTTTTTAATTATTTTAGAACTCTTTTGCGGTTCTGTCGTGGAAATATATTTAGGTAAAAATGATTAATATTTTTTTTTTTATATTATAAATATTAAAATTTTTGATCAAGATTTCTGATTGACAGAGGTATCGTAAAAGGCGACTTAGGCCATAGTGGTGCGAGCAACTTTTCACCAATCTGAATGATGATGGGCAACAGCGTCACCATATTCTGCCACAACACACTTCGCTCTCCAATCCGCCTGCCAAGCTTGGCGACTATTGGTAAACCCCCATGAGGTGATAGGAGAAGTCTACGTTTAGTAGTGGAAATCCAACGGCTGAAATGGTGGTGTGGTAGTTCAGTGTCAAATAAGATTTTTCTGACAATTGTTTTAAATTTAAACTAAAATCTGTTACATGTCATGCAACGTCATATACCGGGCGTTATAAATGAGGTGTAAACTGGATGTCCTTGTGAGTCTCCCCGAGTCCCTACCCTAACGTGTCGAGGTTGTTATCATAGACACCTGATAACGATCGTTACTTATGGTAGGGAAATTATCCACCAACCCGCAGTGGAGCAGCGTGGTGGATTAAGATCTAAGCCTTCTTCTATATGGAGAAGAGGCTTTCGCTCAGCAGGGTAGTTTACATGCTGATACTTTTTTTTTATTACTGTACATCCACAGGCTTTATTTGCCCAAGCCTTTTTTTATGAACATTTTTAGAATATTATTATTATTATCGTTAGTGCGTACTTATTTAGATAACGAGACTTAAACTAGCTTAGGATCTCTATATCGCGAGTCCTTGCACTGACCACAAATTTACTTATTTAATCTATAAATATAAAACTTAACTAAAACTTAAATAATAAACTTAACTTGATTTTTTTTACATACTTTTAGATTGTATTATGATAAAGGTACCTTACTTTCTATTTACATCCATTCCTTAAAATTTTACTTACATGCTTTAAGTCTACGTTCCAGCCATCACATCTTCACCACCAGTCTTGTTTTGCGTTTCTTGTTTAATTTTTTTTTTTTTTTTTTTTTTTTTTACTTATCCGACTCCATCCCAGCTCTCCCAGAGGGACTTCTCAGCTGTCCGAGCACATCCTCAATGACGGCGGTGTTTCTTTTTTGTATCGCCATCTTAAGGGTGTGCTCGAGTATTTCCTTTGATGTAGCCTTAATCGCCCTTTGGACAAAACGACCGATTGCATCACCACCGTCGTCGGTGTAGTAGACACAGGTCTTTGTGTGTCTAGTCACCGCTACCACAGCGTGCGGAATACTGTCATGAATCCGTAGCCTCCTAGTCTTGGTCTGGATGATGATGACTCCCTCGCGTATCTGTCCCTGCGCCTCGTGGATAGTCATGACGCTCGACCCCCGCCCGGTACCATATCCCTGGCTTAACAGCGTCTTCTTCTCCTCTTGTGTGAAAACCAGTTATAGGGTCCCGTCCTGTCTTTCAGGGATTCGAGTGCCAGTGAATCTCTCCATTCTCAGAGAGCGGACAATGGGGTTTGAGGAATAGATGTTTTTATAGACCTCGTTGATGGCGAGTGCAACATCCTTGGGGTTCCGATGCGTGCAAGACAACTCACATGTGATGTGTATGGTCATGTTGGGTCTACAGTACCGCATTACGAACAGGTTGCCCCTGTCAATATACGGTAACTGATTGATATCTCCGACGAGGACCACTTCCTTAGCCTCCGACAGTCGGGCGGCCACTGCTGCACTACATGCTGATACTGTAAGTAGCTCTAATTTCAATTACATTGACTTGCATAATCGGCAATAAATATATATATAAATATTAACCAACAATCACACCACGTTAACCTAGCCCCGTGCTAAGTTCGTGAGAACTTGTGTTACAGGTACTAGGAACGGAAATAAATTTAAGAAATTTATATAAATGCATATATACATAAATACACATCCATGACCCGGTGCAGACATCTATATTCGTAATACAAATTATCTGCACTTAGTGGGATTCGAACCCTCTCATCAGTGACCTCTGCGTGAAGTGTCCAGTTGCCTGACCACTCGACCAGCCGGCCGTCAAAATGTATAGGTAATGACGTAAAAGGTAATGACAAAACGAATATTCATATTTATATATTCAATATATAAATATGTTTATTGTAGAAATTTAATATATATAAAAATTAATGATGATGTCAGCTGTTCTAAATGAATCTGTCAAAGCCACTATTTATTTGATGCTGACGCGTGCGAAGATTCTTTAGAACATCAAGAACTCATACATTTACTTATTTTCATATTATATTAACATTTAATATTAGACTACAATATTGTGCGAAATTTTCAAACAGGTCAGCTAGTATATGATTAAAACTTATTATTCTCCTAACGCGAATGAAATGTATTGGTTCCAGACATTTTCAAGGCCCTTAAAAAGTTTTATCATCAAAAAAAGGTCAAAATGTACCTGAAAATTCCTAGCAACTTACTATAATAGCCATCTAATTTAGGAAACTAAAACTTCGATATTGGCCTCAGCTTTTAAGACGCTTGAAAAGAACTTTGAAAGTAGGACCTAATAAATACTGAGCGAAGTTCAATTTTAGCAAAATTTATCACAAATTTTTGCCTCATTAATTCCTTAATAAAATTAACGATTAAATGAACTCACCTGTTAGTCCTTCCCAATAATGTTATAAATGCGAAAGTTTATGAAGGTGATGGATGTTTGTTACCCTTTCACGCAAAAATTTCTAAGCGATTGCGCTGAAACGGCGTGTAAATAGCTGAAGATCTCAAGTGGAATACTTTTTATCCGCTTGAGTGTCCGGGCAATGACCTTTTAATTTACCAACTGCACAAAACTGCCCAAGGCCTCTCACGTTTTGTTACGTAATTTCCCACTGGTGATCATGTAATATATGTACGTTAACCAACCCGTAGGTGACAGTTGCACTTTGCGTACTAATGCTTGTGTCGAAAAAAAGTTAATATCGGTAATATAGCCATGGCGACCGTTACTTGACACGGGCGCGTGCGGTTATTGCGGTTAGTTTTTAAACTCTTGTCAACTAGTAATTGACACGGGCAGTGGAGCAGTTATCGCGAATATTTTAAAATTTATAAAATTACTCGAGTAATACCACGAGGCTTTGTTATTTCAATCATTTGTGATTCATCATAATTATGTTTCCGTTAAGTCAACTAAATCAAACAAATTTTACCGGCAAAGTATATAATCCTATTAATAATATTATAAATGCGAAAGTTTGTTTGGATGTTTTTTGCTCTTTCACGCAAATAGTACTGAACGGATTTAGATGGCGCAGTGGTCACATTTTTTTATGTTAGTTGGATAGGCGAACTGGCAGACGTTCTACTTGATGGTAAGTGGTTGACGTCGCCCATGAATATAAACTAGTTTACCTGGAACTAGCCCAGGCATGTCATTTATGTGTTACCTATCCAGAGAGATAAGGTGTTAAAGTCTCGGTGCCAGTAATTACACTGTCTGTCTTGCTTTTCTCTCCGAAACACAGCAAAGCTGTGTCACGGGAGAAACAAGCAAGATGGTGGTACACATACAGTCGGGAGCGCGGCACAGCGCATCCCTTCCACCGGTAATCACAGCAACTAACTGATGCACTAGCGACCGCGGTTGCGATTACCAGACATGACAAATATTGGTATTGGCCATGCTGATGGTTATTTGTGATTGTTTGTTGTTTGTTTCCAGACACTCGACACAGGATCTACGTTATAATAGGGGTCGTTAAGTGTGAGGGTAGTCATAAATTTATTTACTTATTTATACACCTCATTATCGCTTTATCTTAGTCAGTCAGTTAGAAGAGATCTTTTAACGACAAGACCGTCCTTTGTACATTTTTTCTCATCTATTTTTTTATTTAACTTGTTTAATTAAATATGTTATACAGATTTTTTTTTTTGGAAAAATGTATTTAATAGGTATTACTATCGAAATAAAAATAATAAATATAAGTGTGATATGATTTATCTACTCACACTTTATTAAGAGTTTGCATGACCATTTATAAATTTGTTTCGTAGCACCACTAAATTTATAGTTCCAAATACAATTAAAACATGTCAAATAATTACTGCAGTATAATAAATAACAATGAATTTATTTCACACACAGCTTAAGCATACAACCACTTATGCGCAAAACTGCAGTTTAAATAATGAATTTTAAAGTAAAATTATAGGTATTGCATTATTATTATTATTTCTTGTTTATTGTACACCTACACACTATTCTTTCTTGCACATACCAAGGTTGGCTGGTAGAAAATGCAGTAGCGTTAAGCCCGCCTTTTGTACACACTTGTTTTAGTGTATCTTTAGTACAATAAAGAATTTAAATAAATAAATATTAGAATAATCTAAGTGAAGGGTGACCGGTCAATATATTTATTATGTAAAGAGTAAAAAAGAACGATGTCAAACACAAACTTGGGGTAATTGGATATTAATTAAAGAATAATAATCAAATATCTTAACAACAAAGTAAAAGAATTAATAACGAGATACCGACTTCGTCTACCGTTTTGTTAACTATGAAAATTAAAATGAATATAGTTAACGTAATATTCCCAGTCGTATATATTAATCGTAGAATTAACGAAATAAATAGTTGGTTGAATATTTTATAAGACAGTGTTTTAATGGATATATTTTGTATTATGTCTTTTGTATTTATTTAAAAAATAGGATGCCTTTAAACATGACGAAAGAATTTTATAATGAAATAAATAGTTACTGAAACAAGTATGCTTAATTAAAAAAATCAAAAAACCCGACTGCGTAAAATACTCTTATTATAAACTAAAAAGAATAAAACAATTTACTAGCTTTCATTTGATACCCATATTGCTACAGTAAGAAAAAAATTCAACTCCCCCCCTCATTCCGCCATTTGCGGGCGCCATTTTGAAAATTTATATAGCCTATGTCACTACTACAATTTAGACAAATCCAACGATACCTCATATGTCAAAAACCGTCCAGCTGTTTGGGCTGTAGGGCGTGCCAAAGAAATGGACATACATACATACATACATACACTCGAAAAACATAACCCTCCTTCTGTCGCAGTCGGGTAATGAAGCCGTTCAAACAAACAGACAAATAAACTCCCAACTTAAGTATTGTATGTAGATATTAGTATGTAAGTTTATTATATAACTGCACAATCTACCCGTTTCTTCCTTTGTTGAACTTTCCTTATCCATGTGGGTTGTCTGGAAGAAATGGCTAAATAGCCATAAGACCGCCTGTTGTACTACACATTCTTGATGAAACAAATTTGTAACTATGCTTTTTATTGTATTTGTGGTGTGCAATAAAGAATAAATAAATAAAACTTATATATTAGTATTTGTAACTTTATCTAGAGAGTAAAGATAACCTTATATATATACATATATATTAATATAATTATATAAATTCATCTATTTCCACTTATCTACCTCGAATTTGAGCGTATTCTTTTAAAGTCGTTTCACTGCTTATTTGTAGATAATACTCCCAAAGTATTATTTAACTTTATATATAGCTGTGCCCGTAGCGTCGCCCGCACAAAAGTTCTTCTATAGTTGTATTTTAACTGAATTTAGGTGCTAACTAACCGTGATCTAGAAAACGCAATCAGCGGCGTCTGTTATCATACTTCAGTATTGCAATTTACGTAAAACTAAAACGCAATTCGATTGACGGTTTTTGACATATGAGGTGTTGTTGGATTTGTCTAAACTGTAGTAGTGACATAGGCTATATAAATTTTCAAAATGCCGCCCGCAAATTGCGGAATGAGGGGTTAATTTTTTTTTCTTACTGTAGCAATATGGGTATCAAATGAAAGCTAGTAAATTGTTTTATTCTTTTTGATAAGAGTATTAAGTTTTAAATAATAATATTTAAGAGTTAGTTTATAATAAGAGTATTTTATACGCAGTCGGGTTTTTTGATTTTTTAAATTATATTATTGATTTTCAACCAAACTTAATACAGACAGACAGACTCAGAAATTTCTGAAATACTTCATTTCTAATCATAAAAACGGGTACAAACCTTTGTTAATCTTAAACTAAAATCTTAATATAATTATACCCATTTTTATCTTTAAAAATAAGGTATATTTGAAAACCGCGAGTGTCTGAGCTTGATTCAAAAATTATTATTTATTATATTAAAACTAGGTTGATTTCTAAAATTATTGAAATATAATTAGTGTTTTTAGATCCCTACAATAATTTTCGTTGAAAATTCTCAAGATAACAGACACGTGAAATTAAGAATTTAATTTTGTTTAAAGATTATAGATAGAACCTTTGCCTTGGAAAGGTACTGTTTGGAAATTCTAGATAAACTCCAATTTGCATCCAATTTGAACAAATATATACCATTAAATATATAAAAAAAATATAGAAGATTTTATTACGATAATATGAAAAATATAACATTCGGCCTTTACTGTTATCAAAGGATAAAGTCCTTATAAAATCATGGAGAGACATAAAAGTGAGTATTATGTGTTTGTATAATATTTATTCTTTATTTGAGGACGTTTATGAGTGAAAATGTTTGGGCCTCTTGATATCCAATTTATGAACATAGCAATAAATTATGAAGGAATATAAAACGGCTGCTCAACGTGATGATGTATATCTATATGTGATGATATCCATATAGGTTATAAATATTTTAGACAATATATTGGCGCTACGTAGCATTGGCAGTCGCGGAACTGATTGCTGCTATGACATTAATACTCGTGTTTCTATTAGCCGTACAGATTGTTGTCTGTATATATAATATATTAATAGCATCATTTTTTTTTGTTTTAAACTAAATTAATACTATTTTCCATAATCTCCTTTTTGCCCTCAAAAAAAAAAAGAAAAAAAAAACCTCGACCGTACCAATCAATCTTCTTCATGACTGCATTCTCTATTTTACATGACATTGATGAAATCATCATTCTGTGCTCTTTTGACACCATTGAAAGCCATTAAACCAAAAGAAAAATAAGAAGATAGATGTTTGTCGCTATCTGTCCGTTTGTGTTTTTATTGTGTACTGACTTTTACTATTTTTGATCTGGGTGTATAGCCTGGTTGTTATTTTTTTAGTTTTTTGTTTTTTTAATCACTTGATACAGATCGTTACTCATTCTACGAAGTTATCCGCCAACCCGCAGTAGCACAACACGGTATAGTTCCAACTTTTCTGTCATATAGAGAAGAGGTATTTTCCCAGCAGTGAGACGTTAACAGGATGATTAATAAATGTTTTATATATTTAAATATAAATATCCAAGTTAGGGGGCGTCCATAAATTACGTGAGGTGTTTTTTTAAATTTTCTGTATTTTCCTTTCGAACGAATTAGTGAATGATCTTAATCGTATTACGCGATTACGCTCAAGATTAAATCTTAAGCATGTACAATCTGGATTAAATGGACCAAAATAGTATATTTTTTTTTGTTTCAATCAGAAAAAAAATTGCGTGATATTTGCCGAGACCCCCCCTCTCTCCAACGTAAGATTAGATGAGATTTGACTCGACCCCCTCCCCCCTTTAAACACCTCACGTAATTTATGGACGCGCCCTTAAGTAAAAGAAAAAAAAACAGCTAATCAATAATTTTAACCTGAATTGTAGCAATAGAATATTTAAAATTTAAATTAACTTTGGTAAAATTTTATTATTAATAACCTAATTATCATTTCCTTGTAAGAAAAAGTTATCTTAATAAAAATTAATTATGACTTAAAAACTTCGACTTTAAACCTTGTTTTTATTTATATTAATTATTTTACCTTTTTAGTGTATCAAACAACTTCAACAAAGTTTTTTGATTAATATTTGAATTTTTTAATTATTTTTTAAGCTAGAGTAATTAATATTATTACTAACTAAATAAAAATATCTTAAACGAAACTTTTGTGGAACTTAATTTTGATTAATTGATAAAATAAACATTGAAGCAAAGATATTAAAATTATTAGGTGTAATTAAGTATTTTGAAATAAAAGTTACAATGAGTTTAACGTTAACTATAATATTATGGTTCTTAAAAATAACTTGAGAATAATAAGGAGATAATCTTGATAGAATTCCAAGCCTTAAAAGAGAAGGTTAAAGCCGCTGAAAAAAATATCTTTTGTTTCACAAATGTGGGTGAAAAATGTAACTAAAAAATTTAGCAGCTTAGACTTGAAATATTAGTGTGGATAAGTATAATCTTGACGAAGACTACTGCAATACATTACTTGGATATTTCATGATATAGCTGATTAAAGTTTTGAGCATTCTGAACCGAACTCAAGTGAATTAAATCAGCCTATACATCCCACTGCTGAGCAAAGGCCTCTTCTCAATATACGAGTAGGAGAAGGGTTGGAACTTAATCAACTACGCTGCTTCACTGCGGGTTGGCGGATAATTTCTCTACTACGAGTATGAGGAACGATTGTTATCAGGTGTTTATTAAAACAACCGGGATCGATAGCTTTACGTGCTCTTCGAGGCACGGTGGGGGCAACCCACATGGATATCCAGCCAGACACAAATACTCGTACAACTAGCTCCCTGCCTGCATTTAATTAATATCATTACTTTTTTTTTATTGAGTCGAATCGAATTTAAACGAATCTAGGCATAATTTGAGTTTGTACTACGAACTGAGCTCTGGTTACTCTTTATTCCGAAATTTGGCACGGTTCCTTTGGAAGATGGAATGAAATTGGTTCAGTTTTTTTTTTTTATGTTTCAATAGAGAATCGCAAATGATTACACGATTCATTAGGTTTCTTTCAGTGAGTTCGTGTGGCAAAAGTGTATCGAACTCTTTTGTAAAGCCAGACTTTTTCAAATGAGTGAAAACTATTTTTTGTCAGTTCCTCGGCTATGTCGTAACTACTAATATGCCGATCTTGCTCTACTTTTTCAAAAATGGCATCAACTTTATCCGTATGAGGGCGACCAGAGCGAGATGAAACTTGGCATCAAAATTCTAAGACTCTAATCGCTTTAACAAACTTTGTGCTACTCTTACTGACACTTAAAAGTTACAAATGTTCGTGGTTTGAGTCGCATTTTTCAATTTTTTTGTAATAAAATTAAAACCAGCCAGATACCAGATATAATAGTTCTACCAAAAAGTTGATGATTTTTTCAAATTTTATACATACAAAGACGAAAATACTTTTTCTCCGATCTATTATATTAGTACAATTAAAAATAAATAAAGAACATTTGCAACATATGGCTGATTCTATGACATTAGACTGAACTAATATTAAGACTTAAAAATTATAGACTATCTTTACTATCGAGCCGTGCGGTGACCGGCAGAGAAGAACAACAGGATAGTGTGGGGCCCTCATCCACTACAATAACCCGCCGTGCGCCCTCACCCGCCCTTACAAGGCGGACCATAGGTACCGCGTACGTTGCTACGTAGCCTGTAGGCGGCAGCTTCATCGGGTACTCTCCTGTGCGACGCCCCGCGCCCTTGGGCATCACACCTTCGCGGTAGGCTATTTCGACGGACGGTGGGCAATCAGCATCGCTAGCCTCGGCCTCGGCTAGGGCGGCATTAGGCGCATGTGAGCGATAGTATATACAGGGTGACTGGTTAGATACTATCAGTACTTAAGGAGAATAATCGGTACATGATTCTCATTCAAATTATGTAAAAATATAACATAAATATTAATAAGCTTCTAAGTAAAGTTGACCAACAGTTATCTAATTATTTACGCGTCGTCTGGACACCCTAGTTTCCACGCGATAGTTTACTTACGTCCAAACACCGCCAAGTGTTAACAGGGTTAGCGGATAGTTCCCTACCATAAGTAACGATCGTTATCTTGTCTATGATAACAACAGGGATCGACGGCTGTACATGCTCTCCGAGGCACGGTAGGGAGACCCACAAGAACATACACCCAGACCGGAAAAAAAATATTTGTACAAATACAAATATCGGTCCCGAGCGGGAATCGAACCCGTGACCACCAGCGCGTGGCATTGCAGTTGAGGCAACTACTCGCACCACTACACCAGAACGTCGCGCGTCGTGTTTTCATTTAATAATAATTAATTAATTTAAATAGTTTTTAAATGTAATTTTTAATAGTGTTTTGTGTAAAAGTTTCCTAAAATTTTTTAGGAAAGATCAATTTTTTTCTTTTTCAAATCGCAAGATCATAGAATAAGATCAGATTTTATAGAAGATTTTTTTATACGTTGAAAAATGATAGTTACTTTTGAAAATATTTAAACAAAAAAAAAAAAAAAACAACAAAATACAATAAAAATAAACTTTGTCATTTGTTGAACAGCTAACTGTTGTTTATTAAATAAAAGCAAGCAATAATAGAATCAAGCCATCTAGCGACCAGTAGCCAAAACAATTAATTGATTATAATATTGGCAGACGTAATAGTTCTGCTATATTTCACTTGGTGTCGCAATAAGAGGGCTGTACTCAGAATTTTTTGTTAATCATAGGTGTGATTTGAAGTTGGATGGCACACACGGCTACATAATATTATCATGAATTACTATTCTTATTATAGCAAGAAAGAAGATATTTTTTACTACATCACATTACATAATTTAAATATTGAACGTCAAAACCAACTACTACCGGTTCGAACCTTAGCCCAGAATATTAAATTACATAATTAGAATTTTCACTACAATAATTCGACTGAAATTGCCTCGGAAGAACACCTTATTCGCTGAGTGAGTGAGCTATCTTCAATAATAAACTTCCAATAAACTCGTAGTCAGTGTCCGACTTAAAAAAAAATTCTAAGTACGACTCTGGGAGACCAGTAGTTTTGCTACTTGCCGATAGAGGCATGGTAATCACCGAACTTTCTAGACAAAATAAATAATTTACTTTAAATATTACTTACGAGTGGAAAGATATGTTTATTCCATTTGATTTTGATGTGATGAGCAACAAATTCGTTGACTAGGTAAATAATGTAAACTTTGAACAAAAATAAATATGAACTGTTTACCTATCTTGGTATTTCCGGCGTATTTAAAATGGAATCATACTTATTTACAACGATTGTCAATCATTAAACTACCTATTTACCTACATAACTACACTAACACACACACAGTCACTTTTAACAGTTTCGAAAGCAATGGTGATTCTGCATTTGTGTATTGATAAGCCATACCTAATTACTAATGACAGATTACACTCACACACGACAGATTAGGTATACGCGTATGATCGATCACTAGACGCGCAGGAGCCGGGACGACACGCGCGTGCACGCCATGCCAAGGCTTATGCCTTACTGACCTAGTGACCTACTAGCGGAATTCGTCGAGCGAATTACTGGGAATTAGGCCGGCTTCAAACATCCGAATGTCTCTCTGAATTCATATTATTAATTCAGAAAGCCCGGAATTCCATACAATATCAGTATTCTCCACATACATTATGATTTTTATTAATATTATGAAAAGATTACCGCTTATTATTTATTAATTATTATTATTTATTAGTATATTATTTATTATTTTTACATAATATTTATTCCACGTGAATTACATTATTTTAAATTAATAAATTAGTATTTTTAAGAAACTTTTAAAAACGATAGCCAAAAAGTAAGTACATGAAATTTTTGAACGCAATATTAGACGCCTGCGGTGGCCTTAGCCGCGGGGCGGGAGTGCGGGTGCTAGCGGCACAGTGAAACACCACATCGCACGCGCCGCCGGCATGACTGGAAATATACCTACGTCGCCTCATTTGTTTTGAATTGAAATATATGAGAATTTGGTCAAAAATTAAGTGCCTATTTTTTTCACATGATTCGAATGAGCGAGGATCATGTGCCGGTTATTCTCCTTGAATATTGATGGTAATTCACCAGTCACCCTGTATAATATACTAATATGATGATGATGATCTTTATTATCTATCTTTGTACAAACATCCAACTATATTTATTTCATATCATTGTATTTCTCTATTTTGTCTTTTCGTGTTGCTGCTGACATATCGTTTTAAATTTAAATCCGAAAAGTTTCTGTACCGACACGTACTGTACAAACAAAACAGAAATCAGAAGTGGCTTTAGTTTTCTGCAAGAATTATGATTCATTTACAAACATGATGATGAACAAGATGTCTCAGTAGAATCATTAATTTAAATTACGTAAGAAATAAATTAAAATTTTTGAATCTTATTGTAGGATTGTAAAATTATTCGCCACTTAGTTTTGTGGATCTGGACTAGAGATGGATGTGCCACCAGCTCTGGTTTGATGCTGATAACGTGCACAGTTCGTAGCAAAAATTCCGGATACGGACCGGTAGGGGTGCGTGAGCCTAGAGCGCTTACGGTGCCCGCGATAGAAGATATAGATATCTGTGATGACCTGACGATGACTTTGTCGAAACCGGTGTAATTTATAATTAAAATGAAATAAAATAGTGGAAAAGTGTAAAAAAAGATTGTAGTATTATTAGTTAACATAGACATATGTTAACGATCGTTACTCATAGTAGGGAAATATTTGCCAACCCGCAGTAGAGCAACGTGGTGGATTCAGCTTTGCTCAGCTGTGGGACGTTTACAGGCTGTTTAATTTTTTTTTTTTTTTTTTTTTTATGAAATAATTTGAGCGCGTTTGACTTCTATCTTGTCTGATGGTAAACAAAGATGAAGTCTAAGGTGGAGCACGCAAACTCAAATAGTGCCTGTTCACTCTTGCCTTAAAAATCCCTAAATTGTACGTATCGGGAAACAGCGACGCAGGAAGAGAATTCCATTCCTTTGCAGTTCTAATAACGAAAGAAGATGCGAACCGCGAGGTGCGAACCGGAGGAATGTCGACCACGTATGGATGAAATCCCCGTCCACGTCGTGTCGTCCGATAGTGGAATGGTGCTGGGGGAATCAATTCGTGCAATTCCTGTGCACACTCACCGAAATGCAACCTGTAGAAGACACACAGACTAGCAACCAGACGGCGATGTTCGAGGCTCTGGAGCCGTCTTGAAGCAAAATTTTAGTTTAGTTCTGCAACAATATCCTGCTAACATTATTACAATTGAAATGTTCTCAGTTAAGCTAATACTTCAGAGCTATGTCATTTTTTCTGTATTTTTTGATCTTTGACACATCACACCAATATTTTCATACGAATCCAACCATCATATTACAATCATATCGTCTATCGTACTTTAAAATCTATTGTCGAATACATAAAGCTCAGAATTGCATGCATACATTCATTTATAGAAAACGAGATACGGAGCTGGAAAAAAAAAATAGAATATTTTGTTACAAAACACGAATTCAAAACGAGCTTCGAATTTACAACTCATATGAAAACATACGAGTATTAGAATAATATTTCACAATGAAACTTGCCCGAAATTTACATAGAATTTGTTTGATTTAAATTCGTTGTATAATAAAAACACAATTGCTTTATGAACACGATGCGATAATGTAAAGAATAAAAATACAATGCAATTAGCAGATATCATACAGATTTTCAGGTACCTATGTATGTATTAAATGCTTTTATCTTTTAATGAATTTCATTTTATTTATACGAGTATGTAAAGGAATGAGATTCCTTTGAGTTTTTATATAAAGTATAGTGTACCTGTTTTTAACCGACTTCAAAAAAGGAGGAGGTTCTCAATTCATCTGTATTTTTTTTTAATAGCAGTAGTGACATGTATTGTTTATGAAAATATTTTGACACTTAATTATAGTCAATTATAAAAGAAATGTTTTATTTTATATAGTTTAATTTAAATGAGTCGGTTAAATAACTTTGAATGTCGTTTCTTTGTTTTTTCAGAGCAACACATACTTTAATTTGCCGATTCTGAGTATTCACTAAGATAATCGTTATTATATATATTTAATATTTGTTAGTTTATTATAAGGATATTTCTTATATTTTCATTCACATGTGTATCTTGTATAAGTATTAGTATGTAGATATTAGTAAGTTTATTATATAACTGCACAACCTACCCCGGTTTCGTTGTTGAATTATCTTTTAATTTTGGGTTATCTGGAAGAAATGACTAATTAGCCATAAGACCGCCTTTTGTACTACAAAGTATTAACTTAACTTAGGTACTTGTAACTATGCTTTGTTATGTACTTGTGGTGTGCAATAAAGAACAAAAAAAAATTTAAACCCTACACCATCCTCAAATTTACACACAGTCATTTAGTATTAACTGTACACCGTCGTCAGTGTATACACAGAATGCCTCTGTGAGAAATCACATATCTATAGTGCTAACACTTGCTAGAATTAAACCATTAGTGTTACGCTTTTGTCAAATATTGACTGACCCGTTGGC
The DNA here is from genome assembly GCA_036937285.1 of Euphydryas editha. NCBI lineage: Eukaryota > Metazoa > Arthropoda > Insecta > Lepidoptera > Nymphalidae > Euphydryas > Euphydryas editha. The sequence continues at coordinate 20,591,761 of JAUPFZ010000008.1, read as the reverse complement.
GCAGTTTGCAGTGACCCTGTTTTCTGCTCAAGGGGTTGTGGGTTCGAATCGCGCCCCGAGTCTGTATATTTATTTTTAAAAAAAGTATATCAGTCGGCTGTTACCTAAAACACAAGCATTAAGTTGCCTACCTTAGGAACAGAAGACCTTGTGTGTGTGTTAAATATATTTAAAAAAAAAAAAAGTAGCAGAAAAGGATGGAAGGAATGTTTCACACTACCGATTCGTTTCACAAACGTCGATTTTTTATATCAACCACTTTAAGATGCTTTGCTTCCAGTGTCGTATATTAAATAAGTTGTAAAGGTAGGTATTGACAAACATAAAACAAAAAAAAATCTTTATAACAGTAGCATAATCAGTTTGTATTAATATTAATGTCTCTATGGTAATATGATATACGTATATGTGCAATTCCACCCGCTTTCAGAAGCTCAGACGTAATACCGTCCTCACCCGGTGCCTTATTGTTTTTAAGCTGTCCCAGAGCCATATTAATCTCGTGCAAGCTGATGTCCGGGATATCTTCGGAATAAGCTCGGGTAAGCTCGGCTCTTTGTGGGTCTCCCCACTGTGCCTCGGAGAGCACGTATAACCGTCGTTCTCGGTTGTTATCAAAGATACCTGATAACGATCGCTACCCATGGTTGGGAAATTATCCACTAACCCGCAGAGGAGCAGCGTGGTGGATTAAGCTCCAAACTTCTTCTATATGGAGAAGAAGCCTTCGCTTAGTAGTGGGTTGTTTACAGGCTGATACAGATACATATATGTGCAATTTATAAATAAAGATATTTTTCACATAGGGAACCACGTGTGTTAAAAATAATGTACTAATAAGGAAATTCATACTTAAAAAATTAAAATATATAATTTAATTTTTTTTTTTGTGGAAATCCAGATAAAAATACGTAAACGATGCTTAAATATTTTCCAATCGACCTGATTCTCGTAGTTAAACATTAAATCTTTCCTGTAAAACAAATTCTTCTACTCATACAAAGTGCCCTTCATAAATTATACCGTCTATTAATTCCTATAAGAGAATAAGTAGGAAGTAAGTAATATATAATTTAATTGTTTTGTAAAGTACTTATTATTAGGATGTAGCATTTTTATTATATTCGACGCTTAAATATACGTGTCTTACGGAATATGTTTACATATTTTTGCTTTTTATATCTGCGTAGCTGGTAAAAAAGTGCGTTCCAGTGTTGGCATACTTATTTCGTGTGTATATATATGTAGATTACATAATTATATATATGTAGATTATATGAAAATCAATAAAGCGTTATAAATAATTTATCACATCCACAAAAATGAAAACCACCCGTTCTTTTCTAATATCTTGACAGTCAAATGTCCTCTCATAGTTGTAAATTAAAACACGATTAAATATTCTAGGTGATGGGACTTTATTTTACTTTTACGTTATAATAAAGTAAAATAATTATTTTCATAAATAATTACAATGCTTTAATTATCCACTTCAAATCGAACCACAGCTAAGCGTACATTTCCTCATATACAGTATTTCATGTGACGTCATAATTCCTCCGCAAGGTTATATGAGCTTAGTGTATTTCTACGTGCTTCAATAATCATAGACATTATCGTACTCTCAAAGGAATGGATGGCTTTTCATTTATATGACTAGCTCCGTCCCTAGTGATTTCAACCGCGTTGACATTTGTGCAGGGCCGAATTTAGAGTTGTGGAGGCCCGGGCAACGGAAAAGTGGAGGCCCCTTGATCTGGAATTGAATTGTATTTTTTTTACTTCTTTCAAAAAAAAATGACGACGAAAAAAAAATACAGGTCATCGCGATCTCACGCCAATGTATTATCATTGCCGGGTGGACATATTCCTAACATAAAAAAAAGGTAATTACCTATTCCTATTTCTAAAAAAAAGGTCGTCCCAACTCCGGACCGCTCTAACTCGGTCGGCTCTATTATAGAAGCCCCTCTTTTGTGGATGTGGGGGCCCCTATTATGTGGGCACCCGGAACAGTTGCCCCGCTTGCCCTCCCCTAAATCCGGCCCTGCATTTGTGCATTGTATTATTCTATAGTCTGCGTGTATGTGTCTATCTCTCTGTGTGTGTGTGTGTGTGTGTGCTTTTGTGTGTGTGTCTGTGCTTGTATTTAGCTACTGTTATATGAGTCGTAGCATTATATTTGATAACCTACCTTACTTCTTAATTGTTTAATTTTCTCATGGTAATTTATTTTAAGTACTTTAAAGATCAACTGCAATAATCCTTTCTTGCGATAAAAACATACTTTTTCAACTATAAAAGAGGTGACAACCCTAAACTGAATCGTACTGAAACAGCCCGTAAACATTCCACTTCTGGCCTCTTATCCAAATAGGAAAAAGTAAGAAGTTCAATTCACCATATTGCTCCACTGCAGTTTGGCGGCTATGTATTAATATATTAGACATATTACCTACTATATAATTATGTAATACCTTGATGACGATCGTTTCTCTTGAAATGGAAATTATTCTTGTTTAAAAAGTCACTAAGCTGCTCTAATGTATTTCGGAGGTCAGACGGGAATTTATTAATCGTTTTTTATAAAAACCAGAGCAGGTAGGCTGTTGATCCAGCCTAGAATTATAAGAAGGCTTTAGTATAAATTCGGATAAATAATTACGCAAAGAAAATTTAATTAAAATTACAATCATGCTGGTGTTGGGATACGAGTAATCTACTTACACTTCTGGTCAAGGTATAAGTTCTATGTTGATCTTCCCACCGTGTCTCAGATAGCATGTTAAGCCGACAGTCCCGGTTGTTATAACTGACACCTGATAACGATCTTTACTCCTGCCCGGCTAGCATGCGCGCTCGACAAAATGTTGTCTCCCCCTTTTCTCGTATTATCTCAGTAGCTAATATGCGTGCACGTGATACTCTTCTCGTTACGTCAATAGAAGAGATAACATTAAGTTTTAGATATATGTAGTATTTATCTCTACGGGAGCTAACATGACATAGTAATTTTGTCGAATTTTGATAAAGTAATAAGAATTAATTTTCTTCGGAAGAGAATTTTGTCTCCCGTAGTGCGCATGTTAGGGTAATCGAGAAAATACTCTCTCTCTCTCTCTCTCTCTCTCTCACTCTCTCTCTCTCTCTCTCTCGTCAAGTGATATCTCGGTACGCATGCTAGCCCGGCTGGTAAGATAAATATTCGCAAACCCGCATAAGAGTAGCCTGGTAGATTAAGCTTCGACCCTTCTCATATATGGAGAAGATGCCCTTGCCCTAGTAGTAAGACGTTTACAGTCTGTTCCAATTGTGAACCGAATTGAATCAATTTCAATTCATTTCAGATCAAAAGAAAAAAAATTAAAACAATACAGTTGAAATATAGTATTTACTTTTAAATTAATTAAAGCAATATTTGTCGAACAAAAGATATCAGACAAACGAAGCGATTTGTAATTAATCGGTACAAAGTCCCCGAAGTCAAATATTTTCTCTCAATTCGGATCTCGATCAAGGCATTCATTTGCCAATATTATGTTTTCTTCAAGGCTTTTCTTAACTTTTGAAGGATGTATTAAATAATTATTTATATATTCCAATATCTTTTTGATGCGAGATAAATTAACTTTGATATTATATTCAAGGTATCAAAGGTAATTTGAGGAATCAAAATATTATATATAGTTAATAGAATTAAATCTCAAAATAGATTATTAAGATAACAAAATTAATTATCTATGATCAAGTTATGCTCTATATCAAATGAAATTTAAGGAATTAAAATAAGATAAATGATTATTGAATTAAATGTTAAAATAACTTATTTAAATAACAAAATTCTTATTCAAAACGAATTTTCAAATATTGTAATTAATCAATAAAGTATATTTTAACATAAACTAATTTAATTTGAATTTCAACGGGGAAATGCTACTAGTATTCTTGGCACCATTCCACGCGGGCATGATTTATACCAAAACTGTTTGTAAATAATTATTTTAAGTTTTAAATTGTAAATATGTTTAATATTGTAAAATTTCTTTAATAAAGATTATTTAAATATGATATTAAGATATATTACATATTTATATTACATTTATATTATCTAATATAGATGATAAAGGCACAGCTCAAGAGAAAGGAGAGAAGAGATAGAGTTCAAGAGTCCAAGACCTGCTTTGACATGAGTGTCGCTGAACTTTGTTAGAAGATTCAAAGGTCACTGAGAATGGTTATAACTAAATAGCAAACTTTTTATCCTGTATCTTTGGAGAGAATTTATAAAAAATATTTAAAAATGGTATAAAAATAAATAATATTTTAAAAGTTGAAGTTAAATATAACTCCACAAAATGTAATTCGTTATAATTGTTTATAAGGCAATGCATGAGGAGCAGTTGAGTAGCGTTATTAATTTCACTGCGTATCATTTTTCTCACGGGGTAATAGAACTTTTCTACAGCATTAAGATGTTTTCGAAACGAAATGACGAAATTACTTTTATAATTTTGGCTTGATGATCCAATTATAGATGTTCTGTACGCCAACTAGTTCGAAATTCATGCAATATATGATATTTATTATTTACCCAACAAAATAAACGCATATTTAAGAATTTTAAACGAGCGTAATGGCAAATCTTATGGCTAAAGTTCCTACCGTTTAAATTTAAAATTGATTTATTTATATTTAACTAGTCGCCAGCCCCGGCTTCGCCTGTGTTATGTTTACGTACCTAAACCATCCTCACGAATCACTCTAGTTATTTGTGAAAATCGCATGAAAATCCGCGTAGTAGTTTTTGAGTTTATCGCGAACAGACAGACGGACTGACGGACTGGCGGTGGACTGTTATATGAAAACAAAACCCCATATTTATAAGGCCATTTACAACAATAAATTAAATTTTAAAAAAATTATTATAACATAAACATTCAGTCCAATATATATTAAGAAACAGAAATAAGGGCTTGCAAACAATTGTCTCTTGTTAACATTGAGTCACTCCCATTGTATACTACTTACATACTTACCGTATAGTCCATGCATAGCCTTAGACGCTTATTTGAAATATTTCCTATAATTTAAGCAAATATAAAAATTTTACTTGCAATTGACACCGCACAAATACAGCAAAAAGTCACTAAAGCTGATGCTATACGAAGTTGACTTTAAAATAAATTATACGAACAGCTATCAGGTCGTGTGGATGGCAGATGGTACAGTTCCGTAGTTATGCAAATTACACAAACCGAAATTATTCGAGCAGTCACTTCAATCAACTTTGGGTCATGAATTTTGTATGGGCGCAACTGTTAATAAGTGTTTAAAACTAGGCTTTAATTACTTTTTAACCGACTTCAGATAGGTGGTTCTCTCTTTGTTTGTATGTGTTGTATATAAGTAAGGATGTATATGTGTATGTAGAATAACAATTTACTCAAAAAGTGGTGATCTGATTCAGATTGAAATCGCGCTATTAAAATGCAAACTTTGACAAGTTATTGATATATGAACTAGTGTCCAAGGCTATAAGAAACCCGGTTTGTTGACTCAAAATTAGGAGACAATCAGTGAAAAAATTCAAACGGTGTGACATGTAGTTCGAAACTGTATTATATTCCAATAATAATTATTCTTGGAGTAGACTTTTGCCTCGCAGTCTCTTTGCTCTGTCACCTACAAGCTCTTTAAGTACAGTAAACTACATTGTTTTTAAACTAAAATTACAAGAACTGTAACTGAACTGTAGTTATGTTTTATTTGACAAAATTCAAAACCATGTTACCAGAAAATCGGTAAATACCTACAAACATAATTTTACTACAGACTCTGAATATAACGCTCTCGGCAACAGGCTTTGGATTGGCTGGTATTATTATTCAATAAATTGTTTCAAATTTAGTTCAATAATATGTAGAATACTTGATAATGTAAATTGAATATTTCGGGTCAGAAATTTCTTTAACTTGTCGATATTCACTGGATTTAGACAAGACACAAGAACCTATATATAACTGATTAATTTAAGACTATTAATCTATACTTATAAAAAAAAAAAACATCAAAGATATATGATGCTACAGGCTAGGACACTTTTAACTTCTTATACCGAAATTCATCAAATTTTCTTTGAAACAGGGATAAAAGTCAAAATATTTACTTAGTTGCAATTCATTAACGGTAGTTCGATTTATTTATTCCTTTTCTTTCTTTTTTTTTGTCAGATACTTTTAAAAGATACTTTTAAAAAGGTTCGCGTATATTTTTCAACGTCTTTGATATGTTGTGAAATTACAGACGTATACTTAGCTCCTAAGGGTTCAGTAGGTTCACGAAACTTGAAACCCAGAATATACAGAAACCGTTGAACGTACGACTCATTTTAAGCTAGCGTATATATGTAGCGTACTTTATCTAATAGGCTTGATTAAAAATATATCAATTGCGAATGAAGTCACAGTGATTGCTAGTTCTAAATAAAACTGAGGCAAGTTTAATTGAAATGAACAACAATGAATATAACTTGAATAAATTTAAAATTTTAAGTTGTTCAGTCACCTTAATGGCTATTAAAATTAATTTATTATTTAACTGAAGAAATTATTCCTTTGAAAGCATCTTAGGTCGAGTAAGGTAAAATTTAGAAACTTCTTTTCAAACTTTAATTGTTTTATTTATTAATTTGGGTAAGACAAAATCTTGACACTCTTAAAAATATTGTTTTTGAACAAACTGATTGCTTCTAATGAAACACAATAACAGACACTAGTTTATAACATATAATTGTTTATATTTTTGAACACTTGATACAGTATTCAAATTAAGTTTTCAATTTAACAAATTCACTTGCCCTATATAATGTTTTCTGTTAACGAAACCATAGCACGATTATCGACCTACAACGCCATCTATGGAACTCGAATGCAACTATTTACTAACTCATCTCTCTCATCAGCCTATAGCAGTCCACTGCTGGACGTAGGCCTCCCCAAGCTCGCGCCAGACATCCCGGCTTTCCGCAATCCTCATCCAGCCAACACCGGCAATCCTACGAAGATCGTCGGTCCAGCGGGTCGGAGGGCGTCCCACACTGCGTTTGCCAATACGTGGTCTCCACTCCAGGACACGTCTGCTCCAACGGCCATCGGTCCTACGACACAGGTGACCAGCCCACTGCCACTTCAGCGTGCTAATCCTCTGGGCTACGTCGGTCACTTTGGTTCTCTCGCGGATAGTCTCATTTCTGATCCTATCTTTGAGAGAAACGCCGAGCATAGCCCGTTCCATGGCACGTTGAGCGACTTTAAATCGGTGGACCAGTCCCTTCGTCAGTGTCCACGTTTCAGCACCGTATGTCAACACAGGTAGGACGCATTGCTCGAAGACTTTCGTCTTCAAGCTTTGCGGAATCTTCGAAGTGAAGACCCGACAAAGCCCGCCAAATGCCGCCCAGCCCAACTGAATCCTCCTCTCGGCTTCCTTCTCGAAGTTGTTTCGGCCCAGTTGGATGGTATGGCCTAGGTAGATATAATCCTGAACAACTTCGAGGAGGATACCATCAACCGATACCGGTCTCGGTATGACATGCTTGTTAAACATAACTTTCGTTTTATCAAGATTCATACCAAGACCGACTCGTCGGGAAGACTCATTTAGGCTGCTCAACATTTGGCCTAGCTCCTCCAACGTCTCCGCAAAGATGACGATATCGTCAGCGAAACGAAAGTGAGAGATGTAGTCGCCGTTGACGTTGATGCCTCGTCCCCCCCAGTCCAGGGTTTTAAAGACGTCCTCTAGCGCAGTGGTAAACAGTTTCGGTGATATGACATCGCCCTGTCTTACCCCGCGCCGAAGGAAAATCGGTCTTGTCTGCTGGTCCTGGATATGAACGGTCATCTTCGCCGCGTCGTACATACACCTTACTAACTCAGCGTTAAACTATTTATCGATTTAACAGTTTAAAAAATTTTACAATTATTGAGAAATTGACATATTTTTAGTTACCATAACGTATCATACTTATAGTCAAATTAACTTTGCGAGAACAAACATAATTATACTGTAAAGCATAAACTGTAAAAAAATCCATAAAAGAAATCTAAATGTCTGTCTTATAGTATCGAACAATCTCAATATCATTTACTTGCCTAACTATCGCGAATAATTTGGACCTTAATTATCCCGCAAGGAATGACAAATGAGTTTACAATTAAATCTCTAAATCCAAAATTATCCACAAAAAGCTCTCTCCGTATATAATTAGAAATGTCAATTATGTATGTCATTGCTTAGATTTACATTCAATTTTTTTATATATTTGGCATTAAAAACGCACTTAGTTTATTTGCGTTTAAAGGTATATTTTTTATAGTTTTCATTTATTTTAAATAAGATATGTACATGTGAAAATGCATTGTTTATTTCATCAAAAATATTTTCTCCTAAAATATGCCCTTTTTGACGAACGTTCTGGTGTGGTGCGAGTAGTCGCCTCAACGCCGGCGGTCGCAGGTTCGATTCCTGCTTATAACAGATATTTGTATTTGTACAAATATATTTCCGTTCTGGGTGTATGTCTTTGTGGGTCTCACTACCGCGCCTCGTATAGCAAATAAAGCCGTCGGTCCCGGTTGTTATCATAGACATTTGATAATGATCGTTACTCATGGTAGGGAAATTATCTCCCAACACGCAGTGGAGCAGTGTGGGGATTTCAGCTCCAAGCTTTCTCCATTATGGAGGCTTTTTCCCAGCAGTGGGACATTTACAGGCCGATTCAGTTCAGTTTAGTTCATATGCCATTTTTCTAACCTAAGATATCTATTAGTTACTTTTATGCCTTTTGACAACAAAGCATTTGTGCTACTTACTCTTATCAATATATTTTTTTTGTGGTTTTCTTATCGTCGACCAGTCTCATATTATCGAAAAAAAATTATGACTCAATTATGACACTATCATGACTCATACATGAACTGATAGAATACAAAATATGTCATTAACAACAATTGTAATGTCATTGATTGGATACCAATCTACCATTGTGACACAATTATAATATCAGGATACCGTACCCTGCTAGTGTAATGATTTTGTTTTTCTTAAAATATAATCAAAAGTAAATTAATAGATGACATAAAAGATTGTATCTCATAAATTATGTAAGTTGAACTTGGAAAGCCTTATAAGTCTAATACAGTTTTCCCTCGCCTCTCTACCTTCAATTGAAAAGTAATCTCCTTTCGACAAAGTGATTTCTAATACAGAAGTACGAAGGCGAACATTCGTTGTTTTTTTTAGTAACGAATAAATATGGGCACTTCTGTGAAATGCATATTGATTTATATTTTACTTTTATTTAGTAGTTACCGTTAGGGATTAATAAAATGACGGGTTTGTTTTTAATGGACAATTTAAAAGGATTATTAACTAGATCTCAATGGTATGGACGTTTTAGATTACTACTCTAGTTGTTTGAGTTCTAGTGTTATGTAATATAGTTTGCAACTCAGTGTACGGGCCTGTTTTTGCGAAATAACTGATACTAGCATTAACAATCTCGTATCATAGGTAGGGATGTTCATGTAAGAAAATATAGATTTTTTTTTAATATAATATATTGTATTGTTGTATCGATACTTTGTGATATATCAATATTTTATCAGAAGTAATTTGATTATATTTAACTATTCTTAGAATATGTACGCAAAATAGTCTTCGCTTGCACGTATCGATATAAAAAATATATCGATTGCTCCTATATATTTTATTGATATGTATATATTTTATTTGCACATATACTTATATATTTTATAAAATATCGTGCACTCCTAATCACAGGTCCGCTAGCTCGGCTGGCAGTGGTGAGCACGATTTCCACCCCGAGTCTGGGTGTAATACTTATACATGTTTTATGTATAGTATACGTACATTTATTTAAAAAATATTTAAAAATATTTGTGTATTTATTTATATATGAGTCAACTGTTACCTAAAATACAGGCAATAAGTTGCCTAACTTAGGGACAGTCTACCTTGTGTGTACGTTACACATGTTTATTTATTTATCACTTTCAATTTAGTAACAACCATTGAGGTCTTCTATTGAATATCTTTAGAGCTCAATATGAGATCACTACTATGTTTTAACGAGACCACCAAGATACACAATACACTTTTAGAAAAAAAAACGCATATCAGCCGAGTCATTTTGTTGTGTTTAATCATCATATACTGATTTTATCAACATAAAGCTATTTCTGAATTTAAACCATTCAAACAAATAAAATATTTTTCATAATATGTTTAGAATCGATGAAGATATCGACGAACATATAAAAATAAAACATACATTTAGCTGAACATAGAAGCTCCTCCATTTTCGACGTCGGTTAAGAATACCTTTCCATTCCAATAACAATGAAAAATTACCCTCCGAATAGATTAGTTCGCATTTTTTCCGAAATTCCGTACATAAATCTCTTTGTGCAAAATTTTCATTTTTTTTTTCATGGATGAGATATTCTGTTGAACGCGGACTGGATGTGGGATAATTATTACGTCCGCTCGCAATCGAAAAAAACGCCCAATATCTCAAATACTCAAAATTACAGAATTAGTGTAACTAACTTGTTTTCTTTCCGAAATTATGTTATATGCTGCTGCTATTGCTGCTGCTGTATTTTTAATTAGCATGAAGTAGCTCCATTTCCTACGCCAAAAAAGAGAGTCGGAAACTGTTATTTATGGAGATTTATTTTGATAGCAAGAGGATTCGACAATTATCCCTATATTCTTTTTTAAGCTGACAGGCTCGTTCAAAATGTGTGTTTGACATTTGATGAATGAATTTAAAACGAGCAGTTGATTTTAACTAAATTACGACGGAGTTGCTTAATTAGATGTATTAATATGAGTAACAATGGGAAAAATTTCTTATCTATATTTTATATAAGAAAAACTAAGAGATAGTATTTTGAAAAAATATATACATATTTATTTGAAAATTTCGAATGAGAAATAAAAGAGACAAGAAGCAACACAGTGAAACCGCGTGAGATATCAACATAAAAGTTTAAGTAAAAAGGCTGAACAAATAATGAATAACTTTTTTTTTTTTTGTCGCAGGGGAATCCATTTACGGATGATATCCAGGATGCCCGGGTCGGCAGTCCTAGACCTATGTCGGACTCGGTACTTTGGGAGTGCAATACCGTACTAAACCCCTGCGGGAGCCTTCAGCCGCTTTAATTGGAGGGTCCCGGATCTGCAGGCAACAGGATCCCTCCAGCGACAGGCTGGCCTCGGCGAAAAGGCCAGACTTCTCCTCCATGGGGACTGTCCGACTCACCTCTGAACAGTCCCGACGACGTCGTGTCTAGCAGGACCGGGTTCCCATCCCGGCCCGACACGGGCACAGGGGCGTCACTGGAGGCGCATTAAGTAGCGCCTCCTACGCACCCCCATTCGTCGCCCGCGGATGGAGTCCATGTCGGCGGCCTCCTCTCTCACCTGCTCGTCGGCCTCCTTCTGGAACATTACTGTCTCAGAGAAGGAAACCATCGCCTTCCAGGACTCGTCCTTGCCGAGCATCGCGTTGATAATGCTCGGGAGTGACATGTCCCCTCGGAGGACCGACGTCAGACTTTGACGCAGCGCCGCCACCCACAATCGTGACATTCAGTCGTCGGCTCCCTCTGGGCCGTCCGGCACAGGTAGTCACCAAAGCAACCGTGCCCGGTGAGAACCTGTATCAGACGGAAGGTCAACTAACCGCTCAACAACATCCTATCTGACTTACAACAGTCTGGTTTCCGAAAAGCAGTGGGATTCCGAAAAGCATCATTCCGAAAAGCAAAAGGACGTTTACACGCTGATTCAGTTCAGCTCAGTTAAACAAAACTACAAATACACACTCAATAATATACAGAAAATAATAAATTACATTAAAACATTTTCAAATAATTTTAATTAATTTAACTTCTACACAGAACGTAAACACTATACCTACATACATATTAAACAAAAACATATACTTAATTATTAATAAACATATATAGACACGATATAAATCACAAGGAGGAAAGAACATACTCTTCTAAATTATTTTCAAAGATGTAATTTGAGGTAGGTTCTAGTGCGAATTAACAATGGCAACGAATTCCACAATCTTGCTGCATGGACGGAATAGAAGTTAAAATTTAAATTAGAAAAATGTTATGAAGTTAGAAAAGCTGTTATATTATAATATTTCTATAATTATAGAAAGGTGATATTATATTATTTATAGAAAACTCGCTGTCATCGCGACTTCGTTAGCGATTATCATCCTTTTGCCTATAAATGAAGAAATTCGGTTAAAAAAAATCTGGTAGAAAATGCAGCAACTCTACAACTCCCTCTTGTAAGCACATAAAATGTATTTTATATAATAAATCATTTGAATAAAAAATAGTAATTAAAATATATTAAGTACATCGAAATATTTATTTAATTATCTACATACACATGTACGTGTAATATTACAAGTACCTGGATGACGGGGCTTTACTCGGTTAAATTATATTTAGATACATTACATACTGATGAAACATAGAAATATTTTCGATCTTACCGACATAATCGAAAAATAATAGGAACTGGTTATTCAAATAAAAAATAAAAAGAGCTCTCAATAATAGTTTTTCTCACAAAAGAAGAAACTTGAAAAAAAAGGGAAAAAAAATGGTCTGTAGACACCTGGATTCGAGCCCGGGTTTTCTAATTTCGAATCCGCCTGATTCCCATCCAAGCTATTATAAGCTTATCAATGACAGCGAAATTTACCTTCCTATTGTAATGATATTTTTTTAATTGCGTAAAAAAAGGATAAAACGACATCTTCTAAAAATAAATCCTAGCTAGATCGGTTTATCGCCCCCGAAACCTCCATCATACTAAATAAATTTCATGGAAATCGTTCGAGCCGTTATATATATAATCTGAATCTCATATACAAGAAAATTATAATATTTTTCGTGTATAAATATTGCTCGTTTAAAGATATAAGATATACAAGTACATAACAATACTTAATAATTTCAGAAACACACATTTACAAACATATGTCCAACAGTTAAATTGTAAAAACTATAGAATAAAAAATACTTCCGCAAAGTACTTTCTACGAAAACATTTATTTCGCGCGTTTTCATCGAAGATGCAAGAAGCATTTCATCTGATGGAGAATTTACTGATCTTATGATATTTGGACAAAGAGATTCTTAGATAACTCTTTGGAAATCGTTACATTTAATCGTGGGTTTATTTGAAGACTACCAGCTTAGCATCGCCAAAATTGTTCTGAATTTGTTTTAAAAATATATCTCTTACTTGGCGAAGAAAAGCGTTGAGCGAGAAAATCTTTAAAGAATGTATATTCTGAGATATGAATGTCCATTAACAGTAATATTAGAATTTAGAACGGCTGTATCAAATTCTCTGTTCAAATGTATCAAAATGTTTTAAAATAGTACTAGAATTAAAATATTTAGAAAAGAAAAAAATAATAAATGAGCAAAGAATAATTAGAAAATTGCGTAAAATTTAAAGTAAATTTTCTATAACAAGATATAAAAAAGTCTTTAAGCCGGGTTATTGTGTGATTTGAAATTGCTAAGCGAATGCAATTGTGTAATTATTGCTGTCATATTGTTTATATGATATTAAAATTAAATAAAATTATATTGAACTGTGTTCCTTATAATAATGAATTTGGGCCATTCACTTATAACCAAAACATGTATATGTAATTGTAAAGAACGTTATAAATACCCAGCTCATATATCTATATTTAGTAATTACGAGTATTATGGATGCGTGAGTTGATTTGTAGGGATCAATGAACTTTCCGAAAAGACCGTCAGAAAGTCTATAAAATATTCATGGAATTTTTTTATAACAAAAATCTACAAAAAATATTTTTTATGAATCATTACCATTATTTGATTGTTAGGTGTTTAGGATGATTGTTAGGATATTAATAATTAAATCAAGCAAAGTCGTACTATAGTGAACATGTTACTAATGATGGTAGAATTGAATACTTAAGTACAGAGGATATATCAGTAGATTTTTCTTTATGTGGATTAAATGTTTATAATTTTTTTTTCTCGGGAAAAATATCAGTATTTAATTTTATAGGGTACGTAGATAGTTGGAGATTCAGAATAAGGCATACTTAATAAATGACGCTAGTAAAACCTCGAAGCATATGTAGTATTATTAAATATATTTAGGACTTTTACTACTCAAAGATTAATGTGACTCACTTTCAACTTTTATAGCTTTACCGATATCGATAACGTTAATCGTTAAGACTTAAAAGTACGTTATAAGAAAAGGAAACAACAACAACAATTCACCTGACAAACGTTCTGGTGTATGGTGCGAGTAGTGGCCTTAATGACGACGGTCGCGGGATCGATCCCTCGGGGTAGATATTTGTTTTTGTACAACTATTTGTTTCTGGTCTGGGTATGTACTTGTGAGTCACACCACCGTGCCTCGGAGAGCACTTAAAGTCGTCGGTCCCGGTTGTTATTATAGGGTGGTTACGGTGTGTAATTATATTATAGTTCTTGAATTACTATAATTTGTTCTGAATTAATGTTGTTCTTGAATTAATATTAAGGTGAAAAGTTCAAAATGCATGTAACTTTTAATACAGTTTATTGAAAAACACACAAAGGTCCACACATACAAATTGTTGAAAGGAGTACAGTGAAGATAAAAGTTAAGATAGTTTATAGTGGAAGTTGAAACGGAAATTAAGTAGAAATAATTAACAACGAGGGTAGTGTAATAATAGCTATCCCTTATAACCAACACGCATTCGGAATCGGATATAAGTTAAGACTGGAGCGGGTAACCTGCGCGGGCGCAGTACAACTGGCCCGAGCGATAGAATAGTAATAACACATGAAGGAAATTTGTTAACAGCTGATGGTAATGCGACTAAGCGATGCTTTCCAGCGTAAGATAAAATCGCACGATACGAAACTATTAATTATTGTATATTATATAATTATTTATTATGTGTACCTATATTTATTTATGTAGTTGTTTATGTAGTTAATTAATGTAGTTTATATAGTTATATAAAACTAAATTAATGTATGCTACATGATGATTATAATTATATATATTATTATATTCTACATTATGATAATAAGCACCTGACAAATCATTCATCATCATCATATCAGTTGTTGGATGTCCACTGTTGAACGTAGGCCTCCCCCATCGGCCTCCAGAGCGACCGGTTCAAAGCAGCCTCCATCGAATGCCTTCCGGCGACTTTCCTCAAGTCGTCGCGTCCATCTCGCGGACCGCTGTCCGACACTGCGCTTGCCGGTACGTGGTCTCTCGACTCGAGAACCTTTCTGCTCCATCGGCCGTCAGTTCTACGAGCTATGAGCCCTGCCCACTACCACTTCAGCTTCAAACCCGTTCGGCTATGTCGGCAACCTTCGTTCATCTGCGGATCTCATCATTTCTGATTCGATCTCGCAGAGAAATACCAAGCATAGCCCTCTCTATTGCACGCTGTTGCGACTTGGAGCTTGTTTAAAAGACCGTTAGAGACCACGACAAATCATTACTCATGGTAAAAAAATTATCCGCCAACCTGCAGTGGATCAACGTAGTGAATTAAGCTCCAACCCTTCTCCTATATGAGGAAGAGGCCTTTGTCCAACATTGGGACGTTTACAGACCGAATCAGTTTAGTTGCGTTCAAGAAAAATAAAATTATAATATTGAAATTATACTATTGTTTATAATAGACTATGTATGTATTATATTATACATAGAATTATATTAGACTAGCTTCTGCTCGCGGCTTCGCTCGCGTGGATGTCGGTTATCGCGACCAAAAAAAATCTTATGTTACTTCTAATACCTTCAAGAATATGTGTACAAAGTTTCATGATGATCGGTATACTTAACCGATTTCCGCGTGAAAGTGTAATAAACAAACTTAAATTTCACATTTAATTTTTGCTTAAAAACAAAAATTTACCTACAACAAATCGACCATAATCAAAAAAGAAAGTACAATGCATTTTTAGATTTGTTTAAAATTTACCTCGATATATTCGACCATATTTCGCTATCCGTAATAGTTTCAAATTCCACCACATATTCCAACTTCAAAAATTCTTTTATAGATCTACCTGCCAATTGGAAAGTCTATTTAGTTTCCCGTTAGAAATACTCCAATATTTTTCTTTAAAATTTAGTTCAAAGCGATACACAAAGTGAAGGCGAATAAGCCGACACACACCTTTATAGATAAACTTGTACATCGAGCTGGCAAAGCAAAAATGCAAATACGACAAATAACTGGAGTATTCGAGCTACGTGTTGGATAGTATTTCAGTATGCCGTGTGAAAGCAAATAGATTTTTTTATTCAATATTCACTGATAAATACAGCTGACGACCGTTCTGTTGCAGTGGTGCAAGTAGTCAGCTCAACGCCGAGCAACCTGGTGGATTACGCCCCAACCATTCTACTACTCGTATATGGAGAAAAGGCCCTTACCCAATTTTTTTTTTAAATTAATGTTTGTAAATAGTTAAATTACGATGAATATATCATCGCTTTGTGCTAGAAAATTAACTAATAAAAGTTTGCAGAATCTAAAACTTCTTTTTTTGAAGTACGGGATCTTCTCTTCAAAAATATTTTAGCCATTTATAATGATAGGACTTGTTCTTAAGATGAATAAGCTCTGTCAATAAAAATATTTAAACATGTTACACTAGCTAAATGTCGAATTATAATAAAATAATAATTTGTACATTTCTTACGTTTATAAATCATTTTAGCTCAATTAAACGTAATAGTAATAAAAAATTCAGTGTTCGTGGTTCGTTGAACTGTCCTCGTCAATCTCAGTTACACGAAAATAATAAAATATTTCCATGATTTTAAAAACTTCATGCAAAATATCTATCGTATAATAAGGGGTACGGAGAAGCTGTAAGAAGAATCGTAAATACGTTTTCAAGATTTCAATGCATGCTGTTATTAGTCGCCTCACTGGTGCCTTAATCTATTTAGATATACAAAATCGACCAATGACAAAAATTATATACTAAAAAGTAATATAAAAAAGCAACAAAAACATTTAATAGCTACAATATCAGTTTAAAAGATAATAAATTATTTTCGAAATTTAAAAATTTACGATAAATAAAATACTTGCAATTAATCTTCTTAGGCTTAGACACTCGCGGTTTCCAAATAAAGTTTATTTTTAAAGATTAAAAATATGATTTGAGAAGAAAAACGAGTACATACCACGACATATCCGCTCCTATGTCCGGCCCTCTCAAGCCTTGTTGGCTAAAGTGTCCCGCCGTTTTTTGACTTATTGCTCGTCTCTTCTTTTGCTTATGATACGTGACTATGAATATATATAAAGCAAACTTTACGAAGAAGCGAGATAAATAACACAAATCGGCCGTAGCGTGACAAAGGTGGTTATTATATAACTTTGTTTGAAAACATCCGGACCGCTTCGATCTTGTCAACTACTAGTCGATGGGCCATTTTAGGGGTAAAATCTTGTCGACTAGTAGGCGACAGGAACAGCCCAGCGGATAGTTGACATGACCACGGACCATGTAACTGATCCGAAATATCAACAAAATTCGTCAAAAAAAACTATATCGTGGTATGTACTAGATTTTATCATTAAAAATAAATTCTCGTAATGAATAAAAGAATTGGCCATGTAAGCATTTTACTACAGTTTTTCAAATGTTCAGAGGTAGGTCATTTCTTTTAATATTATTAAATGTCAGATTTGCCTTCAGTGTTTCCTTATAAGCACTTCTTCAAATGATACCTAGTTTATTTATACATTGCTATACCAAAACTTAATTTTCCGCTTACAATGGAGGCTGCTCGCTGGCAATTGCAGCACTAATCGAATTTGTAGCTTCCGTAACTTTCCCGAACCAAATGATGCTTCATTATAAATGGTCAGGAAACATGGAATTATGAATATCATGGGGCTAAAGTTTGTGAATTTTAAACTAGACATGTTATAACTACTGTTTCATCTGAACTGAAAATCAACTGAATCGTCTCTAAACGTCCCACTTTTTGCCAAAAGCCTCTTCTCCATACAGGAAAAGGGTAAGAGCTTAATCCACCACGCTGCTCCACTGCGGGTTGGCGTATAGTTTCCTTACCACGAATAACGATCGTTAAGAGACGACTTTGATAACAACCGACGGTTTTAATAACAACAACGACGACTTTGATAACAACAACGGAGGCTATATATTATCTTGCTACGACCAATAGGGGTTAAGCAATAATAAGAAATGTTACAAAAACGAGAAAAAATAATCTTTTTTGAGAGCTTCCGTTGAGTCCTTTATTATTTCTCTTCTCGAGACATTTTTAACTATAGTTCTACTTTTAAAAAGAATATAACATCACTCTTTTACTGAGAATTGTAGAAAAATAAAAAAATCAATAATACGTTGAATAACTCAGGTATCAAACTTGAAACCCTTTGCTCGGCAGTAACGCTTGCGAACACTCGACCAACGTGGCGGGTACCTACTCTTAGAGTAATTGTTTAAAAATATTTAATTACGTTTTTCCTCAAATTAACGCGGATGAAACCGCGCGGGGCACAGCTAGTTTGTAAGAAAAACAGAATGAGGAAATAAATATACCTAAAAAAATATACGTATACAAGAGCGTAATGTTGGGTTTTACAATAAATAATGTGGAATTAAGCGCCGACCAAATAGAAAACACACGTTAAGAGACTAACGGCGAGTTGCACGAAACCGTCGCTAACTTTCCGTTAGTTAAGTTGCAATTAATCTTAAAATTAGTTGATCTTATGATTAATTTAAAGCTGTTGGAATTAATCATCCGTTAGATAGGTCTTTAATTAAACTAAATTTTTTTGTTAACTTAATCAGATGTAGGTTTCGTGCAACAGATAATCACGATCCTTGTGATTAAATTAGTTTAATAAACACTTAAATTTAAAATTTGTTTCGTGCAACTCGGCGTTAAATTTTTATTTTACTATGCGAGTACGTTTAAACGAAAGGAGAGTTGATATCGCATTCTGTATATTCTATGAGAAGTTGAAATTACAACTCACAAACAGATGTGTAAATGGTTTTTATTCACATCAACAAATTTACATCACAGATTTTTACATAAATTCTACAAAAAAAAAAACTCTTTGAGTGGAAATCATCCAACTTCGCGTTCTTTATTTTTAATTTGCGTTGATTTAAATAAATTTGTTGTGAGCTACAATTTTATTTCAATCGAAAGAAACGTCGATATAAACAGACGTCTCTGAGAACAATCTGTTTGTAATTGTAATTTGTAATCTGTTGTCCCGTAAGCCTCAATATCGTCGCGATTAGATTACTTGAACGTTCTGAAATTGAAAAATCAGTTTCAGAATTTGATATGGGAGTGAACAAAATGATTTAAACTCAAATCCCAGTTGGATGAAATCTTTTATTGGTCAAACTGTAGGGTGTGTATATCCCTACTTTAATATATGTATAAATGCGAAAGTAACTGTCTGTCTGTCTGTTACGCTTTCACGCCTAAACTACTGAACCGATTTTGATGAAATTTGGTACGAACATAGAACTGAACTTGGGAAAGGGCATACTTTTTATCGCGAAATTAAGGGTAGAAGGGGTTGAAATACCCCTATTTACGAAATACACATACGAAAATTTTGTATGGAAGTTCCTTATTGTCAAACATAAAATAATTTGAGATTGTTTAATTGCTTAAGACAAAGACAAAAAAGCGTGCACGGGGAAGGGGGGGAGTATCGGGCGGTAGGATGGACGCGGAACGGCGGCGGCGGCGCGCTTACCATGTCGCGCGATATAACCGAGTTACACGCGGGCGAAGCCGCGGGCGGAAAGCTACTATATATATATACGCATATAATATAATAGAACATTCGCTATTACGTAAACTTGAGTATTACGATGTTAATGGCGAAATTCTTGATCTTAAACGTTTCCTTTCTAGGCCCTGAGATTCGCATGTATAATGAAATACGATTAAAAACGATTCGCCGCCAAATACGATTCTACAATTGCCAGTAAATAAATTTAAAATGTTGGTGGTCAATTTTGCTGCAATGAGTTACGATCGTTATCAGGTGTCTATGACAAACCAGAACCGATGGCTTTACGTGCTCACTGAAGCACGATGAGTTAACCAAAAAAACATATACCGGAAATAAATATTTGTACAAATAAAAATATCAACCCTGAACAGGAATCGGACCCGTGTACAGCGGCATTAAGGCAACTACTTTCATCGCTACACCAGAATGATTGTCGTAAGTTTTTAATGTGTCAATTTTTCGTTTTCCCAAATTTTAAATGATATTTTTACCCGACTGCGACAGAAGGAGGGTTATGTTTTTCGAGTGTGTGTATGTATGTATGTATGTATGTCCATTTCTTTGGCACGCCCTATAGCCCAAACAGCTGGACGGTTTTTGACATATGAAGTGTCGTTGGATTTGTCTAAATTGTAGTAGTGACATAGGCTATATAAATTTTCAAAATGGCGCCCGCAATTAGCGGAATGAGGGGGGGGGAGTTGAATTTTTTTCTTACTGTAGCAATATGGGTATAAAATGAAAGCTAGTAAATTGTTTTATTCTTTTTAGTTTATAATAAGAGTATTTTACGCAGTCGGGTTTTTTTGATTTTTTTTTTATTAAGCATACTTGTTACAGTATGCGTCTTAATCTAGTTTCAAATGAAAACTACATTCATTGTCTTCAGTCTCATAAAAGTAATAAGAAAATATTTCTGGAACGACGACGGCCACGTAACAATTACACTCATAAATCAAAACTATATTTTTATTATTACACGCACACAGAAACGCACGTTAAGATGAACTATCTATATTTATGGCTTCATTCCGGAGAACCCCGCTGCCGTGCCTGCTAACAAAAGATAAGCAAAGGATACTATTAACATTTTTATTTTATTTTAATGGCAATACAAAACCACACAACGTTTGTGTGAAATCACATAAGGTTTATTTATTGCTTGTTTTATTTGTACCCGGATTCCGGAAGGGTCATTACCCTTTCGTTATTCTCTTAGAAAAAATATTATTTTGATTTCGGAGAAAGACTCAAGTCATGTTTTATGATTACTATAACATGTGAAATCGATCGGAAATGAAATACGAAAATTGATTCCCTGTATACGACTTTTAACCGACTTTTAAAAAGGAAACTGATTGAAAACCTTCTGAAAAATGCACATGAAATGCACATAATAAAATCAAAATGACATGGAACATAATTGCTTGTGAAAGTGGAAGAGTCGCAGATCGCAGCTTCGATTTTAAGTTAAATATTAATAATAATTTTGTTACCTCAGACCGAGAAGTTGCATCTGAGTTTGAAAAATTTTTCACTGACATTCCACTTTCAACAACGCAATCACTTAATTCATCTCCATGTATTGCCGAATCTTTGCTAAAGAAAAACGTTAAAGAATGTAATGTAATATTTACATTTAAACCCGTAAACCCCAAAGATATAATAGTAGCCTTCAGAAGCTTGGACGTCAAGAAAACAGCTGATCTATGGGGTTTATCTGTAAAAGTTGTTAGTTCCATAATTGATGTCGTTGCACCTCATCTAGCTACTATATTTAATGGCTGTATAGAACATGGTGTGTTTCCTGATCTAATGAAACACAGTAAAGTAATTCCTATTTTTAAATCAGGCAGTACCCTAGACCCTAATAATTTTAGACCTATTTCAGTACTGCCAACATTTAGTAAAATTTTTGAAAAAATTATACTCGGGCAAATGTTATCGTATTTTAATGCACACAATCTACTACATAAGAAACAGTTTGGTTTTACAAAAGGTCGCTCCACAGCAGATGCTAGTGTTGAGCTAATTAAAAATGTTTTTGAGGCATGGGAAAGGTCGCAGGATGCTCTTGGGATATTCTGTGACTTATCTAAGGCCTTTGATTGTGTGCATCACGAGATGTTGATCAGGAAACTGCATCATTATGGGATTAGAAATAAGGCACTTAACCTCCTGAATTCCTATTTGAGTAATAGAATACAGAGGGTTGATGTAAATGGTAAGAGATCTCCTGGGGCTCCTCTAGATATGGGGCTTCCACAAGGCTCTATTCTTGGGCCATTTTTCTTCCTTATTTACATAAATGATCTCCCATTTTTTGTACAGGACAAACATGAGATAGTATTGTTCGCTGATGACACTTCACTTATTTTTAAGGTAAAACGTAATTTACCTATGTATGACGATGTAAACGATGCTCTCTCAAAGGTTGTCTATTGGTTTGATTCGAATAATTTACTATTAAATAACAAAAAAAACAAAATTAATAAAATTCACGACACCTAATGTTAAACTTGTTGATAATGGTGTAGAATTAGGAGGGGAAATGTTAAAACCGGTAAAGTCCACTAAATTCCTAGGTTTAATTATAGATTCGAAACTGCAGTGGGATCTCCATGTTGAGGGATTAGCGAATAGGCTCAGCTCTGCAGCGTTCGTGGTAAAAAAAATTAGACTTATTACTGACGTAGATACAGCTCGCGTAGTATATTTTCATAGTATTATGTCCTATGGAATCTTATTATGGGGAAATGCAGCTATGGTTAATACAATTTTTGTCCTGCAGAAAAGAGCTATTCGTGCAATTTATAGTTTAGGCCCTAGAGTATCATTAAGAGATAAATTTAAAGAAATAAAAATATTGACTGTTGCTTCTCAATATGTGTACGAAAATGTTATGTATGTTCATAAAAATATACACGAATTTCCCAGGAATTGCGACATGCATAGCATTAATACTAGGAACAAACATAAACTTGTAATGCCTGTAACTCGCTTACGCCGAGTCAGTAATTCTTTTTATGGACAATGTATACGCTTATACAACAGGTTTCCAGAAAACGTTCAAAAAGCTTCTATTGCTAAATTTAAAAAAAATTGTGAAAGAACGTTTGTATACTAAAGGATACTATTCGATAAACGATTTTCTAGAAGATAGTACGCCTTAGGAATGATGTGATCGCCACCAGGCTATTTCAATTTACAGAGAATTATTGTTAATTTCAATTTACATTAGAAAAAAAAATTACGTTAAAAAAAAATATTAGTCCCGCTGAGTTTCTTTCGCCAGTTCTTCTCAGGTCAGAGGCTTCTTCTTTCCGAACTGGTGGTAGACTCATGACGTTCAGTGAATAATTGTAATAATTTTATGCTGAATAAAATATTTTGACTTTGACTTTGACACTAATATACTGTATATGACTGACCCGTTGGCGCAGTTTGCAGTGGCCCTGTTTTCTGCTCCAAAGGGTTGTGGGTTCGATTCCCGCCCCAAGTCTGGGTGTAATATATGTTTATTTATATATGTATTATTTGTAAATATATTTATTTAAAAAAAAAGTATATCAGTCGGCTGTTACCTAAAACACAGGCATTAAGTTGCCTACCTTAGGAACAGACGGCCTTGTGTGTGTGTTAAAACATATTTATTTATTTATTTATTTATTATATACTCGATTGTATCATATGCGTGTTTGATTTTTTGGGTGAGTATAATTATGTGACTTCGCGTCACCGACATGTTGTAAAACAATAAGTAATATTATGTTGACCACTTGATGAGTTTATTTTATGTCTACTGTCCATTGTTTTAACTGTGAATAATGTCAATAACACTGTTATTGATATTTTATTTGAAAAATTAAATATTATTTTTGATTGTTTTGAGTTTTCACTTCTGTCGGCAGTCCTTATTTGATTTCTGTCTGTAATGGTTCTTTTTCTGGTATGCTGAAAGAAATATCCTCTAGAGATAAGTCAACCTTTATCTACGTACATTTATTTCAATTACTTGTATCTTTGTGAAACATTTCTCACGTTCGTTATGTACGTACGAATATAGTAAAGAGTTAAATACATAAAATAAATCTCTCACACTCAACGCCTTCCATTAGGTTGAAATCTGACTTGGGATATCCGGAAACACACACACACAAAAGCAAACGACCAGACCACGACAGTATGTATGACCTATACAACCATTTATTATGAGCTAAGACCGAAGCCAGTTGTTGGCTATTGCGCTTTTGGGGGAGAAAGTAGGGTAGGGTAGGGTGTAATAGTTCCCTCATCCACCATTGAAAAGGGAGGATCCTCCGATCAGACGGGTGTTGTATCTGGTAGGCTACTGCCCCTGACGGATGTTGTCGGGTTCTTGTATATATGTTCAATCGCTCGGATAACTTTGATAGCGCGATGTAGGATACGTCAGTTCGTATGTGGCGAGATAGATGTCGCTATACGCTAATCTGTCACCAAAACAAAAAAAAATAGATGTTATTACTCAGTTTTTCCGCATACCAGTTTACACGACGGAACCCATTTTATATACTTTATTTCAAGTCAAAATAATGTAACTAGTAACTAGTAGCGACAAGATACGTACCTAGACGTCTTGTCTGGTAGCCACGTGAGACCATTAAGTTGTCAGACAAAAAGATTGATGTACGAAATTCAATAGACGAACAAGATAAACACGTAACATATATAAATCTAGTTATAAAACACTAGACTTACCACGCTGTTTTGTTTGCGTTGACATTTGTAAATAAAATTAGTAAAATAAATAAGTTGATAAACAAAATACATACCGACCCTCAGACTACGATTAACGTATGACCTTTAAATATATTTTCGTAGTCGAGAATCGAAACCGCGACTGCTAGCGCAAGAGCCAGTTGCTTATATTACCCAACCATCCAACATGCCCTAACACAAAAAATTTTTGACGTGATAACGTCTTGTAAATCGATGAATGCCGGCTGCACGCACGAAGAAGTGTCACGTGTCGCGAGCGAGAGCGCGGAACAAGCGATAGAGAGGCACGATCGGCCTAAGCGTTCGGCTTGTAAATTAAAAACAATAACGCAGATTGGAAGATCTTAAATATCACACGTATATACTCGTATAGGTTGTAAATAAATTGTTAATAGCACATTGTTACTTGTAATTAATCTGTATAATTTAAGTAATAAAATATTTGAATTAATGAGTGCAAATAAATGTTAATTTATCGAAAAAAATTGTAATTAATGTTGAATATGGCAATGTTTAACATTTTAAAAACATACTAACGTACGCTCCATTCAGTCAGTCTCAGTCGGTCTCAAGTCTCAGTCGGATAGGTGTATAACGTAACTCGTTCTCTTAGTACTCTGTGTAACGTAGGTAGTCAAATAATAAATATTCTGTGCTCGTGAAGATTTCTCTTTTATTTAATAATCACATCAGGTTATGGGCCCAGACACATCATCGTATTAATATCGTCGTATATAATTATCGTCGAGAAGGAAAACTTGTTCTGGGTTTTGAACGAGGTCGGAGATGGAGAACAATAACGTCAACGTACTCAAGCTGGAAGGTTCCAGAAATTGGAATGTCTGGAAATTTCAAACAATGGTGTTGTTGAGGGGCAATGGTTGGCTGGACATTGTGGAGGGAAAATGTGTGAAGCCCGCTAATGCTACTGAAAAATTGGCATGGGAAACTAATGATGCTAAGGCGCAGACATTACTAGTTACACGTATGACGGAAGAGGTCATGTTACACGTCATAACATGCACAAGTTCCAGTGAAATGTGGAGAAAACTTCAAAGCGTGTACGAGCAGAAGACAGAAACTAGTGTACATATAATACAGCAGAGATTTTTTCAATATAAATACGAAAAAGGCACCGATATGTCAATTTTCTTATCTAAGATACAAGAAATGCAAAACCAGTTAAAACAGATGGGCGAAGAAATATCTGATAAATTTGTTATAACAAAAGTGTTAATGTCATTACCGGATGAATATAAACATTTTGTATCGGCATGGGAATCGGCACCCGACAATAAGCAAACTATTGAAAACTTGGTGGCCAGGTTATTAATTGAAGAGGAGAGGGTAAAAGAAAAAGAATCTCAGCAAATTACATCCTCATCCGCGTTCGTCGTGAAAAATAAAAGAAATATAAAATGTTATACATGTGGTAAATTGGGACATTATCAAGGTCAATGCAAGAGTGTTAAAAATAGCAATGAACAAATAGTACATAACAAAAATAATGATCATAACTGTTACTATTGTGGAAAAGTCGGACATTACAAGGCGCAGTGTCGGTTTAGAAAACAAAAAGCTAATAAGACTGAGAACAAAACGCAGAGTAATGCATTTGTAGTGTCTAATTCGTCATATGAAGTGCATAAATCAAGATGGTTAGTAGATTCTGGTGCTAGTGAACATATGTGTCGAGATCGCGCATTGTTTGCATCGTTTTCGGGTACTTCACAAAAATCTGTAATTGTCGGTAACAGCGTGGCTATTAGTGTCCTTGGCTGCGGACAGATGGCGGTACAAGTGTCAAATGGGACCGAATGGAGGGTCACGGAAGTTAGCCCCCCAAAAAAATTTTTTTTTTACTTTTCCAATTTTTATTTGCACATATTGTTTGTTCGTCGTTTGTTCTTGATTGTTCGTTATAAACAATCGTTTGTTCGTTAATCGTTTATTTTTAAAAAAATATTAAAAATATGCCTTAAAGTTAGCCCCCCCTACTCCAATTTCTAATTTTTTTCGTTATTAGTAGGCTCTAAATATTTATAAATGTTTGTTCTTTTATAAAACACGTTTGTTCTATCGATATAATGTCTATTTTTTGTTTAATTACCAATTTTTATTTTGCATGATAACCGTTCAGAAACACTGGTGTTGCGCATGCGTCCGTTTGACGTCTAAGCGGTTTATTTAAAAATCACAATCACAATAAATAAACTTAAAACAAGTTATCTGGATATTAAATTTAATCTTTTAAAAATCATAATTATTTAAAATTAGTAAACAACTAAACAACATAACTGCGAAAGACCAAGTAACAAGATTTGTGAAAATAATGAGTTTTAAATGTTTATCATTGGTGTCTTGTGTCTGAATGCAATAATACAAGTGTAAAAACGACACAAAAATTGTGGATCCATTGCTAAGTGATATTAAAATGAGAAACACTTGGTTGAAACTGGCAAGAAGAGATCAAACATCATTAAATAAATAAATAAACATTGTCTACAAAGACTAGACTAGACTGTATTTCTGTGAAGACCACTTTGATATAAGTATGCGTTATAAATGGTATATTAACTATCAAATAAACAAAAGAAAACTTTATGTTTATATTACAAACATAATGCCATATTTTGTATGGCAATAACAATAATGTAAAAGTTAAAACCACTGAAAATATACTTTTCGTGTTATTATATGAATAACTGATAATTTCTTATAATATGTAAAAATTATTGTTTGTGACATTGTAACCTATGAGGTAGATTTTTACAATACATCAATTTTATATTGAAAATAATTGTTTTATTGAATTAATTTTACTTTTAATTTTTGAGTAATATTAAAAGCTGAATTGATACCAAGAGAGTAGTACAGTAGATCCTGTATATAGTGTCTATGTATTCACATATTTTGCACATGCACTTTTGAAAAATGCACATCTATTACTATATCACTAACATCTATTATGGTGGCTATGTTGACCAAATCTTCAAATCAATTGGGCCATGTGTTGACCAACATCATCTTTTATACAGTGCACCATGGAAATAATAAAACCATACTTAATATTGGTTAAATTTTTATTATAATATAATAGTAGTATATAGTGCAAGTATTCATTTAATCCTTCAAAACCACTGGATTTATTTTGATACAATTTTCACTATGATGTTCAAAAAAAATACTATGATAATAAAAATGTTCAAGGTGCTCAAACCCTCTGTCAGCTAAAATACAAGCATTAGATGGCAAACTATCTAAAAATTTGCTATGTTGAACGAAGTTCACATCCTTTGTCCTTCCTGCATATCCAGTAGAGACAAAATTTCCGAGACCATCATACAGACAATACATTGGATTTCAATTTCTAAGCAGTCTATCATACTTGTAACTTTATTATATTTATGCCTAAAAGCAATAGATAGGTACTTCTTGAGTGTATTAGTTGAAAACTTTTTAATAAAGGGTGAAAGTAAATTCACAATTTCTGGCATTGTGTTGAAACTTACATTGCTAGCTCAAGTCACCTATATATCAAAATAATCAGCGAGTTTTGCAAATGTTCTATATAATTTTATTAATAAAATTTTTTTTTGCGAAAGATTGGTTTGTTTTCCAATCAAATCTATCAGAAAATAGAGTTCCTTTAGTAGACCAATATATAATTGAGGCTTACTTTTTATCTTAGACAAAGTACTCAGTAGAATTACTTTTACATATTTTTTCCAATTCCTCTTGAGAGTTAGCATCAGAAGTAGGTTTTGATTGACTAGATAGTTTGTATGAAGTGGAATTGTAATCTACCATCGAACCTGCTATTGATGGTGTGCATAACTCATCACTCTCATATTTATCTTCAAAAAAAAATCAGTTTCCTTTTAGTGGCTGTAAGAATAGATACACATAGAGTACTCATTCTTCCCTGAGATAAGTTAAAGGATGATGTTGCAGTAGGCACACACAGTTGTCTTGAAAGGTGACATCATGCTGTCTTCTTTTTTTATACTAGTCTGCATATTTCTACTTCTGTAGTGTGTCATCCGACGAACTTGAATTGCTTTATATTCCTGCTTTTGTACTACTTGGACTGCTTTATTGTCTCACTTCTTAATTTCAGGTGTCAAAAAATCTGATAATAATAGTAAAATATGATTAATATAATATCAGTCCCAGTGATACTATTGATAATTTATTACAACTGCATAAACTACAAAATTAAAAAATTACCTAGACTACAAGACGGTAATGTTATAACATAATTCTCATTTTGTATGGTCTCTTCATTCTCCTTAATTGTAGATATTCTTTGCCTTTTAATAAAGGCATGCTGAGGTTCACTTGAAGTGGACTCATGTTTCTTGTTTGCTTGGTAATCAAATCTGGATGTTACACAGTTTGGTTTGATCTGAATTTGTTTAACAGAACCCATGATCTTATACTCTGTATAATTTTCCATATCATTTTCTAGCTAAAATGTAGAATAAAATATTTATGAAGCTTTCAACTCACTACATATCATAACCTATAAATACATTACAAAATATGGCATTTTGTTTGTAATATAAACATAAAGTTTTCTTTTGTTTATTTGATAGTTAATATACCAATTATAACGCATACTTATATCAAAGTGGTCTTCACAGAAATACAGTCTAGTCTAGTCTTTGTAGACAATGTTTATTTATTTATTTAATGATGTTTGATCTCTTCTTGCCAGTTTCAACCAAGTGTTTCTCATTTTAATATCACTTAGCAATGGATCCACAATTTTTGTGTCGTTTTTACACTTGTATTATTGCATTCAGACACAAGACACCAATGATAAACATTTAAAACTCATTATTTTCACAAATCTTGTTACTTGGTCTTTCGCAGTTATGTTGTTTAGTTGTTTACTAATTTTAAATAATTATGTTTTTAAAAGATTAAATTTAATATCCAGATAACTTGTTTTAAGTTTATTTATTGTGATTGTGATTTTTAAATAAACCGCTTAGACGTCAAACGGACGCATGCGCAACACCAGTGTTTCTGAACGGTTATCATGCAAAATAAAAATTGGTAATTAAACAAAAAATAGACATTATATCGATAGAACAAACGTGTTTTATAAAAGAACAAACATTTATAAATATTTAGAGCCTACTAATAACGAAAAAAATTAGAAATTGGAGTAGGGGGGGCTAATTTTAAGGCATATTTTTAATATTTTTTTAAAAATAAACGATTAACGAACAAACGATTGTTTATAACGAACAATCAAGAACAAACGACGAACAAACGATATGTGCAAATAAAAATTGGAAAAGTAAAAAAAAAATTTTTTTGGGGGGCTAACTTCAGTGACCCCCGAATGGATTGACACGATCATAGACAATGTATTGGCTACGCAAAGTTAGCACCCCATGGAAGGATTTTTGAAATCAAAATGACTTTAATCGATAGGTCTACGTTAGGTCTGTATAGGTCCACCAAAATTTTTGTTAGGTCGCCTATTTTTTTTTAATAAATATTTTTAATAAATAGGTCTATTTTTTCAACAAAAAAAAAAAAAGACCTAACAACCTATCAATAATAGGTTATTAGGTCTTTTTTTAGGTTGTTAGGTTTTTTTTTTTTTTTTTTGTTGAAAAAATAGACCTATTTATTAAAAATATTTATTAAAAAAAATAGGGGACCTAACAAAAATTTTGGTGGACCTATACAGACCTAACGTAGACCTATCGATTAAAGTCATTTTGATTTCAAAAATCCTTCCATGGGGTGCTAACTTTGTGTAGCTCAATGTATTGTATGTCCCAGAATTAGAAACGAATCTGTTTTCAGTAAATCGCGCCACAGACAAAGGATACGTTATGATGACAGATGACAGGTCATGCAAATTCTACAAATGTAAACAAGTTTGTGCAATTGCAGAACGGATTGGAAGTTCTTATTATTTGGAAATGCGTTATAAACGCAAGTGCGAGATTGCAAGTAATGTTAAACTGATGCAGAACGATTTAAATGAGTGGCACAAAAGACTGGCTCATCAAAACTTCACATACGTAAAAGATATTTTGCAGAAAAACAATGTCACTGTAAAACAAACTTCTAAACCAGAGTGTGAAAGTTGTTTGGTTGGAAAAATACATCGATTGCCATTCTGCAAGAGTAACTATGTTAGTACAAAGACATGCGAGTTAATCCACGCTGATACTTGCGGCCCAATGGAAGAAGCGTCTGTTGGAGGGTCGAGATACTTTGTCATACTGAAGGATGATTATTCAAATTTCAGGAGTGTTTACTTTATAAAACAAAAGATGATATCAAACATTGCATTGAGAATTTCTTAAATAAGGCTGAAAACATAACTGGAAACAGAGTGAAACTGTTTAGAAGTGACAATGGTCTAGAATTTGTGAATAAAGAAGTGAAGGAAATGTTTTCCATACGTGGAATAACACATCAAACTTCAGTGCCCTATACCCCAGAACAAAACGGGAAGGCTGAGAGAGAAAACAGAACATTGGTGGAATCGGCAAGGACTATGTTACATGAAGCGAACTTACCAAAGAAATTGTGGGCTGAAGCGATTAACACAGCAGTGTTTGTCCTGAACAGAACTGGAAAGAGTCATGAAAATGGAAGATCTCCATTTGAGGTATGGACTAATAAAAAGTTTGATATTCACCAGTTGAGAGCATTTGGTACCGAAGTGTATGTTCACATTCCGAAGGAAAGAAGGAAGAAATGGGATAAGAAAGGTGAAAAAGGGTTAATGGTTGGCTATGAAGAGGATGTGAAAGGATATAGAATTTATTTTACACAAACGAATAAAGTTGAGATAAAAAGAGATATTGTTTTCTTAAACAAAGACTGTCAGAATGAGAAACTTCAAGTGCAGGAAGGTAAGGAAAAACAATCTACGGTGTCTATAGATTTAGAAAAGGACTTTGTGCAAGATTATAACCGTGAGAGAGATGTAGATGAGTTTAACCCAGTCAGGTTGGACGAAGCAACAGAGGTGACCCATACATTCAGTGATGTAGATGATGGATCAGAATGCGACAATGGTAGTGAGTACTTACCATGCAGTGATGAAGAACATTTAGTAGAAGGTATTAGTTCACCTAGAGAAGAAAGAAGCAGGCGTGTAAGAAAACAAACTTCTTTCTACAAGTGTAATAACGTGCAGTACAAGTGTCATAATGTGCAGTTGGACAAAAGTGAGAGTGAGCCTATTACATACAGTGAGGCTATGCAAAGAAGTGATTCTAGTAAGTGGAGTGAAGCTATTGCAAGGGAATTACAAAATCTAAAGGACAATAACACATGGGATTTTTGTAATGTACCATTGAATGTGAAAACAGTGAGCAGTAAATGGGTTTTTAAGATTAAAAATGTAAATAATGTCAAACAATATAAAGCTAGGTTAGTTGCTAGAGGGTTCGAACAACAGGATGTATTTGATTTTAATGATATATATGCTCCAGTTGCAAGGTTATCCACTTTTAGACTGTTTGTAGCTGTAGCGACTAAGTTAAATTTGCCTATTTACCAAATGGATGTAACAGGGGCTTTTCTCTATGGAGATATTAAAGGAGACGTGTATGTTAGTTTACCAGAAGGGGCTTATACAGGAAATAATAATATTGTAAAGTTAAATAAGTCATTATATGGACTGAAAAGTTCACCTAATTGTTGGAATATTAAATTTAATTCTGTAATAACTAAAATGGGCTTTTTGAGGTCAAAATGTGATTCATGTTTGTATACAAGGTATAATGGCACAGATAAAATTTTTGTATTGTTATATGTCGATGATTTATTAATTTTTGGTACAAATGTACATGAGATTACAAAACTAAAAACTGCATTGAGTAATGAATTTAAGATGAAAGATCTAGGCTTAATTTCAGAGTTTTTAGGAATAAATGTAAAACAGAATTTGAAAAATGGCACAACTGTATTATCACAAAGAAATTACTTAGAAAATGTACTTAAGAGATTTAATATGGAAAATTGTAAACCAATGATGACTCCTATAGATAAAAATTTTAATACAAAAATATTTAAGTCTAATATTAATTGTGATAAAAACATTGAAAGAATTTGTAGACAAATTATTGGTTGTTTAATGTATGCTGTTTCAGGCACTAGGCCTGACCTATGTTTTGCTGTTTCTTTGTTAAGTAGATACCAGACATCCGCAAATAATGTACTGTTAAGTGCACTTAAAAGAGTGTTGCGTTATGTAAAATATACTTTGGATTATAAGTTGATCTATAAATGTAATGATACAATGTTGCAAGGTTTTTGTGATGCTGATTGGGCTGGTGACCAAAAGGATAGAAAGTCTACTTCAGGTTATTTGTTTCTTTTTGCGAATTGTTTAATAGTATGGTGTTCTAAGAAACAATCTTCTGTAAGTTTGTCTTCAACAGAAGCTGAATATGTCTCAATGAGTGTAGCTGCTAGTGAAGCATGTTGGCTTATTAACATGTTACATGATTTTGATTTTAAAAATGTCTGTACAGTAAACTTATGGTGTGATAATCAGTCAGCAATATTAAATGCCAGTACTGAGTCTATAAAACGATTGAAACATGTGGATATTAGATATCACTTTGTTAAGGAATTGATTAAAAATAATAAGATCTGTATTAAATACATAAGTAGTTGTAATCAGCTGGCAGACATGTTAACAAAACCTATTAGTAAAGAATTAACTATAAAGTATTTAAAACAATGTGGCGTAGGTGATGCATAATAGACTAAGAGCCATTATTGTCATTGATTAATTAGTAATTTGATTTTTTTTAAATGTATAACATTGAGGGGGAGTGTTGAATATGGCAATGTTTAACATTTTAAAAACATACTAACGTACGCTCCATTCAGTCAGTCTCAGTCGGTCTCAAGTCTCAGTCGGATAGGTGTATAACGTAACTCGTTCTCTTAGTACTCTGTGTAACGTAGGTAGTCAAATAATAAATATTCTGTGCTCGTGAAGATTTCTCTTTTATTTAATAATCACATCAATTAATTGCTGTTTTCTTATATTTACGCGAATTTTACTCGTTTAATTAAAACTTTAGGTATATCGAATTTTTTCGCGTTTATTTAATAACTTTAGAGTTTAACAATTTTTAAAGTTTAACAATTTTTAAAATTTATTTCCCGACGTTTCGGATCCTTTACAGCGTCCATGATCTCGGGGGACTAAGGTGGTGGGTATCCGAATAATGAATTAATTGTTACATACCCAGATTTTTATAAAATTTTAAATTATTACTTTTAACCGTTCCTATTTACGCAGAATGAACTGATTGTGTCTGGAAATCAACAAGAAAGAACACAGCACGACTTCAAAAAAATTGTTAAACTCTAACTACTAAAAAAAAGTTTTTAAATAAACGCGAAAAAAATCCGATGTTTATACTTTTAATTAAATTTAAAAAAAAAATTCTTTACAACATTTTCATTTATAGTCGAGTATGAGACGAACTGTTAAAAATTCTAGCTCTTTAAACCAGTGCTTTGATGATACGGGTAGATAGCGATATATGTAGGTAGCAATCATTCGTTTCAACTTACGATTCGTATTTCCAATTCACTGAGCAATAAATAAAGCTTTGTGTATAAAACTTGATAACAATGAATTAATTATAAACATTCTAGTGTGACAAATTCGGTTATTTTATTAAGAAAACTACAGTAATATTTCAGAAACTCATAAATTACAACTGCCTTAAGAGTTTTTATAGATAAACTGAACTGAATCAACCTGTAAACGTCCCACTACTGGGCACAGGCCTCTTTTCTATATAGTAGAAGGATTGGAGCTTAATCCACCAGATATTTTTTCATCAGTATTATATTTAGTTTGTGTTTCTTTCAAATCGTTTCACTCTATCAAAAATATTTTAAATTTAAATTTTGAATTTTGAATAACGGCGTTAGAGATTAGTAGGTATGTTATTACATTGTGATCCAAATAATGGTAATAAAGCTTTGTAAAGTAGTATTTATAGTATTTATTTAATAATAATTAACTATTCTTCTCCTTTGGCTTTCGCAATAATAATTAATAATTATTATTCACATAAAAAATTAAGTAAACAAAATAAAACGAAAAAAAAGGCAAATTGTCAGATTGCGCGCATTGTAGTACATTACTATCATAATAGATGGCGCTGATGGCGCTTTCTGGATCGCGATCAGTTATTACCTCACACAAATACCGACTAAAGTAAAACTTATGTGTGGGTGGCGACGTTGGCACAGCTAGTATACAATAAAACTATCGCCGCTATAACGCTTTTATGTATTCCCATACAAGTAACGTCTTTTTCGATTGTTTTAATACGAGACCGTAAGTTAAACTTATAACGTAAGACTTTCATATTAAATATCCGTATATGCAATAAAACTTAACAAAAATTATTATGATATTTAAAAATCTCTAAGTTTTAATGAATTTTTTTCTGTTCGATTTTATTAATATGACATAATTATGTACCTACATGTGTGGAATCCGTATGAATCTCGTGGTTCCATATTAATTTATAATTAAAATACTTTGCAATAAAAAAAAAGTAACTATCGACTTTTTAACCGCATTTTGTCAGCAGAAACTTTATTCAAAAGCGGTGTTAGCTTCTTATTATGAGTACATATATATATTTTTTATATATAATTAAAATGAAACCTTGTATTATATCAATTATTTAGTGGTTGCATGATAAAGTAAATCCTTTTTAAGATTCTTGTTCTTTTAAAAAACATTTTCCAGAACACACAATACAATGAACTCTTGCTGAACTTTTGCTTTAGAAATAAATAAATGAGGGGAGTACAAAAGGTGAGCTTAAGGCTATACGCAGCTGTTTCAAAGCGGACGTTAAGACGTGCATGAGAGAAGGTATAAGTACAAAAGTATATACGTATTAACTTTTCCTACATATAGCTTAGGCTTATGGCTTAACATTAACAATAATAATATAATAGGGTTAACATACACACATGGTCGACTGTTTCTAAGGTAATGACAGTGTTTTAGTTAATTTACATCCAACTGATATACGAGTACATAATTATATTTTTTTAAATAACAAATATACACAAAAAACATAATGTTTAATATTACATAAGAATTGGGGATCTCGAACTCCCAACCCTGGAGCAAAAAGCAAGGTCAACGGGTCATTAAGAGAGTGAATTTAAAATAGTTTTATGAAAATGTTTATTTAACATAACTATAGGTTTTTCAAATTAGTTTACTGTTTATTAAATATTTGACCTTATTTGCAAGTCATTGATTCAACTTTGAGTGGCCCGTTGGCGCAGTTGGCAGTGACCCTATTTTCTGCCCAACGTTTGTGGGCTCGATTCCTTCCCCGAATCTGAGTGTAATATATTTATTTATATAAGTATATTTAATGGTTTAAGACTTATTTCGTGATTTAAAGACATATTATTATGTTTAAAACGGGTACATACCACGATATAACACAGTGATATTGTGTCAATATTTCGACCCAGTTGCATAGATCGTGGTCACGACGGGACTGGTCCCGTGGTGTGTTATATTGTGGTATGTACCCGTTTTAAACATAATAATAAGTACATTTAATTTAAAAAAGTATGTACTCGTATATCAGTCAGCTGTTTATACAAAAAAAAACATTTACCTTATCTCATTTGATTAAAAGTCGAGATCGGATTTTATCGCGTTTATTTATTTAAAAAACTTTACAGTTTAACGATTTTTCAACGAAAATCATTTAATAGAAAAATCGTTAAACTGTTAAGTTTTTTAAACAAATATACGCGATAAAAATAGTAAAATTCGCGTAAATATAAGTAGAACAGTATTTACCTTATCTTTTTCTTATACCACGATGGTGGTAAACAAGCAAACAGTCCGCCTGATTGTAAGCGGTTAAAGTAGCCTACAGACGCCTTACACATTAGGATCACCACAAACGCGTTGCCGACCCTGATATTATCGATATTACTCGTAATATTATAAAGCAACAGATTTTGTTTGAATTATCGATATCGACGAGTTTTCCTATAAATTATTATTCGATTAAAAACTCTTGTCATTGTAGATCTCTCCTATTCTCGGAAACACATAACGCCAGGCCCGTTTGTCATCATAGACATGTGATAGCTTTTCTTAATACAACTGAACTAAACTGAATCAACCTGTAAACAACCCGCTGCAAAGAACTCTTCTATATATAGAAGATGGGTTGGAGCTTAATCCACCACGCTCTTCCAGTGCGGGTTGGCGGATAATTTTCCAACAATGAGTAACGGTCGCTATCATAAATATCTATGATAATAACATTCAGTAGATATTATTTGAATGAACTTATCATTCAAATAATATCTTCTAAAATTCCCAGTTCATAACATAGACATCTTGTTTCAATGCGAGAAGTCGAGATAGCCTTGCATATTTCAGACTCCATTAACTCGTATCTTTCTAAAACACTTACGACACGCAATTCTCGACCCTAAACATTCCCATCGAGAAGGCAATTTAGGGCGAAAATCTCTTGCAAATGACTACTGAAGCATATTTAAGATTTCTCGTTAATAGTTAGACGAAAACGTTTGAAAGCCTCGTAGTATAAAATTTTAGCATGATTTCTATGTATTTTAAAGTCTTTCGTATCTATGGCGCCTCCATTTAACAGATATTTCGTGGAAAATAGTTTTTATTTCCTTATTTAGACATTTTATGTTTTCATAAAACTTCTGGTGTAATTGTGCGAGTATTCGCCTTAACTCTGGTGGTCATGAGTTAGAGTCTAGCGTGCCGACGACTTTACGCCGGGGTGGTCCGGTCGATGGCGCTGTACGGCACCCCCGTGTGGGCGGAGTCCCTGACTGCCCACAATAGAGCCCGTCTGTGGCGTCCACAGAGGGTTATGGCGGTCAGGGCTATACGCGGCTACCGCATGGTATGCGCGTTGGCTGGAACACCCCCGTGGGACTTGGAGGCGGAAGTGCTCGCTGACGTTTATCGGCGAGTATCAGTGGCGCGAATGGGGGGTATTAATCCCCATCCGAGCGAAATCGCCGTATGGCGGGACGATGCCCGCCACACCACCTTCACACGGTGGAAGGCTCGGCTGGAGACGCCCCGGGCTGGTCTTCGGACCATAGGGGCGCTTCAGCCGATATTGATGGAGTGGACGGTGCGGCAGCACGGAGTCCTCACCTGCCGACTCGTGCAAGTGTTGTCAGGGCACGGCTGCTTTGGCAAATACTTGCACGTTGTCGCAAGGAGGGAGACGACTCCGGGCTGTCACCACTGCAGCGAGGACTCGGTGCAACACACGCTCGAATCGTGCCCGGCGTGGGCTGAGCAGCGCCGGGATCTCGCTGCAGTCATTGGAGAGGACCTATCACTGCCGGCCGTTGCTCGTGCAATGGTCGGCGGTGATAGGGCCTGGTCTGGCCTGGACCGCGGTCGCCACCTTCTGTGAGGACGTCATCTCTCGGAAGGAGGCGGCGGAGAGGGCCCGGGAAGACTCACTTCTCTCGGACCCAATTCGCCGTCGGCGTGCGGAGCGCCGCAG
The DNA here is from genome assembly GCA_036937285.1 of Euphydryas editha. NCBI lineage: Eukaryota > Metazoa > Arthropoda > Insecta > Lepidoptera > Nymphalidae > Euphydryas > Euphydryas editha. The sequence goes on along the minus strand of JAUPFZ010000008.1, from coordinate 20,553,442 downwards.
GCGCGCTCACATGCACCTGATGCCGCCCTAGTCGAGGCTGCGGGTCGGGGTTTGGCTCTAACTCATCCTAAATAGAAAAGAAGTCTTTGCCAAGCAGTTGGATATTTACAGGCTTGTTCAGTTCATGTTTAGACACAGGTATTAAAGTTCAAAAGAAGAAATAATGTTCTTAAAGACCGCAATAATTCGAGGATTAAAATTTGTTTTAATTTCAGAAAAAAAAATGTTAAACATTTTGAACCAATGTTACAGTATACAATTTTCACATTTGTGACACAATCACATAGTAGAAAAAATATTTGAGTGTATAAAAATTCATCTTCGAACGAAGACCAAGAACTTTGTGAAATGAAAATCTTAATTTTGTATATTGACGTAGAGAGACGTATACATCAACAAACTTTGCACTTGATCAGCCAGATAAAGCGTTGTGTCCCTCCTTAAGATATTTAAAAAGATATTTAAAAATTTTCGTCAGTTTTGTGGACTAATAAAAAAATAAAAATAAAAAACTTGCACAATCGCAATCAAGGAATCACTTTGGTGTCGAATTTCAATACTAATTGAGGCTCAGCTATTGAAATTCAACACCACAGCGATTTCTCGCGATCGCTCAAATTACCTAATAGCCACAAAGTTTTATTTATATTTCACCAACATCGTAATTTGATTAAGAAGATTAAAGTACCAGATTTTATAGGCGAATGAAAACAATAAAACAGTACCTTCACGTTCCCATAATGTGAGGTTTTCTCACGTAAATGGACTATATTACGTTGTCCATAACAGTAATCATTATTTCAACGATCGTATTTAACGTACGGTACGATCGTAAAAAATCAACACGTTAACACTTTTGAAAAAAAAAAACTCGGATTACTCATGAATATCGTAAAAAAAAATCAGCGAAATATATAGACTATCGTTATAGACCTTAATAGCACAAATCGTACATAAGTACCTACGACAACCATTCTGGTTTAGTGGTACAAAACTTGCATGAACATCGACTATCGCGTATTCGATTTCGACTCTAAACAAATATTTATGGAAATATTATGCATAGACTAGATATTTCGATCCTTGTAGATTCACCGTACCTTAGAGAGCTTGAAACTATATCTTAATGACCGTTAGCAAGAGTTTTAACTTTATGGAATAATAACTTTTAAACTACATTATCAAAAAAAAAGACGCATATAATTACTTCGTATTTCAGTTAATTGTATTTTTTTTTCTTTTTTTGTTTTAATACTAAACCTCCGAGATTAAATTTTCGGAGCCATTTTTTTACAATACTATATTTTACTACATTTTTTAACTTACTTTTATTACAATCTAATACTTAAAACTACAGAGACAGGTTATTCTTAGGTGTAAGCTTATCTAATACATAACAACTTAACTTCTAGTTGCAATATTTATATAAAAACAATTTTTTATAACAAATACATATCTAATAACTATTCCTACTCAATAATTACAGTTATAATACATATAATAAAATGGTAGGAAAGTTAAAACTGTACATTGAATATTTTTTTAAAGAATACTTAGGGGGTTATCTACAATTGATACCGAAGCCAAAAATATAGTTTTTAGAATTGTTGTCCGTTTGTCTGTTTGTCTGCTTGTCTGTATATATGTCCGGGATAAACTCAAAAAGTACTGCATGGATTTACTTCAAATTTGGCACGAATATTATTAAGAAGTCGGGTTAACATATAGGCTACATTTTATCACGCTACCTACGGGGAACGAGCAGTGAACCTTTATTTCTTCAACGCATTCTGTAACAACGTGTAATCTAATAGCGTTCACGCAGACGACATCGCGGGCAGCAGCTATATATAATTATATATAATTTACTACGTCTTATTTCTATTGTTTACATCTCAGTTTATTGTATTAACAGGGACCAACAGCTTTACGTACTCTTCGAGGCAGGTTGGAAAGATCAAAATCAACCGAATGAGCTACACACGCTAGTGTTAACGAATTTTCTTTCACGATTCGGTGAAAATAAAGTATATTTATTGCGAGAAACGTTCACAGTGCCTTTAATATTGAATCATAGATATATAATGACTGAGATAAGGAATTAGATGAGCGACCGAAACAGGAAATGGAGACAGGCTTGTGTCGCATTTGGGTCAAGTAACCGCGACTCACACGAAAGCAATTCACTTATGTACGTGACATTAGTGTTCCAGTCTCAGACATTCACAGAAATCTAAATAATAATGCATTATTATTTAGATTTCTGTGCAGATATTTAAATATCCACTTAAACTGTATATTTGATTATCAATTAATTAATACCAAATATTTATTATTAAATGTTACAGTATAATAAAACTTTTGATTTTTAGAAACATTTAAGAATAATTTAATTATTTAACCCATATTTTTATTTTTTCTTATTTCTCTTTATTATTTTTTTTTTTTTGCACACACGCTACTTGCTTCTTTAACAATATGACTGTATCAGCCTGTAAACCACCCACTGTTGAGCGAAGGCCTCTTCTCCATATAGAAGAGTTGAAACTTAGTCCACCACGCTGCTCCACTGCGGATTGGCGTATAATTTCCCTACCATGGATAACGATCGTTATCAGGTATCTATGATAACAAACGTTTACGTGCTCTCCGAGGCAGGGTGGGAAAACTCACAAGGACATACACTCAGACCAGAAACAAACATTTTTATTTTTACAACGAACCCGTGACCGTCGTGCGTGGTTTTAAGGCAATTACTCGTACCTCTATACCCAAACGGTCGAACGGTCTTTACCAATATGTAAATAATGTATTATAATTGGAGGGCGATGATCACTGCAAAATAGTTTATACTTATGTGGGATCATTGTTCTCATATGTTATAATATAATTCTAAATATGGTGTCAAATAATAAATAAATAAATATTATTACAAGTAAAATATTGTATAAATGCCAATAATTGTGGGGTTCGTAGCGCAGGATTTATTACAGGACATATCTCAAATATTATATACCGAGTTTATATTGATTGAGTGGTATAATAACGGTTTTTAAAAGAGTAACTTTTAAGTTTTTCTTTGCGGTTCTTCTCAGCAGAATTTACATTCTGAACAGACGATGGCTTCACTATTGTCTATAATTAATTAACAAAAGAATAACTAATTACTTTGAAAAATAACGTTTCAAACATGCTTTCCAAAACTACTTCAATAAATAATTTTTAGGGTTCCGTAGCCAAATGACAGAAAACGGAATCCTTATAGATTCGTCATGTCTGTCTGTCTGTCCGTCCGTATGTCACAGCCACTTTTTGCTGAAACTATTAAGAACTATAATGTTGAAACTTTGTAAGTAGATGTATTGTGTGAACCTCATTAGGATTTGACCAATAAGAAAAAAAACAATAAATTTTGGGGGTTCCCCATAGTTAGAACTGAAACTCAAAAAAAAAATTTTCATCAAACTCATACGTGTATGGGGTATCTATGGATAGGTCTTTAAAAATGATATTGAGGTATCTGATATCATTTTTTTTCTAAACTGAATAGTTTTTGCGAGAGACACTTCCAAAGTGGTAAAACGAGCCCCTTTCCCCTGTAACTTCTAAAATAAGAGAATGATAACACTGAAAATATATATATATGATGTACCTTACCATGCAAACTTACACCGAAAATTGCTTGGAACAAGATCTAGTAAGTAGTTTTTTTTTTTTAATATAAAAAAATACACTATTTATTAAAACATCGATCAAAGTTACAACGAACTACAAGAACTTTTATATGATGTTACTTGCTGCTACGGAACCCTTCATGGGCGAGTCCGACTCGCACTTGTTTAATTTTTTTTTTTTTAAATTTCGAAATTATTTAATGAAAAAAAAACAGAGCTACCTGAGTTCGCCAATTATATTTTCTAGTTAACATAGCTCAAGACTACATTACGTCTTGGTGTCAACGACGATGAAATAATATACCTAATTTGCCACCAGCTCCCTAGCTATAATGTATTTTACCACTCATCAGAATCACTTAACTACTTACCGACGGCTGAATATCTCAAATAGGTCTTCACACAATAAAAAAATAAATGTAGACATTTTCAAGTGTCTAGTAGGTAAATGTTTTTTTAGCAACTATTCACCTAGACAAAAGCACTTACCCAGAACTTAATTGCACGAGCTTGTTGGCAGTTCGACTAGATTGTTTTAGGACTATTTATCCTGCACAAAGTTGGAGTAAATTGGATTGTAATTGTACTTGACATTATAATGGTGTACATTTGTACCGTTGTATATACAAATGTAGAAGCTTCTTCACTCGAATTAAAACATAGTAAATATTACTTGACATGTATACAGTCATGACACTGAATCTTAAATACGTAAATACGTGGTACGAATATACACAAAAACACAAACAGTTTTTTGTTTAAAAAGTTAGTTTGTAATAAGGTTTTGAATTAATTTTTAATATGGAAATAATTTGGTATAACATTTTCTATAGACATTTTTCCGGATTTTGAAGCAATTCAAACAATTATATTTGACACTAGCGGCCCGCCCCGGCTTCGCACGGGTCTTTAACTAAAATTTTAAAAATTATACATTATATTTTTTATCACCTACACCTGCGTCGATACTGGAAAATATTTTATAATAGACGGATTGAGTGACAGATTTATTATATCTATATACATCATACATACATACATACATATAAATGTATATAGATAGTACGAATGAAACATTTGAACTGTTTTTTTATTAATTATTTTCTCATTGATGAAAACCATATTTTAATAAGTATTATTCCCGACGAAGACAAATCCAAAAACACAAAAATCATAAAAATCGTTCCACTCGTTCTCGAGTTATAAACGGTGTAACTAACACGACTTTATATATATATATATATATATATATATATATATATTGCAACTTAAATAGCTATAACCATCCAGCTTTGTACAATCAACAAACAAATAACGACCAAATATTTTAAATTTTAACAACGAACAAACAATCAAGACCGTAGTACCCTTAAGTATTTAATTATATACAAAAAAGAAAAACAGATTTTTAAATACGGGCGAGTGTCATTCTTTTGGCCGAAGTTTTGGTCAGCGCGATTCAGAAAATTATCTGCGCCATCTATCGTATAATTGTAGAATATCGTTTTTATATTTAGTGACATTTAACATAATTAATATTTAACATAATAGTATATTAATTGAAAATGATGTTTATCTAAAATATTAAAACGATTTCTATTCTTATCAGACATATTTAGTAAACTTTTAAGTTTAACAAAATAATAATTCAAATATAAGTTTTGTGAGTTTTAAAGATTCCTTAGACCAGATGGCGTTGGCGGCGTAGGTACCTATTTCTATTTTCTTAAATATTTATTTCTAAATTTAATTACAATGAAACAAAAACTAAATTATACTGTGAGTTATTTCCAATTTTTATGTATTAAAGTTATTAACATTGGTTTTGTACTTTTTACGTGATACGTGATCAGAGAAAAACACGATAAGAGATGGCGCTGATACAAAAAAATACGCGCTATTGAAATTTATTCTTGATGATATATAGTGTATTAATAAAACGGAGGTTTTTACAGATTTATTATTTGTATAGATATTATATTTGACAGTTAGATCTTTTATTTCAAAACCCAATAAAATTCATCAGAAGTGAAGAGAGCTAATTTTCATATAGGAGATATATTGAAGTTTATACCACTTTTGGTGGATACCACGTCGCTCCATTAGTAGTGGGCGTTCTTTCCTACCATGAGTCGAAGGCGAGAGAGTCGTTATCAAGTGTCTGTTATACCAACCAACGTCTTTACTATCTCTACAAGACCCACAAGAACCTATAAAAGATAAGAATCAAATATTTTTATTAATACAAATAACTGTTCCGAGTGGGAATCGAACCCGCGATTCGTTGGTGTTAATGTATCTTTTGCGCTTCTTGCTTTCGCTCTTTTCCTTCGTGATCAAAAAGAATTCCATAAAATGTTTTCGCCCATTAACCCAAATATATAGACTCCCAAATATATAGATAGATTTGCAACTATGTACATTACTTTTCATTTGAATTTTTAATCCTTCGTGTTTTATGAAATAAAAAAATATACGCAGTACCTAACAAACAAGAAAATAATTTTAAACTAAGTATTACCGAAGTAGCGCCAGGCTGCTTGCAGCTGAATTTGCCGGCGCGCCCGGTGAAAGTACTTCGCTCTCACTTAACACCGACGTGAAATGACGGCACTGTCGTCGTGTTTCATTTGGTTTGTGAGAGACCCGGTGGCCCATCTCTTCCCTTACCTGGCCCATCCCTCTCCTTCCCTCCAAAGATCCGGTGGAACATCCCTCCCCTCCCTAAAAAACGCACCCGCTAATCCTCTGATGTAGCGGGTGTCTATGGATGTCGTTTTTACTTACCACCAGGTGAATCGACTCTCCATTTGCCCCATCACATTTAAAAAAAAAATATTAGTTTGAAAACGCATTTTAAAACCAAATCTTTTCATGTTCTCTCTCACCACTCACTCACCACCAAACTTTACTTACTGACACGTACCTACCAAAATTGACTTCTAGACGAACACAGAGAAACTGCATAGTATATTTGCAAAAATATTAGTTCCTGACATTTTAGCATAATTTAAAGACCAAGGTATTCACATAAACACTTTAGCTTAAGTTATAAATTAAAAACAAAAATTATCCTACACGTTCAAAATATTCCTCAGTGACAAATAAATGTGCAATTTATGTTTCGAAATATAAATAAAGTGCAGCCAACTTTTCCTGTGTTTCTGTTGATACAAGCTTTGTTTATTAGTACTGTACAAATAGATGCACTTAGAGTCTAGAAAATATTGTCTCCGTTAATGTTTATGTTTATGTTGCTCTAGCTCTTTTTGTACTGATACACTGCTATGACATTACTTGCGTACATATGTTACCGTATTTTTAAATAAATATGCTTAACATACATACCCGGTCGTCTATTCATAAAGTAGGCAACTTAGTGCTTTTGATTTAGGTAATAGTCAACTGATGTACTTTTTTATAATAAATAATACATATATAAATAAATGTATATTACACCCAGATTCAAGGCATAAATCGAAGCCACAAACCTAGAGCAGAAAACAGGGTCACTGCTAATTGCTCCAACGGGCCACTCAAAGCTTAATCAATGACTTGCAGCCAGACTGCAATTTTGATGCATACTAAAAATATAAATAAATAAATAAATATTAACCAACAATCACACCACGTTAACCTAGCCCCGTGGTAAGTTCGTAAGAACTTGTGTTACAGGTACTAGGAACGGAAATAAATTTAAGATATAAATACATATATACATAAATACACATCCATGACCCGGTGCAGACATCTATATTCGTCATACAGATTATCTGCACCTGGCGGGATTCGAACCCGCGACCGCTGCGTAAAGTGTCCAGTTGCCTGACCACTCGACCAGCCGGCCGTCAAATGAAAATATGATACATATTTACAGGATTTAAAAAAATAAGAATATATTATTTGAAATATCACAGTAACAAACATTAAAGACATCAAAAAGATAATAATTACAGTCTTAAATTGAATTTAAATGGACCAAAAAAAAGTGGCTACAACTAAGTCTTTTTTTTTTTTTTTGTTTAACATACACAAACGTTCGACTTTCTCTAAGGTAGGCAACTTTGTCTGTGTTTTAGGTAACAGCCGACTGATATACATTTTTTTAAAATAAATATACATATTAAATATACATATAAATAAACATATATTACACCCAGACTCGGGGCGGGAATCGAACCCACAACCCTTGGAGTAGAAAACAGGGTCACTGCAAACTGCGCCAACGGGTCAGTCAAATTCAAAGCAATTAATGAAATTTTAAATTAATTCTCTTACCTCGGTTTTATCTAAATGAATAAAGACTTAAATTAAATTAAAATATAAAAGTAATATTATTTTATTTTCCCTACTAAATTTTAATAATCTTTACTACATAATATGAAACTTCAATTTCTAATTCGAAATTAAAAGAGGTTTTCTTATAATTTTCAAATTTGACATAATATGTCATACATATTAAAATAAATATATAATATAGGTCTGTAATATTCGGTCGAAGAAAAAGTTTCCTTGTATTTTATATACAAATTCAAGACTTTTTTTTCAAATTTTATTTACACTTTATTATTATATATATGTGCTATTTGTTCAATAACTTGTTGTCATCTTGAAAATGGTGACGTTATCCTGTTCCTGTAGAAAACTTGGGATTTTTAATTTAAAAAAAAACAAGTAGTTTGTCAGTCCTCTCTTAAACCTGACTACCCTTTGAATATCGTTTTTGTCACACGTTCTTGTAGTAGGTGATCCACTTTTCATCACCAGTGATCATTCTTTTTAAACATGGTTCAGTTTCATTTCGTTTCAATAGAGAAGGGCAAATTAGTACACGATTAATTAGGTTTCTCTCAGTGAGCTCGTGTGGCACCCAAATTTCGACCTTTTTTGTATACTGTTAAAAACTGTTTTGTGGTCAACCCTCAGTTCCTCAGCTTTCCTCTTGTAACTACTAATATGCCAATCTTGTTTCATTTTTTCAAATATGGCATCAACTTTATTCATATGAGGGTGACTAGAGCAAATTGCGTCAATGACATTCAAATTCACAGACTGAAAACGCTTGAACCAACTTTGTGCTACTTTTACTGACACTGCATTAGGTTTATAAACGTAACAATTGTTTCCGGCTTCAGTCGCATTTTTGCCTTTTTTATAACAAAGCTCCAGAATGTATCTTCTTTGTAATTCGCATGTAACTTCTTCGTTAGATTCACTCATTTTGATGGACAAAAAAACAAGTGAAAATGGCGGGAAAGTGTTTTTTTTTTACTTTTTTTTTACTTCTTAATGTCCGATATTTATTTTTATTAAAACCAGCCAAATACAATTAGTATAACTGAAGAGATTTTTCTTCAAATTTGTAGAAACAAACTACGAAAAGACTTTTTCCCTGACCTGTTATATCCGTTGTTGTAGATTGAACGTTAATAATGAAATACACATTATTAAAAGTGCCTCCAAAATTCGATTGAGGTTGGGTTCTTGACCTAACCGAACAACCTCCACCGTGTATGGACAATACGTGTATCGTACATGACGTGTATCTTAATGACATTGGCAAAATAGTTTGTGTCAAATTGACAAAACTAAAAGCCATACAACAAAGAATTTAATTGAATAATATTTATAAAATAGATATAATGGATAACGAAAGCGTTATAATTTCTAATAATGACAACGAATTTAACGAATCAATTAATGAAGAAGGAGAAATATCTATTTCAAGTACACAGGACAAAAGTCTACCTGGTGAAGAGTCATTAAACAAATCACCGTGTGAATTCGAAGATACTGATTGTGGAGAACCCATTTCAGTACATCGAATTGTATTAAACTTTAAACCCATCGATGAACTAGACAATGACGATGTTCAAAGGAAATGCTGCGAATTTTGGGATTTTGTTAATAGCCGACCGGAACTGAATAGTCTTATTGTTAAGCCTGTAAGTTGTAAAATTAATTTAACTCGTTATATGATATCAAATATGCCTTGAAAATAAGTACCGGATCGACCCGTTATTACTAAACTTAGGTCTAGTCTAAAAGATACATTTAACAAGTATGCTTAATTAAAAAAATCAAAAAACCCGACTGCGTAAAATACTCTTATTATAAACTAAAAAGAATAAAACAATTTACTAGCTTTCATTTGATACCCATATTGCTACAGTAAGAAAAAAATTCAACTCGCCCCCCTCATTCCGCCTTTTGCGGGCGCCATTTTTAAAATTTATATAGCCTATGTCACTACTACAATTTAGACAAATCCAACGACACCTCATATGTCAAAAACCGTTCAGCCGTTTGGGCTGTAGGGCGTGCCAAAGAAATGGACATACATACATACATACATACATACATACATACATACATACATACATACATACACTCGAAAAACATAACCCTCCTGTCGCAGTCGGGTAATAAAAAGTTTGTAAAATAGTATGTAATATACGCCGAGTTGCACGAAACAAATTTTAAATTTAAGTGTTTATTAAACTTATTTAATCACAAGAATCGTGATTATCTGTTGCACGAAACCTACATCTGATTAACTTAACAAAAAAATTTAGTTTAATTAAAGACCTATCTAACGGATGATTAATTCCAACAGTTTTAAATTCATCATGAGATCAACTAATTTTAAGATTAATTGCAACTTAACTAACGGAAAGTTAGCGACGGTTTCGTGCAACTCGCCGATAGTTTCATAGTCTTAAATACTTAATGCAGTTGTTTTAAGTAAATAATGATTCTTTTTATGTTAGCCTTAATTCATTTTAGAAACCAGAAACCGTTCCTAATATCACAAAGCCCGAAGATATGATATCTGTTTCAAAATACTCATCAAGTATGTCCACCATTGATAATGAAAAAACGGCTGTATCGGTGCTTGAATTTGTGGAAGAGAATGGTAAAGCTAATAGATTAATTCTTGTCTAAGCTGCGTTAAAATACAAATTTTATTATATACAAATATATAACAATTATCAAAACGTATTAAATTATACAGGATTTTTATAGGTAAATGATAAAGTTGTGTTGACTTAGTAAGCATGGTTGGATGGAAGACATGTAAATAAATATTTTATTCCTAAATTATGTATTGATAAATTTTAAAATAATTTGTATTGATATTTGTGTATATCATGTCTTTTCGTGATAGCATAAGTGATGAACCTTACATCTGAACTGAACTAAACTGAATAAGCCTGTAACCGACCCACTGCTAGGCAAAGGCCTGTTTTCCATATCTGAGAAGAGTTGGAACATAGTCCGTCACGCTGCTCAACTGCCGGTTGGCAGATAATTTTCCGTATCATGAGTAACGATTGTTACCAGGTGTTTTTGACAACTGGGACCGATGGCTTTACGTGCTCTTCGAGACACGGTGGGGAGAAACCCAGAAGGACATACACCCAGACCGGAAACAAATATTTGTACAAATACAAATATCGGCCCCGAGCGGGAATCGAAACCTGGCACCATTACACCAGAACGGTCGTAACTTTACATCACCTTATTTTAATTACCGATGTACCGATGTGGTTGCGATCTGACTCTTAATACTTATATAAGATAATAATAATTGAAGCGTTTTAGTTTTTGACAAATGCTCTAATATACTTATGCAAATGTTAAATTATATATAATGACGGTCGCAAGTATGATTCATGCTCGGAGAATATATTTGCATTAGTACAAATATTTCTGCTCTAGTTGATTGTTCTTGTGTGGTCCTATTTATTATTATAAATATTATACCTTTTAATAGCTATTATCCTGGTATAAAGGTCCTGGTATAAGTTTTACCCTAGGCAATTATCCACCAACGCGCAGTAAATTAGCGTAGCGAATTAAGCACCCCTTCCAACCCTTTTTATATACAGAGGCCTTTTGGCTCCAAAAACGATGATGCTTCCATCCCATCCATCCACACATAAGCACCCACCAAGCATCTTGGTGCTTGGGATGACGAGCGAGACCCACAAGGACGTACATCCAGCCCCGAAACAAATATTTGAAAAAAAAAACAAATACCTGCCCCGAATGGGCATCGAACCCGCGACCGGTTGCGTTGAGGTTACTTACCACTACATCGGAACGGTTGTCCAGAATATCTTCTGCATGCATAACCAAATCAACTTCTATCTAATCGTAATAATAATTTTTAAATTAAGTTTCTTGTTTATAAATTTTAAAGACAAATTAACTTATATTTTTGTTGCTTAATAGAAAAATGAAATCCTTCTTTAGTAGATAATACCTTTTCCATTAGCTTGAGAAAACATTTCTCATTTTTTTGTTCCTTTTAAAAAACTGAGGAAGTGTTAACGTGAAAATAAAATTTACCTCTGAATCTCTTCTGGCTAAGGCCACGTACATCTTGACGTTTTTATGTTTTAAAACTGAAAACAATTGTTTGTAATAGTTATAAGAACATGTAAGTGTAATTTTAACAAGTTGATATCTTCTCTTTTCAATTTACGTAATTTCTATGAACTTTGTAAAACTTACTCTCAGACTTTTTTTAGAAGGACATTAAGGAGATTTGTTTATTTTCTTTTAATTCATCTTTTTTATATTACTAATCGATAAGCTTTAAAACTTCAAAAATGATTTTAACAACGATTATAAAGAAACATTATCTAGGCGTAATATAGGCTGTAAACTATTACGCTATAACTCACAGTAGCAGAACAGTAACCATAAATATCGACGAAGGACTCGTTACTCATTGAATTATTATTACATCTTCGATAAACACCTATTTTGATATTTCTCGTCATTACTTCAAGGTCTCATAAGTCGCGCATTCACTTCGAGAATGGCTACTCCATTTTGTGACAACGAATTAAACAATTATTCTGATGAACACATTCCTAAAAGAAGCAAAGGTAAAAAATTGTGTGTGTCAGCTCCGACGCACAACTGGAGTTTACTCCTTAAGTACGATTGTCTAAACATACGCAAAAAGAGTTTATCCAACTGAAAATAAGATTAATACCATATGAAAGGGTAAATTAACAAATTAATGAAAATAATATACATATATAAATATATATTTATTCATTTTATATACATTTATTATAACTAATCGGCGAAATATTTTACATTAAACTTTTCACAATAGTCAATTTCAGATGTGCACAAATATTTCATTAGGAATGTTGATAAATTATGTAATTATTATTATCTGACAATTATCATTTATTTTTTAAATATTATTTTTCAATATTAATTAGAGCAACATTACTTTCGCACCGCACCATAGGTGAGCGCGCACCGAAAAAGTAACGAGGTCATTCAATAGTAGATTTTACCTCTCATATTTTCTCATACCGGGCGCCTTATATATGAAAATCGATTCTTAAGGAGTAAACTCCAAAAATCTGTTACTCTTTTAGTCTGTTAGAATCAAAGATAAAATGTATATGACTTTGTTTCTGCAAGTACACAGATTAGAAACATAAATTCATTCGCATCTGTTGATATTTGAAAAAACCTTTAAAAAATATATGAACTGAACCCAACATTTCATCAACATCAACCCATTCCGAAGAAGTAATGAGATCTGAAAGTTATATGTCAATATGCAACGAGAATTATAAAGGTTATAATTTTATTGTCGGTTTCGGTTTGTGATTTTTTTATTGGTTTTTAATATTTGAAGTCCAACTACTGCAACTATTTTAGTAATTATAGAAAAAAAATTGAACTACATTATTTAGTAGTAACATAGGCTTAATACCATGCTACGACTCAGATTAGAACAGTAATTTTAAATATCTGTTCGAATGAAGACTTGACAATATTAATTGCTTTGTCCTTTTTAACAGGATAAGAGCCAAGCGACCAGTAGTATATAATTTCAGAATAAGTAATAAATCAATAAATATGTTTAACATAGAGATACGGTCGTCTGTTTCCAATGTAAACAAGTTAATATCTGTTTTAGGTATGTAACAGCCGACTGATATAATTATTTTTAATAAATGTACAGATAAATAATACAAACATATATTACACAACCAACACAACCCTGGAGTCGAAAGCAGTATCTCTGCCAAATGCGCCAACGGGCCAGTCAATTATTAAAACAAAAATAGCAGCGTAAAGTGCCTGTTAAAGTCATTTTATATTGAAATACGCATAAAGTGTTGTCATCATGACAGGCCATTAGACAAAGCCTAATTGGCAGAGAAATTTTATTTTTCTCAAGTGGTTTGAATTTATTTGATAATTCTATTTTTATTTAATACTAACTTGAGTTATTTTAATTTTCGAAATTTTATCAATTATTTAATATCTCAAAGTATTCGTTACGATTACTGACACATAGTTATTGTTTATTTTTATTTTTAAATTGAATGATTGAATAATCTTAATAATTGAAATGAAATTCTGATTTAGAAATGTAATTTATATTTTTTTATAACTGCTATTAGCTGATCTGTATATATGCTAGCGAAATTGTATAAAAGCTATACATAATCGTAAAGATCTTCCCTTACGTTTTATCTGTTGTTAAATATTTAACAGAATAGCTTCGTTTTAGTTTAAATACCCAATAAGCTAGCCCATAGGGATCAGAAAAAATACACATTTTTCATACATTATGAATACATCCGCTCCTTACTGTTACATATCTTAAAAACTAAAAATAATTTTAGTCCGAACTAGTGCCAAGAAACAAACTGCTAAGAAACAACAAGTACAAAATGACGTTTCACTTCAAACTTCTGCATCTGCGAGGAACATGTGCGAAATCCTTCACGAGTGGGACTTGAAACATCCTAAGTAAGTCAATAAGCCCAGTAGGTACTGTACTGTACTGTATGAGCCTGTAAACAACCCACTGCTGATCAAAGGCCTCCCCTCATATAGAAGAAGAGTTGGAGCTTAATGCACCACACTGCTCCACTGCGGGTTGGTGTATAATTTCTCTACCGTGAATAACGATCATTACCAGGTGTCGATGACAACAAACGGACCAATGGTTTCGGCTTCTACAAGGCTCGGTGAGGAAATCCACAAAGACATACACCCAGACCGGAAACAAATATTAGCACAAATAAAAATATCTGCCCCGACCGCCGGAGTTGAAGCGAGACGTTGAGGCACCACTCGCACCACTACACCAGAACGATCGTCTAATAAGGCCTAGTACAACTTTCGAAAGAACGCGTTTAAAACCTTATTAACAAAGTTTGCTTTTGGTTGTTTTCTGTGAGAGTAACGTTACTTAGTTTGGTTTACATTTTTGTTGTTTTTTGCTGTGTAAAGTTTAATATTTAAGATAATATTTCAGAATGTTTTTATCATTTAAGAATTCACTTTTACTCGTTCTCACTCTTGGAATTACTTTTGCATGACTATAGACATTCTGAGACGTGAATATTCGCCAGTACTCAGTGTAGCGTGTAACGGAAATATTGAACTTTCACCTTATTAGAAGTAAAGTGCTTTGCTCACCAGTAGGTCCTTTACAGGCTCATAAAGTTGGTAAAATTTTCAATGCAATTTTAATGTCTTAAAGCTATTTTAATAAATAAATATGACAATAATATTTTAATGCTATCTTGCAGATCTTTTAGTCTACCGGGACCTGTACCTGATCTTGAAGACAGTATGATGAACTGCAAAATCCACCAATGAAATTTTAGTTCAAATTTACTAAATATTGACTAAATAAATGATATAATGATTAGAAGATTATTTTTATCATTATGATAATTTTACAACAAACATACATTAACTTAAATATGGTATCAAAAAGATACAATAGTGATAGAAAATTATAGAGTAATAAAAAAATATATTTCAAGCACGTTTAGTAGAAACATGAAAGTTTTACAGTCGTTTCTTTTTGTGACGTAAAGGTTCACTAAAAATCAATTTTCCGAAATTCGAACCCTATGGGGGTGAACGAGGATAATAAAGGTTGTTTGAAGGACGAAAAAATTCGCATCTTTAGATCTAAAATTTTGTACAGAAGCACAGTTCCAATAAAAATAAGTAAACATCTATTTCAATGTTTGCTAAATATCATTCCATAAATGTGTAAAAAGTCAAAGACAAAATGAAATCTGTAGTTATTCTATTAGGTGAAAAAGTTTCTTCGTATTTTAAATACAAAGTTTAATAACATTTAACTATAATATATATATGGCATTTTGTAGTGTAGTGACATAATCCCGTTTCTATAGAAATATTAACTTTTTGATCAAAAAAATTCGACAAGAAGTTTTGACATTCCTTTCTTGATGTTAACCTAACGCTACCAACATTTTTTAAAGAGATCAAAACAAGTGGAAAATCTAATGGCGCAAGGTCAGGAGTATACGGTGGATGCATTAACACTTCCCAACCAAGCTCTCTTAACTTTTGATTTGGGGCCAAAGATGTGTTTGGTCTGACGTTATATTTTTATGTTCAATCCTTATTTCCTCGTCTATATCGTAACTACTACTATGCCGTACTAAGCCCCTGCGGGAGCCTTCAGCCGCTTTAATTGGAGGGTCCCGGATCTGCAGGCAACAGGATCCCTCCAGCGACAGGCTGGCCACGGTGAAAAGGCCAGACTTCTCCTTCATGGGGACTGTCCGGCTCAACTACTACTACTATGCCGATCTCACTCCACTTTTTCAAAAATGGTATCAACTTTATCCGTTTGAGGGCGACCAGAGCAAACTGCAGCTTTGACATCAAAATTCCCAGACTGGAAATGCTTGAACCAACTTTGTGCTACTCATTCATTCATTCATTTGGTTTAATGGCTTTTAATAGTGCCAAAAAGGCACATATTATTTCGCCTATGTCACGTAGAATGGAGAAAACACGAAGGAGATTAATCGGTGTGGTCGGAGTAATATTCTTCGTTGAATTATGTAAATATAGGATATAGTAAGTAAATTAGCCAAATACGCATCACCTACTTTATGCTACTCTTACTGACACTAAAATTCATAAGTTCCATAAACGTCATTATTTTTCTTGACTTGAGTCACATTTTTCTGATTTTTTTTTTTTTTGTAATAAAACTTTAGAATTTATCGAATTTCTTCGTTAGATTCACTCGTTTTGACAGACAGAAAAAAAAATTGAAAATGGCGGGAAATTGTTTTTGCTTTTTATTTTTCTTTATGTTCTATATTTATTGATATTAAAACCAGTCAGATACAAATAGTACAACCAAAGAGAATTTTTCTTCAATTTTATACATACAAAACACAAAAAGACTTTCCCCGACCTATTATACTCGTAATAACAAAGGAGTGACAACTCTTTGTCAAATTAAAGTTGACAGCTGTCAACATTTGAATAATAAATATACGTAAATTAAAAATACTTTTGGATAAATTTTCGTTACTAAAATGATAGAATTACCGACTATTAAAAACCTTAAACCAAACAAAGATGTATGCAAGTAAGCTTTCTGCTTTTAATTATCTACTTTAATTATATTTATGCCTCTAATATACAAATAGAAGCAGCGTAAAAATTTTTGTAATATTTATTAGAACAAATAAAGTGAAGTCCTCAATCCGTATGTTTTAGTAATTTTTGTGAGTTGTTTTAAAAAAAATATATACATAATATTCAGTATCGAAATCATACATCGCATCGCTATGGTCTAGATATTTTAAATAAATATTATTACTTTCTTAATTATAAGTATACACATAAGAATCATACTCGAGATCTGGGATCAATAGAAAAACAGGGTAACCTCAAGTGATAATCGACTTGGCATATAGTTTGAAAAACCGATGGTCGTTAGTCCTCGCCCATAGTGCACGAATGGCGACATAGCATCGGAAAGTCAGCATTAGAAAAACAGGTGACCTTAAACAGGTGACTTAGGTAGGTGGAAATCCATGAAGAAAGTCTTTGTTCAACAGTGAAAGATCATCAGCTGATGATGATGATGAAATAATCAATTCAACATTCACTTCTTTCTTATAAATTTTACTATAATTTAGGCAATTTATATACTCTTTACTTTTTATGTAATTTTTTCTACTTTTGACCATATATTATGTACATTCTGAAGCTCTGAACTGAATTGAACGTAACGAGCCTGTAAAGAAACCATTGCTGAGCAAAGGCCTCTTTTCTATATAGTGGAAGTATTGGAGCTTAACCCACCACACTGTTCCACTGTGGGTCGATGGATAATTCAATACAATTGGTGACGATCGCTATCAGGTTACAACCGGGAACGACGGGTTTACGTACTCTCCGAGGCACGATGGGAAGTCCCAAAAAACACCCATGAGTTGTGAATACTAAGCTGATAAAGAAACTTTAGTACGTTATTAATTGGTACAGATGCAGACCAATATGTAAGAGTCGTAGACGGGAATGGAAGGAACAAATTCAAAAGACATCAGCCGAACTATTATTGGAAAGAAAACCATTGCAAGAATGCTTTAAAAGATGGCCAATGGTAAGTAATCAATAACATAATTTAACGCAATATTGTTTTTAGAAGAAATACCGCTAACGAAAGTTCTTCCGGATTATTTTTAATACCACACCAAGGCATGGCATGCTTTTACAGGTATTGCGAGCTAGATATTAGCTTAGCAACTGTGTCTTTAAAGTTTCTTAAGCATATATAAACAAGAACAGCACCCAAACAAAATCATTGGCTAAATTCAGTTAAGTAAAGGACAATAACCATTTTTCTATGAACATATATTTTAAAGTATCCTTTATTAATTGAAACTAGATTTTTAATAGTCTAGACCTGATCAAAGCCGTTGTTTGCAATTAAATTTAAAAAAAATTTGTCGTTCCCGTTGCATTACCGAATTGGTATTTATATTTAATTTAATAATGAAAAAAAAAACAAAGTCAATATGATCAGTATTTCCAGACAGATGGGTTGGAATCAGTAGTTTCCAACTTCTTAGCAGGAAATCGGTATATTTGTACTAAAAACGATAAATGAAAAAAATATATAATATTTAATCCAATTCGTTTATACTTTAAAATATCAATTTTCTGTACATGTCAATGCAGATTTGAACATTGTCCTTTTCAACAATTCTTCTCTCCTATAACGGAAAAATATTCGAAAAGTATGAATGAACGTATTTCTTAGTCGAATGAAAGAATTATATAAATTTAAATCCTGGAAATGTAGTCAAGATGCAGAAAAGATTGATTAAATTACATAAAACTCTAAAATCCAGTCCTTAGATAGTATTATAGTTTGTGCTAAGCTTAATACAATTTTTCTCGACGAGTCGGCACAAAAGTAACTCTTTGTTGGAAATTTATTTTTACCTTTTCCATTGCTTCTGTCAGTTATGAAACTTCTCGACTCTCTCGATTTCGTGTTATTTGAGACAGTAAGTTAATACCTGTATAAATGTATAAGTAATAAGGGTTCTCATGAATTAGCTGATTTTAGAAAACAAAAAATTCTGACTTTCTTATCCATGAATTTTCATAAATTTTTCAATTTCTAAGATTTTTTTTTTTGGAAAATATATTTTCCCTTATATTGAGTCAACATCATCATCATCATCATCACCATCATCATCATCACCATATCAACCGTTGGATGTCCACTGTTGAACGACCGGTTCAAAGCAGCCTCCATCCAACGGCTAAAGTTCGCAATTGCCATCTGCATTCAGCCTGTGAAATAAAAGTACGAAATCCAGTTTAAGATTTCAAGTTATTTGCACCTAATACTCAGATTTATGATTTTTGTAATTTTCGCATTGTCAAACCAAGACCTTGTGAAATTAACCGAGTAATATTTGATATATCTCTATTATAACAAAAAAAAAAAAGAATAAATAAAAATCGGACCATGCGTTGCTGAATTATAAACGAGTACACATTTTTACTTTCATCCCTTCTCCCAAGAGAACATTGCCGAGTTTCTGGTTAAATATGTAGTAGCCAGTGTCTTAGCTCGTACCATGTTTCGTTCAAACCAAAATTAATTTAGTAGTTTTGGCGGGAATAGCGGTTACGTTACAGGCAGATAGACACACAGACTAAAATGAAAAAAAAATAATGTTTTTGCCTTCGGTATTGGTAACAGAGTCACCAAATATTTTTTTCATTTTTACAAAATGTGTTCAATGTACAGAATTGGATCTATAATAGTTTTATTATAAGAAACGAAAATAATGGATGGACACAATGAGCGTTATCATCATGTGAGTTTTTTTTCCTATTAACATTACATCTATCTAAATTCTACTAGCATAATTACCGTTAAAAACGTCAGTCATTTTGTTCCAGAAAGTCTACGCCAACAGCCCCTGTCCTTTGTTTGCCAGGAAACAACGAATAGTAATTAACGAACGGAACGCAAACACGGCACCGAACATTGTGCGAATTTGTCAAACGCCTCTTGATGATAATGTTGACACAACATATTTACAATTTGCAGATATGGCGAAAAAATTAGGTAAGAAAAAAATAATCTTAAATTTTTGTGTCTATTCCACAATTTTTAGTTATAATTATAGCTTTAGTCTTCTAAATTAAGTTCAAAAAATAAATAAGAGTAAATTTATTGCTCTTATTACCTTCATTATTTCAATTAATGGCGGATTCTCTGATTGACGAAAATTGAAACGTGTCGCAGGAAAGAAAGCCGAGAATAATTGATTTGGGATTAGGATTAATTTGGAAGACGCAGACAAAATGTGAATATATTTTTATCATAAGGAATTTTTATTTATAGAACCTATTTAAGAAAAGTTATGACTGAACCTCTGATCAGGTTTTATCTTAATTTTTTATTACCTTTTCTTGAAAATATATTTACATACTGAACACTACAGCATGATCTATATTTTTAGGTAACTAACAAGGAAGTTGAATCTCAGTTTAAATGTTTTCTTTCGTTGATTTCGTATGTTGCGCAATATATATTCTATACCTACATTATATTTTTCCATGCGGTGAATGTATTTTTGATGTAAAATAAAATAAACACCTAATTTCCAAAGACCCGGAAACACACAAAACAAAACGCCTAAACCACGATAATCTGTAAAGCTTAACATTTGTTATGAGCATCTACGATATACATATATTTAAAAAAAATCATTTAAAATAATTCACTCTCTTCCGTGATATCGAAAAATACTCAAACTACCCTCGAAGTCGATTTTTGTAAAAACTAATATTTCGTTATAACAATAGGTGCATGGGACGCGGTAAGAAGTAGTTGTGCTTTTTGTAACTGTGGTAGATGTTGTTCATGTAGAACGCGCAACTACGAGTTATTCGACGAGTCGTGGAGCAAGTCCCATGCAAACATGCGCAAGTTCGATGCTCGAGTGAAACAAGACTGTACGCTGATGCGAATTATGTACGATGTATCATAATTACAAATTTCATGCATGTATTGACTATAACTTATTTCTTCAATCTCAAAATTAATAAATTTAAAATGAATAAATCAATAATTTAAAAAATTAAAAAATCCGGCTGCGTTTCCGTGTAATTTTGAAATGAAATTAATTTTACGCCAAAAATCCAACATTTTTTTACTTTTTTATCATGATATACCCAGTTTCACTCTCACAGTAAATACGAATCTAATGACACCTTTCAATTTAAAATCCATGGATACATATAAACAATTATACATACATACATACTCTCGAAAAACATAACCCTCCTTCTAGCGCAGTTGGGTAAAATATTAAATGTGATCTTATTAATGATAGTGAATTATGTAGAATTATGTAGTTAAATAGTAACACAGATAAAAGATAATGCGTTTGTATTTGGTACTACTTTTTTTTACGTTTACTTGTTGAGTTTCCTTCGAATTCTTCTCAGCAGAACCTACACTCTGAATATTTAATAGCTTCTTTCTAATTAACTTTCATGTATTGCTGTAAAAATGTCCACTCATAGACGACTTTAAGTGACTTAAAATTTTGAACTTTATTTTCATTCGAAATTTCACAAAATGTCTATGATCTGTATTTATTAATAACTTTCGTTATAAAATTACAAAATGAAATGTATTAAAAATATGTAATACTAAAACAGTCTGGTAACATCTACTACTAGGGAATCAGTCTCGTTCATTTTTAACCGACTTCAAAAAAAGGAGGAGGTTCTCAATTCGATTGTATTTTTTTTTTTTTTTAATGTGTGTTACCTCATAACTTGTTACTGGGTGTACCGATTTTAATGATTCTTTTTATATTCAAAAGCTAGTGGTCATGTGGTCCCATTTAAATTTGAGCGAGATGTGACTAGTAGTTTTTGAGTAATCCTTAATAATGCGAATTTTTGTTCCTGATACCGCGCGTCCCTGCGCGGGTCGCGTTGCACACTATCGTTCCTTGAGGCTTAATTTGTTTCGGAAGATTATCACGTGTTATGTTTTTTATGTTTACTACGAGTTAAACTATACAATATTATATTTTGTTTCTCAGATTACGACCCAGGTGTAGTGACATCGGTGATTAACTAGATAATTGTTTTAAAAATTTTAATTTGTCAAAATATTTAACGGACACCATTTCGCGTCATTTGTCATAGACTAAAATCTTAAATGTGACATTGTGTGTGCAACAAGTGTACCTAAGTATTAGTCAATTAGCAGAGGTATCTTTTCTGCATCGATGTATAATTATAATAGATACACAGTCTCAAAGAAATCGAACCTCAGTCGTGTCCCCACATCAATGCTTACTATTGCCTACCTGACTCTACAAGCTAATAAAACAAAGGCCACAATTGGTTATTGTTTAATTTTAATAATAGACCTTAACACTTTGGAACTGAGTTGTAAAACATTTGTGACTGTGTCTTACTTATTATCTTTAGGGTTTATGGACGGAACGAAGTAATAAATTTTAGTGACACCCACAAAATAAAACAAGATATCTAGAAAAATATTTAATATGAAATCAACCTTATAACTAATTAGAAATATATTACAAAATTGTCACAAATAATATGCGAGTTACGTGATTTCGTAGCTGTGCTTATTAATTTGCTGTTGTCTCCAGATGTTTGAATAAAATAACTAGTGGAGTCGCTTACCAAGTGCTAAATTATGTGATTTGTACGATAATTATGTGACGAATGCTAACGCTGGCTTATTATGAATGTAAGCACTGTTTAGTTTGGTTACTTTTAGGGCGCTTACGCGAAATCTAGGGTATAATTGATCGAAAGGTTGTGGTACGTTAGTGCATATTATTACTTTAATACATTAATTATGTATTTTGCCATGAAAAAAAAATTAATATAGACGTTAAATTGACAAAAAAAATTATAGAATGATTTATAAGATCATCGTAGTATTTCTAGTTGGTGTGGTTGTTTTGCAAAAAAAAATATTGAGTCGATTACGGCTTTTTCGAGTGTGGTACCTGTAGCTTGTGAGCTATAACCGCCCAGCTTTATATAAATAAATCAGTTATCAAACTACAGATTCACTAAAAAACAAGAAATAAAACAAAATTTTAACAACAAAAAAACCGACTTCAAAACAAACAAAAAAATTGTATACCAAAAATGCACTAAAAAGTAAAAAAATAATTACGTATTCGTAATTATAGTTTAAAAAAAATATTATTAAATATGTAACCTCTGTGTCAATATTTTAATTTTAATTGAAAACTGTACAAATTTAATCTGTGAATTATGTTGACTCTGGATAAATAAATAAATGAATAAATAATATAGAGTATACCTATATCAACAGAAATAATTGATCGTAAACCGTTTCAAATCAATATTTTTTCACAGTAAATAAGTTAAGTGTAAAAAATTAATCATCGATTCTCCATACTTTTGATTTTGTTACCAATTAATCTTAAGTAATAATTATTACCGATAATTTAATTTAATTACTTAAATATAAGCTAGTCCTCGTGAATTTCTTTACTTTGGGTCTGTTTTTGAAGTGAAACTTCAAATAAAATTGAAAAATAGTAAAAAAAATTAAATGAAAATAGTAAAAATTAGTAAAATTTCAAGGTCGCATCACATGAAGCGTCACGATATGAGTGTCAAAATAAAGTATGGATGGAGCCCAAGAGAAAAAAAAAGATAAAAAAGCATAGTAAAATAAATTAATTTATAACTTTCGTCTCTAATACATATGAGAAAAAAGTGAGACAAAAATATCCCGCTAGGCCGCCATTTTAAGCATATTTGATTTTGACCGCGTAAGTTCCAATTTCGTTAGAATTTTGAGATTAAATTGGTTAAATCACTAAACACCTGGATTCATCCAGATTCTTAATGGTGTACGTAGAAAGTTTCACGGTGAATCCGTAGTTTGAACTGAACTAAATCAGCCTGTAAACGTCCCACTGCTGGGCAAAGGCCTCTCCTCCATATAGGAGAAGCTTAATCCACCACGCTGCTCTACTGCGAGTTGGCGGATAATTTCCCTACCATGAGCAACGACTATAAGTCTATGATAACAACTAGGTCCGTCGGCTTTACGTGCTCTTTGAGGCACGGCGGGGAGATCCACAAGGACATACACCGAGAGCAGAAACAAATATTTATACAAATACAAATATCTGTGGGAATCGAACCGGCGACCACCGTTATTGAGCCAACTACTTGCACGACTACACCAGAACGGTCGTCTCCATCAATGTTAGTCGAAAAATGTTATTTTTTATTTTTAATACATAGATCAGCAATAACAAGTGTATATAGTCATATTATTCATAGTTTAAACCAAAAATAATAACGGACACAAAACCTTTATATATCGAAGCCAACTTTCCTGTTCATAATATTTATACAGCTTACATTAAAGCTTGTAATCGTCAGTCTAATTCTTTGAAAATAATTAAGGATGATCTAAACACGAACAATAAGCAACGTGTATAGTACTAGGCAAGTAGGCTATTTTTAAGAACATCAAAATCTTCTATACAAAAATATTCTTCAGCGATAAAATACTTTTTAGTTTAAACTTCTATTGTCAACTCGAAATCGTTTTGTGGAATTTTATTACACGTAACACCTTGCGATAGACAGGAAACATTTACTTTTCAAAGTGGGAAACTTGGAGTGTTTATTTTTCGTCCTCCCGTTGAATAATTTTTTTGTAATGATGATATTAAAACTTCTTATAAAAGTAACATAGTTCAAGTTCAAGTTACAATTACGTTCGGCCCACTGACTAACATCAAGCCCTCAGGTAAGTGCGACCACTCTCAATAATCTGAATTATCTGCGAAATCTGATCTCATCGCCTTTTGTCATATACTCTATGATTTCAGTTTTATTTTCTTTATTTCCCTATATTATGTATATGGAAGTATACAATACTTATTGTAGACGGATAGTTCACGTTTCATAGTTTAGAGAAATTATTTAAATGTTACAAAACAATATTATTAATTGACAAAGTTTATTATGAGTTTAGTGGTTTATACTAACAGGTATATATAGGTAATATATATAGTACGAGTATATATATAGAATGTATACTCTGAATATTTAGTAGGTTCTAATTGAATGTCATATAATACCTACATTGCTGTAAAAGAACATAGGCAAGGCAACTTTAAGTGTCTATTTGAATAAAGTACATTTTGCTTTTAAAATAAGTTTTAAAGTTTATTTTTATTCGCGAAACTTTTCTATAATATAAAAATATATAATATAATAATTTTTAGCATACACACACGGTTGTCTGCTCCTAATGTAGGCAACTTATTGCCGTGTTATAAGTAACAATCGAGTGATATAATCTAAATTTTTTATTTTTTATTTTAGAAGAATGATAAAGAAGAATGATTAAGTTTAAATAGAATAATAAGACATCAGTAAATTTTAGATTTTTTTATTCGAACATAAATATTCCAAAATTATTTTTAATTGGATTTATTTTTAGGTGTAAGCGATCTTTTATTTAATCATCGTCACAGGCCAAGCTGTCTGGACTCTTCTCACAGATGAACGCGTATCTATTCTCACACCACAAATCATCGTACATTCCATTGCGGTAAACTGCACCACAAAATTCCCCTGTGGTCGAATTATTGGGCTCTCCTGGCGAAAACTTGTTGTAACCAGCTTCTAACAGCGTGTCACCTAAACAGAAAATTAAAATAAAATGAACTAAACTTAAATTCTTAGTAGTTAGGCAAACGTTTTTTATAATCGAAAAAAAATTCGATGTTTTTATAACAGCCCGGAGCAATATACGTGATCTCCAAGGTACAGTGGAGAGATTCACATGGAAAATTACACAGACTAGAAAAGAAATATATTTATAACTGTACCGTTTCTAACCTTAGTCTAACTTTCGTCACATATACACCAAAACTGTCATCAAAATACAAATTAAGTACCTGAATAATAATATTATTTAAGAATGATAAGTTTAGACTTAAATAATATAGAACGAAAGAGAAGAAGAAACAATAAATAAAATACTGATTTCGCGATAAAACTAGCTGTGCTAGGCGGGTAGTTACAATCCATTTTAACATAGGCTTTTTATGTTCAAATTCTTACGAAATCGTGACGTACGCAGTACCCAGTAAACAGATGTATTGAGATAATATTAGAGACTTCGATATCAAAATCAATGACTTATGTGTTATAACTAGACCCAGACACCAACCTTCGATCGTCAAAAACTCTCCATGTTCTCCCCAGTCATGGAAGCCCATAAAAGCGACATCTTTCCAAAAGATTCCTGACATGGAACTAGCAGGATTTTTAGCGAAAATTTCTTTGATTACCTATAAATTATAAATCATAAATGAATATTTTATGAATATATTTATTTTTGTAGGGGTCTAAAAACTTATTATATACATTTCTATAATTTCTATAACGTCTGTCTGTTTATTTAAACACGCATCATAGCTAAAGTACTAAATCTACGTTTAAAAAAAGGCTTGAAAATCATTATTATATTTTATTATTCATGTAACGAGGTAATATTGATGTTATCGTCTATTAAATCCGATAAAAAAGAATGAAACTTATATAGAATATAAAAAAGTACTAAATTTTCGTTTTAATAATGTAGTTTTTTTAAAGCGTTGTGAAGAAGCCTGCATATTTTACGAAAAAATCCAAGATATGTCTATCTCTCAATTTTCGGTGATAAAAGATGCCTTATTCGGTGCACACACACACACACACACATGCTTGGTGAAATCGTTACGATCGCACTCTAGCGTTTTAACTGCACCGAAAATCATAATGTGTGTGTGACAAAAACTGTACAGTTTTTACGATTTTCAAAACTGACCATCGAACAGAATCGATTGAAATTTTGAATAGATAAAACGCAATCGAAGGAACTGAGCCAATACTCCTAACGTGTGTGTGCTGAGCATTCAGTTTTTGCACGGATCGTGCCAGATGCAATCGTAGAACAAAATGAATAAATTGCGCAGTTTTACTTGAACGTGTGTGGGCTGTGCAGTACCTGTACAGTCGACTGCACAGTTTTATCGCACAGATAAAACTGAACGTGTGTGGCACCCATATAGTTACTGTTTCGTTTTTCATTTTATTATAAACAAATATTGATTGGAACCAAAAACATGTTTTAAAAATCCTCAATATAATAGTTCGCCGATCTAATCTTGATAAGATAAAAAATTATACTAGCACTTTGAGTTTGCTTTTAAATTATATTGTATTATATTTCAATTGTGTGTTATTTAAAATAAATAAATGAATAAAACATCCTTACAGTCGCTTCAGTTTCACTATTAATAATTGCCAAATATCCTCCTTCAGCTGTGCAAGTCATAAAAGCGCGTGACCACGTACGAGGCACCCTATGGAACTTATAGCAGCTTCCAGTGCGAGAATCTAATACGTATTCTGCAATTAAATAAGAATAAGAAAACAATTTAGTAGAACAACATAGTAGAACATTGCGAAATAATACCTTTTTTTACTGATAAGATAGACCCGGCAGATAATTTCCTACATAATTTGCAAAAATAGTGATTTATTTTCCGAAAATTTTCCCTTAACCTAAGCCTGACGGACTACTATACTCGAACAACGGTTGTACACGTCACACTGTTGGACATGGGCCTACAAAAATTCCATGCAGCTTCGCAGGTGGAGATTTTTTTATGATTTTCAAATTAACAAACTAAACCAGCTAAAGTACTAAAAAAAAGTTTGTACTATTAATATATTATTTTAGTCGTGAACTTTTTTGATAATTAGGTCATCGTTCTCATGGTTACTGTGATCTTAAGCCGATTGGTCATTCACAATAGGTCTTGGGTGGCCAAAAACTGACGGCTCCTCACGACAAGTCTAAGGTAATTTGTTCACTAGTTAGGAATCCACCATTGCTCTTAGAAATATAATAACAAAAAAAAAAAAACTTATCAGTCTCACCAGGATCAGTAAGACCGCATCCATTGACATGTAAATGTTTAGAGGATTTCTTGTAGCACACATAGGGTAAGGGTTCGTCACAATTCACATCCGCTATGTCTCCATTTGCTAACATCATGATACAGCTTTCTTTATCGTTGTAATTGTCTGGTTCGCCATCGGCCCATTTATGCGGAATATTGGATAAATCAATTCCTGTAAAGAAAAATTGCAAGGTTTTTAGAGATGATTTCGAACATGATTATCGTTGCGATACCTGAACATGGATTTGTCAAAAAATAATATTTCAATTAAGAATTAAATGAAATGAAAAAATAATGTTCATATTTCAATTGAAATGAAAGTATAATATATTTAGTTTATATAAGTTTTTAAAGCCTATGACTATCCCAAATAACACGTACTACAATTTATAAAAATGCGTCCAAAAAGATAAATAATGTAATATATAACTAACTAGCGGCCTGACTTGGCTGTGTCCGGGGTATGTATATGTACCAAAATCTTTCTCATTATCTGTTGGCAAAAACCGCATGAAAATCCGTGCAGTAGTATTTGAGTTTGTCGCGAACAGACAGACAGACAGACGTGGCGGAGGATTTGTTTTGTTACACATATTAAATGAAATCTTGGATTCAAAGTCGATTACAGAGTACCCTCCAAAAAAATTTCAAAAACGTCTTCAATGTAAAGAATGGGACCCGTTCCAGTTTTCTTGTAAGTATATAATATATGTACATTATCTAGCTTCCAACTTCTGACGTGCAGCAAGAAATAAAATAAGATGTGGTGAGTAAATAAATTAAAAAGATTAGACAAAACAGAACTATCGTTCCGAATGTGACATTTTAAATTAAAATTTTCATCCAAAAATACCATCCACCGTAACTTCCAATTATTTTCAACAATTTTTTTACTGATAAAAACCATGTTCTTATACAAACAAAACGAAATTGTCTGATTCTGTAAAATTTATCTTTATCAACGACGTGACAAATGATATCTATTTTTGTTAATACCTTCAACTGAATGAAAATCTCCTCTTGAGAAAGTACTGTGTATTCCAGTGAATACGCCGCCTTTCATCCCAACTTCCCTAATCATCATCATTTTCATTGCAGACCTAAGACCATCGTTAAGTGGTGATGCTAATTTAGAACCTGTAACAATAGTGACATTTTATTAAAGTATTTATATTGATAATTACTGACGGACACAGGCAAATAATTGGTTAATCAATTTAATTAATTCTAGGAGTATTGAAATATGATAAGCAGCAATGGAATAGTTAGGATGTAGGTCGTGTTTTATCGCGTTCTCACCATTATCGATCACCAATAAAAGAGTGCGCTGCTATGGATTAGAAATGAAAGACTGGAGCAGAAAACATGGTCACTGCCAACTACGCCAACGGGTCAGTCGACGATGATGAAGGACACGATGATGATGATGGTGATAAGGATACGATGATGATAAAGATAAGTGATGCTTAGTTAAATTTAAAACTTTATACGTCAATTGATATATTATTATTATTAATAGGATTTTCTAGAAGTTGGACCACATCGGTTATTACATTATTTTAGGATTAAATTTTTGGAACATTCATTTGAAATTCAAATAAAGAAATAAATGTAAATATTCATTTTCTAATCTTTAAAAAAGTTCTTTTCTTCTAATATATATCTTTGTTCTAATAGGAATAACAAAACATTATATTTTGAAGTTAAAAATTGCATTTTTTTTTAATGATACGTACATATGTTTTTGTAATTTATTGAAATATTCAAAGGGAATGTTAATAAAAAATCCTTTTATCTAACTAGATCAATGAAAACATTATATATTAGCTACAGAAATATGATCTTATAAAGTAAATTGTACCTTCAAGATGGCATCGTAACCTCGCCTCGTGCCAATTTGCTGGCACTCTATGAAGTTTTAAGTAGCCACCAGCTAAGACATTGTATGTGTAGTCACATCTATATTTACCGTCTAAAAAAAAACATACAAAAAGAGTTATCTTTTTTAATTTAATCTGTTGACTTTGGTTTATTAAAGAAATTATAAACAAAAAAAATTTAAGTGTCTAAGTTTTTAAAAATATCTTGTTAATCCCAGTTAGGAATGACAAATGGTAATTCCACTAAAGTTTTGAACCCAAATTTAGACCTAAGAAAACTGTGGTGTTAATAACAATAAGACTTTCATTATTTATTTTTAAATTGTAATTAGGATGCTTAACATTATGCCATGCAAACAAAACATTTGCTTTTCTTGGCATTTAAAACCAATTTTTTTACCTTAAGTCAATTTTATATTCGTACCAAAGCACAGTTCACGTCGTTGTAATTAACTTTTTTACTATCAACTTTAAAAATAACTAATGTCAACAGTAAACAATACAATATTATAGATAAACTGTAACATAAAGTGCGAGATCATTTATTTATGTTGAAAAAAGGAATGAGCCTAGAATTGATCCCTGTAGAATGCCCATTTTAACACAGATCCAGAAAAGTTTATCATTTATTGGAACATCTTCAATTAGTAGGATATAAAACATTAAGATTACTATCTTTACCATAAATACCGTAATACTTAAGTTTACGTAATGGGGTTTCATGTTCCTAGCAATCAAATGCCTTTGATAAATCACACAATACACCTATAGCATTCTGTGATGTCTCCCAAGCTTTGTAGATATGCTTGAAAAGTGCCACTCCAGCATCTGTTCTAGAGCAATCGTTTAGTGAAACCATATTGTTCACTATAAAAAATGTCATTAAAATTAAAATGGAAAAGTTAATATAATATTGATTTTTCAAAAAAATTATGTGTATTCTGTATGAATGAAATCATGTAGATACTACTAGGATTTTCTGTTTCGATTTAAAAAAAAAAATTAGCGTGTACGTGTCAAATAAAATGTAAGTAGGTACTATATACACTAAAATATTTTTTCATGTTTTATATAGCTACAGTAAAACCGTAAAATTTTACAAAAAAAAAGACAATAAATAAAATCATGATAAGGTTTATAGATATACAATTAGACCAATCAAATATTATTAGTTTAACTATAATACAAAACGTAAATAAATAATTATCATTATATTTTGACTTTTTTTTAATTTAATATCTCCATCCCATCACTACGATAAACATCTGAAAGAACGCATCTTTAAACTAACTAATCACTGTTAAGTTGTGGTTTTTTTATATCTTTTCTTGAACTAATTTTCTCTACTTTTATATAATTTTAGTCTAAAAAATCATACATCGGTGTAGAATAGATATTAATAACTGACTTACCTAATCCAGACACAAGACTAAAAATTAATATTAAAAATGTCACTGTCGACATCCTGTCACTGAAAGTTAGCCGAACTGACGAATCCATAAGAAGGCTTACAATATATGTATATATAATACAGTTTATCTTAATTATATTTAAAGCGATGCAATTACATTTAACTCAGTAATTAGTTGAATATAACCTTATATGTCGCGGGAAAAATCATAATAATATTTGAAATAGTGATTAACGTTTGTTTGTAAGTGATGAGTAAATACCACATGGGAATAATTAAAAAAACAATCTGTTACCATTTAAACCGGGATGCGTTTATTATGTTCATGTGTCAACATGTGCCGTGTTCAGTAAATGCCGTGTACTGAACACGGCATCCACCTGGTTACCTCAATCCATTGCATTGGATACAAATTTACAGACATTAGTTTCAGTGGACTTTTTATTTACAAAACCATATTATTCTGGTGCTCCGTGCTAGTTTTGTTGCTTAGAAAGAATTTTTTTTTTTTATTAAAAATGTTTCTTTTTTTTAAGAGCTTAGCAATCTATCTAATATATATAAATCTCGTGTCACAATGTTTGTCCTCAATGGACTCCTAAACCACTTAACCGATTATAATAAAATTCGCACACCATGTGCAGTTCGATCCAACTTGAGAGATAGGATAGTTTAAATCTCAAATTATAGTCGCAATTTTAATTTATTGCTAATAATTTGTCTGTTATTATTTGACAGTCACAATTATCTGTTAACTCCAAATGATTCTAACAGATGTCGATACCTTTCGACTGGGTTGAGTAAGTAATCAATAGATGGCGCTGCTATGGTAAATCTACGAACGTGTCATATAAGCTACATTTTAACAGCATAATTACCACGTGTTGTTGAGGCTAAAGTATAAATTAAATTTATTTTTATAATTTTTAAAATTTTAGTTAAATACCCGTGCGAAGCCGGGGCGGGCCGCTAGTTGTATATAATTTAAAATTGGTCTGTAACTAATTTCACCTTGATTAAGTATGACATAAAGATAAAGAATATGAAGTAAAGATAATAAAGATATAGATATGAAGTCAGCCATCCACGAGATGGACAGATAACTTAAGGAGAGTTGCTTGAATGGATGATGATGAGTCGAAGCCGTTGGTTGGATTCTGCTTCGAAACGTTCACACTGGAGGTCGATGGTGGAGGTCCATATTTCAGCAATGAACATCCAATGGCTGATATGATGATAATAACGATAATGAAATATGAAAGGTTTTTCCTGCACGTTTTCAGAAATATGGGTGGTAAGCCGATGGGACCATGAATGACCTCTATGTATTTTAGCTCATTTAGATAGCTCTCAATTCTGTAGACAATGAGATCGTAACAAAAAATATTTAAGTGCGTAAAGTGGATGTGATTTTCATTAATAATAAAATTAAACTGTATTATATCCAATTCTGTATGTAGAAGATATTTTACAAAAGAAAAATTTAAGTGTAATCTTCAATCAAAACTGAAGCCAAAAATGTATTTTTTTCATTTTTGTTTGTCTGTCTGTCTGTAATCTGGGCGCAAACCACGTATAACCATTGAATAAATTAAACTTAACTAAGACACTGAAAAATTATTATCCCGGAATTCATTACAGTTCCTTTGGAAGAAGGGTCGAAAGTCGAAATGTGTAGGTATAATATATATAAGTATGAAGTGTCAGCATAATCAAGAGTATGTAAAAGAAGACTATGGTACAAGCGCAATTTGGGTGGAAATAGTGACAAAATTTTACAATCTACAGATTGATCTCACAGCGGAAAAGACCTTACGACTAATTTCACACATCTGTGAACATCAAGAGAGATTATGATCATATCTAATACCTAAATTAATCACTTCCTCGCTGTATGGAATTTTAATGCCGTCAAAACTTATAGGTGGTATTTGTAATTTATTTATGCGAGAATTAAATTCAGAACTTCCTGTTATAATAGCTATGCATAAAAGGTTTCTAAATAAAATAGTTACCTTTTTACATAAATATTCTATTTTTATGAAAATGAATTTTAATGAAATACACTACTAGATGTCAGCACTTCATTAAAAATATCACCAAGATTGATCGATGACGATGCAATAATTTAAATAGTTTGTCCCATTATCCTTTACACGACACTTATGATTAGTGAGTTTTCATATCGGGTACCCTGTAGTGTCTTTGAGCCAAGCACCAGAGTGCATGCTGACATGACAGACACAGCAAAGGTAAACAAAAGTTAAAAAAAAAAAACTAAAAAACACGTTCTAATAGAAAACCAAATTAAAAAGTAGAAAATACTTTTTAATAAATTTAAATTAAGAATAGTGTGATTAACGAAAACATTTTTTTTAAGAAGCGTGGGGTGCTTTTTAAGATATTTCCATAATGACTCTACTTTTACCGATATCTGTTAGTTATATTAATTTAATGTTTTTGACGAATATGTTCATCATGAAGACATTCTAAAATTTTATTTTATGACGAATATAATAACTCATCCAGCACGTACAGCGGCGTCGGCTTGAATAGCAGTATGGCCACCACCAGTGGCAGCGCCACCAGCGAGCGCTGCCCGCACGCCCCGGCGACTCCTTTCACATATATTCAAACATAGTTCAAACAGTTAACTGGCTATTATTTTTTCATTTAAATTAATATTTCAACTACATTTCAATAAAATTTTGGAGTCAAAGCAAATTGCGCTACACAAACTGAACTCCGGTCCTAGGAGGTCTTCTGTATAACTCATTTAATTAAGGAACTCAATTACTAGAAGCGCATGAATTAGAACTGAATTCGAAATGAGTTCTTGTTAGTTATTCTTCAATTATACCAAATTATATTTTTGCGCCGTGCACAGTCGAAAGACTTGGACCTTTGGAGTGCAAAAAAAACCTCTTCTACTCTTTTAACATGAGGCAGTGAAATTTCCATTAATTACGATATTGAAGTTAGTGAATACTCACTAATACACATACAAATAATCAATTGAATTCATGATCAAATCAGAGAACTCTGTTGTTCACATATTCATACATTGATTAGTCACTAATTTTTCGTGGTACGATTCTCACATTAAGAAAAGTGGATAGTCACTTAAAATTACTGAAATTCCACTGATTCGTGTTTAAAGAGTACTATCCTAGCCTTGTTAATCAATTATGTTATATTGACCCCGTGACTTATAGCCTCCACAGGTGGCTGCTTCATTTTTGGCCTGAGAATCTGAATTGTGATTCATCAGGAAAATGCTACCAGCATTACTGGCACCATTCCACGTAGACATATTTTATGTTACAATTGCCCGTAAGTATTTAGTTTTGTGTAAGTAATTAATTTAATTTTAAGTGGCAGTGGGCAGGGCACATAGCTCGAAGAACTGACGGCCGATGGAGCAGAAAGTTTCTCGAGTGGAGACGGCCGTCTACGAGATAGAGACATATAGAGACAGACGGCTTGAGGAAAGTCGCCGGAAGCCGTTAGATGGAGGCTGCTTTGAACCGGTCGCTCTGGAGATCGATGGGGGAGGCCTACGTTCAACAGTGGACATCCAACGGCTGATATGATGATGATGATGAATTAGTTTTTAATTTTTGCATTATAAATATGTAATATTTATCCTACAATTTATATTATAAAAAGGAAAGATTTCTTTGTATGTAACCGATAAGCGATTTACCTACTGCATGATTCTTTCACCATCAGATAGCAACGAGTATATTATCGAGATGGTATATTTTATTTATATTTATGGGCTATAAAAGTTCACGAAACTACATTTAGAAATGAAAATGTAGTCATAAATATCAACACGGTTCTCTGTCTAACATCTAACGTCTTAACGTCTACGTCTGTTACAAGATTATTCGTCGAAACGTCTGAAAAATATATTCTGATTTCTCCATGATTCTGTCGAATGAAAATTGAAGCGTGTCTAGTAACCTTTTTTACCTGAATACCAAATAAAGTCATGTTTTAAGGGTTTGCGTGTGTATATAAATTTTCGTTTCATTTTCGTGTAAAAGAAAAGAAAAAGAAAAAGACTAAAACGCCCGAAAAATTCTACTTGTTCTTGCTTTTTTATATATTTGCTCGACTCGTCTCGATGACTATTTCGGTGTGACGACCGTTCTGGTGTTATGGTGCGTGTAGTCGCCTTAACTTCAGCGATCGCAGGTTCGATTCCTGCTCGGGACAGATATCTGTACTTGTACAAATATTTGTTTCTGATCTGAGTGTATGTCTTTGTGGTGTCCCCGCTGTGCCTCGGAGAGCACGTAAAGTCGTCGGTCCGGTTTGTTATAATAGACATCCGGTAGCAACCGTTACTCATTGTAGGAAAATTATCCGCCAACACGCAGTGGAGCAGCGTGGTGGATTAAGCTCCAACTCTTCTTCTATTTGGAAAAAAGGTTAAAGAAGGACTTATGTTATAAAAAATTAAGATCATCGATCACACATGATAATACAACGACACAATAAAACGATTTGTCGTTAAATTTCATATCTACACTGATCTCATCAATACATCTCTAAAAAAAAATGGCAATCGCTTAAATTTCTTGTACATCTTAAAAAATATTAATTTCACAATTTTTTTATTTAGGTAGGTAGGTCAAAGTCAAAGTCAAAATATTTTATTCAGCATAAAATTATTAAAATTATTTACTGAACGAATTTACTGAAATTTACTGAATTTAAAAAATAAGCTATAGATATAATATATATAACTCAATAATTATTGTTTTACTGTTTTAACCTCATAGCTAAAACTAAATTTAAAAATAATACCTACTCTAGCAATTATTATAAATGTATAATCCACTATAATGGCCAGTTATCGATTTTAGTTTAAAAAAAAATTATCATTTTTAATATTTTACCATTGACAAGTGTACGCGAGTACGCGCCACTCAGGCGCATATATTTTCCGGAAGTAACATAAATTCATAATACGGCATATATATCTTATACATATAATTATGTTAAAGTATAACGGTAAAGTATAACGCTGAAGTAAAATATCGTAAGGAATCATAATTATATCGCGCGTTTAATAATAAACCGAAATAAGTCAAAATTGGTTGATTTCTACTTTTTAACTAACTCAGCTCAAAGAATAGGTACAATCTGGTTGCCACGCGAAACAGAGCAAATTGACCGATTTAATGGATCACAAAGACGACAGAATGCCTCCAACAAGGTAGAGGTTCAAAACTTTGACAGCGATTTCCCACAAAAGTGTTTTTTTAATATTTATTTCGGTTTATTATTAAGCGAGCGATATGTTAGGAAGGTAATTTTGAAAAATGTACGAGTATACGCAATCCCGCAAAGGAAGAGAAGAGAACCATGCCCAACAGTGGGATGTATACATACTTTTACACTAAAATGATATTATAAACAACTTTCCTTTTTTTTGTTATCGCTCGACTATTTCAGTCTACATTATGTACCAAGAGTGATTTGTAAGCTTGAAAATATCATGTGAAGAATAGGAGCACAAAGTGACGTGTTGGTGCAGTAGTTACAGCAACTACGTTAGTGGTCGCAGATTTGATCCCCGCACATGACAAATGTTTGTATAGACCATTTCTATAGACCACAAAGATATTTGTCGTGGTTTGAGAGTTTGTGATTGTGTTCTGTGTTTCCGGACAATACACAGAAATAATATCCTAGTCTTTGCGTTTATTTTATTTATTAAAATTTAAACATAAAGTTGAGAATAATGAAGTTTAATGAATAAGCACTTAAGTGTTTCTAGCTTTCAGACCAATTCTCTTGATTTTGACAACACTTAGTATCTAGGATGGAATATTTTACAACATACGTATTAATTGCACTTCAACGGAGCGACGACAAGACGTTATCATTTTAAGTGTTGTATGAAACATATTTACAAATATTATAAAGAGATTTTATTGTTTGTTCGTCTGTAAATCTCTGCATTTTAAAAAGTCTTCCAGAGTTGTAAAACTTTCCGGTGTAGTGTTGAAAGAAATCGCCTTAACGCCGACGGTCGCGCGTTCGACTCTTTCTTATGTCGTATTTGTAAAAAGATTTGTTTCTGGTCTGAATGTATATCCTTGTAAGTCTCTCTACTGTGCCTCAGAGGGCGTGTAAAGCCGTCAGTCCCGTGGGACTATTACGTAACTTGCGCGATCGCGAGAAATCACCGTGGTGTCGAATTTCAATACTAATTGAGACTCGGCTAGTATTGAAATTCGATACCACAGCGGTGTCTTACGAACACGCAAGTTAGGACATAGCCGACTGTTATCACACATCAAAACGATCGTTACTTGTGGCAGCTAAATTATTGTCCAACCCGCAGAGAAGTAGCGAGGTGGTTTAAGCTCCAACCTTTTTCCTATGGAGAGGAGGCTTTTGCTCAACAGTGGGACACTAACAGGCTGATTCATGAAGTCATTCATTTCAAAATTACAAAAACGTTACCCTATGACTCATAGTTCAATAGTCATAAATATTGACGCAAGTGAAACCACAAGAGATTCAATGTATTCGGATGCCATAACAAGCTAATTCACATAAGTATTTTCGTATGTAATCCATTCGGACTTCCCCTTATTCTATGAACAACAAGAATTATAGAATACAATTCTGTATATTAAATCGCTTGAATTGTTAAAATAAGTGTTTTATCATTGTGGTCAGCTTGTTAAGTATTAAGTATTTATATGTTTATGTAAGTATGTATGTATATGTATTTATCTACATTAGTATGTGTCCCTTTGTTTAAGTATTTGTATTTATTGTTTGTGTATTTAATACAATATATTGATTGTTACTTATTTTGTCATCTTTTTTTTTTTGCTTTTTTGAATATGAATTTATTTGTTCAGTTTGTGATTTTGCACACCTACAAATATCCGCTCTTGTACGTACTAAGATTGGCTGGTAGAGAAAGCTTTTAACATTAGACCAGCTTCTTGTAAAATTTAATAATGTATAGTGCAATTGCTTTGTATATTACTGACTGGTTACTGTGATAAATTCATGTTATAAATATTTTTAACAAGATCTACTAGCTCGCTATCTGCAGTCATAAATTCTATGTAATTATCTCATCCATCAAATGACTCTCTTAGCTTCTCATATAAAACTACTTTCAAGTGACTTGCAATTTTAAAAGTGTATAAAAATTTTATTTGAGCCAGTGCTGTAGAAAAAGCGATGATATAGAGATACTTTATTATATTAATTTTATTTCATTTAATATATACTGTAATAACGTATTTACGTCTTTTTTTTTTTTTGTTTAGTCGGTAAATGTATATTTTATCAGCCACTCCTTTAAAAAACTTTTAAATTATTAAAAAAAAATCAAAAAATTGTCAAAAATGAAGCAAATACTTTGATTTTAGCATATATAGTAAGAGTGCAAAAGTTTGAATGGCAACTTCTCTATTTTTGAGGCAAATTAGAGAATATTTCATTTCTTAATAAATCGGACCAAACGGGCTGAATCGATTCAAAATTTTGTACAAAATGTCTCTTATTATACTTTTAACTTTTAAAGTAGTTAGTTCGCTAAATATCTTTTTTTTTTCTAACTAGAAGAAATTAAATAAAATTTAGAAGATTTTTCGACTAAGAACCTTGGGTTACTCGCTTGGTTCACGACATATATGGCTTTATTCTATTTATATAAGTTCCATTATATTATTATTATTTTTCCAGTTTTTTTTTTTTTTTTTTTCTATAAAGCAAAGGCATCTTCTTTTACGATTAATTTCATTCATACATAGCTTGATATGGAAAACATGCTCACTGCTCAATGCAGTTGTTTTCATAATGGGGAAACTTGTTAACTGCTGTTATCATTCCGCTGCCGGTTTAGAGCTAGATTTTAATGGATGAGGCTATTAAAGCCGATTTTTAGAGCGAGAAGTTTTTAAGCTGTGAATATAAGAATATGTGATGATGGGCTATTTAATTTTTTTTTCTTGCCGCGGTCTTATGGAGATTTTAAAAAACAAAGAGATTATGATTTTTTATAGCCCTCCACAAATTATTTTAGCGATTAAATTTTTGTATTCTCGTGTTAACTGGTATTATTTATTTTATGTAAGTTGGTGGTACAAAAGCAGCCTGGCTGAGGTGTTGGTGAATAGGAGGAATATTTCCTTATTGATTTATTATATTATGAACGACCAACAATATAATAGTGCATATGATATAACTATGAATTTTCTTTGATTTTATAAATACCTATAATTTCACGTATAGGTATATACATCGTGCATAAAAATATTGTACGATAACAATTTAATTTGAAACAAAAATTACTTTAGAATATTGCAAACTAAGATTAAACTACTGTACCTACTGTACTGTATCAGCCTGTATACAACCCACTGCTGAGCAAAGGCCTCGTCTCCATATAGAAGAAAGGTTGAAGCTTAATCCACCACGCTATTCCACTACGGGTTGTCGGATAATTTCCCTACCATGAGTAACGATCGTTATCAGGTGTCTATGATAACAATCGGGACCGACGGCTTTACGTCATCTCCGAGGTGGGGAGACCCACAAGGACATACAATTACATTATTAAGAATTTGATTATATTTGATTTACAAGCGGCTATCGCAAGAACTTCCAGTTTGTCAGGTAAAGTCACGACGATATAGACACCAGGCTACAACTTATAGAGAGTGACTAAACAAACTTATATGTATGACGTTAATGCGGTTAAAACCCAAGGATTGTCTAGTATACAGTAATATCGCGTATAAGTCGATTGGGTGCCCTCTTTATTTCTATTAGTCTTTTGAAACCTATATATTACATATAATAATAAATACATAAATAAGTAAATAAGCAAACGCATAACAGTCATCTGATTCTGGTACGATGAAATCCTGTGTCGGGAGTCTAGAAACACACACAATACAAACAAACCGGTGTTTTACCGGTGGGAGGGATGCGCTGTGCCGCGCTAGCGGCTACATGGGTACCACCATCTTGCTTGTTTCTCCTGTGAAACGGCTTTGCTGTGTTTCGGAGAGAAGGGCAAGACAGGCAGTGTAATTACTGGCACCGATACTTTAACATCTTATGTCTCTGTATAGGCAACACATAAATGAGTTGCCTGTGCTAGTTCCAGGTAAACTAGTTTATGTTCATGGGCAACGTTAACCACTTACCATCAGGTGGAACGTCTGCCAGTTTGCCTACGTAACTAACATTGAAAAAAAAAATTAACACCCAGACCTAGGTCACTTGGGCGTTTGTGTTGTATCATGAGCGGCCGGGCGGCGTTCGTATCGTACTTATGACCTCTAACGCAACAGCCAGACCACCGCCAACAAACCCGTCGTCAATAAGTCTTATTTTATATTAAAAATCACTTTATTAAATAAAATAAAATATCAATCTTAATATATATAATTATAATATGATTACATTTTATACAATTGAACAGGGTTATATTTTAATGAACCACTTGTTTCGACATGTCGGTCGTAGTCGATAAGGGCATGTACGTGAAGCGAACCCTTAGTTAAGGACTTGATTTATACAAAACCAACATTTGCTCAAGACGTTTATGACGTATGAGAGTAACAATTTCTCATGAACATATTTTCTTAGAATTAGTTACAGAAAGTACGTTTCGTTGCGACCAATTTGGTCAATAAGTATCCTTTAAGGCTTGTATTATAATAATTATGTTATTTTTAATGTAAAACTACCATTAATTCGGTATATTGATTCTGATGAGAAAAATTGGCAAGAAACTCAACAGTTAAT
This sequence comes from Euphydryas editha, assembly GCA_036937285.1. Lineage (NCBI taxonomy): Eukaryota > Metazoa > Arthropoda > Insecta > Lepidoptera > Nymphalidae > Euphydryas > Euphydryas editha. Next base: position 20,512,278 of record JAUPFZ010000008.1, on the reverse strand, counting down.
CGATCTTTTAGAATTTGACAAATTGTCTTTTAATAAATAATTATTAATTTAGTCACGTTTCCTGCATAAAACCCAGCGTTATTGAACCCACACATCTTTGCCCTTTATATAACCTTGTACAGTTCAATATTCTTTGGCTATTAAAGACATATCAGATCAGATCATCATATCAGCTATTGGATGTCGACTGCTGAACGTAGGCTTCCTCCGTTTACCTCTAAAATGACCTGTTCTGTCTGTGTTGGTTTGGTCTGATTGTATGTCCTTGTGGGTCCCCGCGGTGCCTCGCAGAACACGTAAAGCCGTCGGTCCCCTTCGGTTAAGTATAAACCTAATCACAATCGTTACTCCAAACCGATCCGAATCAGCATGTAAGCGTCCTACTACTGGACAAATAGCTCCTATCAATATAAGAGAAGGGTATTTTAATTTACAACGCTGCTCTACTGCGTGTTAGTGGATAATTTCGCTGCGAAGAGTAACAAAGTGACGTATATACATTACAAAGTGACGTTAACAAGCTGATTCTTTTTACCCGACTGCGACAGAAGGAGGGTTATGTTTTTCGAGTGTATGTATGTACGTGTGTATGTATGTATGTAAGTCCATTTCTTTGGCACGCCCTACAGCCCAAACGGCTGGACGGTTTTTGACATATGAGGTGTCGTTGGATTTATCTAAATTGTAGTATTGACATAGGCTATATAAATTTTCAAAATTGCGCCCGCAAATGGCGGAATGAGGGGGGGGGGAGTTGAATTTTTTTTCTTACTGTGCCAATATGGGTATCAAATGAAAGCCAGTAAATTGTTTTATTCTTTTTAGTTTATAATAAGAGTATTTTACGCAGTCGGGTTTTTTGATTTTTTTAATTAAGCATACTTGTTTCGATATAAACTTAATTTAACAAACGAAGTCGGAGGCAGAGCGACTACTAGCTACTACTACACAGCTGGGTATATAAACTGAATGTATTTATTTATCAGCGTTCGGGTCGTCAAATTTTGCCTTAAGGGTTAATCACGTATCTCGATGTTAAGAAAACCTTTCCATTCCATGAATTAATGAAACCTTTTCAGTTTTGACTGTATAATATAGTCTATTTTAACCTTGACGTATATCATATACAATGGTTTTATTTTATATAACTAAACATTTATCGTACATAATAATAAATGGTCGAAAACGATGGTCGTGGTTTTAAATCTGAGCATCAACAATTTAATTGTCCTTGTTCTAAAGTTATATCATGAATGACATTGAAGAATTGACATTGAATTGTGTTTAATTTTGTTCTTGATGGGAATAGAGGCATTGACCCGTACTTTAAAACCCAATTTTTATTGAGATAATTTAAAGGTGGTCACTTGTGTTGCGCTCGCAGGCACGCTGATGCTGATACGTATCTAGAACTTAGTATACGCTTGGTGTTATGTAAGATATTGTGCGCATTTTCAAGAAATCGAAAACGGTTTCTTCAAGCTACTTCTCATATTTATGAATATCGGTTTATTGTTTCATTAAATGAAGAAATAGTTCATTTAGCATCATTAGGTGGCTATGATTTGTATCATGTCTGTATTTAGTTTTCTAATTTGTCTTTTTGTCGCTCAAATAAAAAGCATGTATTCTTAAAAAAAAATTGGAATATAATTAAATCGTTTTAAAAATAAAAATTAAGGTTTTTTTTTTCATTTTAATTTCAATTGTATTCAAAGTGACACTGACAGTTGAATAACTTACCTTTGATTTTCTGGTTCGGTTCTCGGTTACGGCTCATTGGTTCCGAGATTCATTTTCATTCCGAATTTTCATTTACATTCGTCTAGAATTTGTATTTGGACGATTTATTTATGCTGTGTTGAAAATCATTTAGAGAGATATTTTGTAAGATACATACGAGTTAGCTGGAGTATGTTTTTACCCGACTGCGACAGAAGGAGGGTTATGTTTTTCGAGTGTATGTATGTATGTATGTATGTCCATTTCTTTGGCACGCCCTACAGCCCAAGCGGCTGAACGGTTTTTGGCATATGAGGTGTCGTTGGATTTGTCTAAATTGTAGTAGTGATATAGGCTATATAAATTTTCAAAATGGCGCCCGCAAATGGCGGAATGAGGTGGGGGGGCAGTTGAATTTTTTTTTCTTAATGTAGCAATATGGGTATCAAATGAAAGCTAGTAAATTGTTTTATTCTTTTTAGTTTATTTAGTTTTTTTTTTCTTGTTAGTATATTCTTTATAGTTAAAAGTATTTTACGCAGTCGGGTATTTTGATTTTTTTTTTTTCAGTATACTTGTTTAACGATAAAACATTTCTGACCGCCGAGTTATAATAGCCCTGCTTTCAGCTCCAGTTTCTTTTTTTTTTTTTTTTTCTAGACCTCCCTGTGATAGGGGAGACTGTTTTTACAGGTATTTTTATATAGCAGACGTTTTTTTATTTCAAATAACAATTTTTCGTATAATCTAAGACTTACATAAACCACCAATACAAGTTTTATTAATTTACAATCTACTATGTACAAGAGATAGAACTACGATTATATTAACATTAATACTGCGCACAGACGGAAAAACAACATTTGCATGAAGACAAATGTATTTAAGATGCAATCAAAACCATATTTCGAACTAGACAAGAAGTGCATCACGGTTTCACCTGTGTATAATTTTCATCCATGATTCTGATTCGTTAAAAAATAACATCACGATTCGGCTTACAAAAAGTATACTTTTTGTTTTTTCAAGGTTTGGAAGTAACCGATATTATAAATATCGGATACAAACATATAAAAATACGAATATATTTATAAATATCTGATCTGAGTGGGAATCGAACTCATGACCGTCGGTTTTCATTGTCTGTTGTTTAATAAACTACACTATTGTAATGTAGGTAGATAAATAATAAAAGAACGATGTATGCGCGGCGCTAGTTTTATGTCAGCTGTCTTCAAATAAATGTGTAATTGTGATGTCGTTTGTTTGATTTGCGAATAATTTCTCAACTATCATATTGACAAAATAGTGGCAGCGTCACAGTTATTAAAGATTCCCAAGACAGTCAAAACCAGTAATAATAAGTGTTAAGAAACGACCACAGAACAACCATTATAACACGATTGTAAAAGCAAATTTCCCTTCTATGTTCTTAGATAGATAGATAGATAAACACTTTATTGCACTCACATAAAGGTATCACATAAGTATCACATAAGGCAACATTATGGATAGATTAAATGAAAATTGGACAGGTGGAAAAGGTGAATATAGTATATTTTCCGAGATTTTCGATTAGTGAATTTAATAAAGCGTTACATAGTTTAACCGATTTAATGGTTCTTAATTATTTAAATTAAAAAATAATTTTTGAAATGGGCCCTTTCGGTTATAACGGCAGTCATACAAACAAATTCTTCAGATTTATGTTTGTTATAATATATTTGCCGAAAGCTTAAACTTCTAACAAGATAAAATATAGTTTTATAAAAATTAGTCAGTTCTAAAGCTAGTAGAATTTTATGTTTATTGATGTAAGTTAAAAAATTTTTTTTACTAACCATAGCCACGTACAATTCTTGTCACATCATAATTAAAGTTAAAGTGGACGCTAAACAAAACACTCAAGATAATCAGTCTCTTAACAATCACATTTTATAAATAATACAGTAATTGTGCAATCTTTATTATTGTCACGATGGCTTTAGTACATAGCATTACCATCCTACTCTATTTTACTGCGTTATCCTACGTTGCACCTGATGTTAATTATGAAAAAGCAAAAGTTGCGTTAAAAGAATACATAGAGAAAAAGAAGAAGGACATCAATCCCAGGTACCGACCTTTATACCATCTTGCACCTCCAGTTGGATGGATGAATGATCCGAACGGATTCTCGTATCATAATGGAGAATTCCATCTCTTCTACCAGTACTATCCCTATGATAGCATCTGGGGCCCGATGCACTGGGGCCATTCTTCCAGTCTTGATCTCGTCAATTGGAAAGAACTGCCCACAGCGTTACTCCCTGAAACGGAACAATGTTTCTCTGGAAGTGCTATTAGTGAAAATAATACGATGATACTCATGTACACCGGCCGCAGGAACACCAGTGTCGAACCTTTTTTTAACGAAAGCCAGTACCTCGCCTTTAGCACTGATGGAATCGATTTTACAAAATATGAACATAATCCTGTCCTTCCCGGATCCCCAAGCGGTGCGCCTGATTTTCGAGACCCAAAAGTATGGAAATACGACAACGATTTCTATGTTGTCATTGGAACTAAGACGTTGGAAAATCAAGGAAGTGTTCTTTTGTACAAATCCAAGGACTTGAGAAACTGGGAAATTGTAGCAGTATTAGACGAGTCTAAAGGTGACTTAGGATACATGTGGGAGTGCCCTGATTTTTTTGAACTTAACGGAAAATTTGTTCTACTTATGTCACCTCAAGGAATGCATTCACAAGGAGACAGGTACAAAAACACTTTTCAAAATGGCTATATAATCGGAAGTTTCAACTATACTACGAATGAATTTGTGAGAGAGCAACAATTCCAAGAAATAGACTATGGACATGATTTTTACGCCGCAACAACGACTGAAGCGAATGGAAAGCGTTATATTGTTGCATGGCATAGTATGTGGGAGGTTTCACACCCGGAAGCCGTCGATGGTTGGGTAGGGCAAATGACACTACCCAGAGAACTGAGCATTGTTAATAATCGAATCCTTATGAAACCAGTTGAGACAATAGTCAATCTGAGGGTCGGAGTAGCAGTTGATGGCAATATTGGACTTAACGAAGTAAGAGAATTTGGAAAGGCAGTGGAGTTGTTTATTGATAGTGACTTAAACCGGACAGTAAACTTATTGTTGGAAGGTCATGACGGTGGTGGTAATATTCGGCTTCGCTGGAATCCTGAGGATCACAAGGTCATTGTAGACAGAGATTCTGGTGATATTAGACAAGTTGAATGGTCTCCGATTAATTCAACTACCTGGCGAGTTTTTTTAGACGCTAGCAGCATAGAACTTTTCTGCGGGGAAGGCGAGGTGGTATTTAGTAGTAGAGCGTACCCTCTTGGGGGTTGGAAGTTAACCAATCAGAGTCCACAATCAGTTCATGTCAAAGCGTTTAACTTGAAAGCTAACAGTGGAATAGTTGGACAAGAAAATGGTTTACGGTTATTTATATTCATAATAATTTCTAATATTTTTGTTATTAACTTAAGTTATCCCCTTTATTAATATTAAACGACTTTTAAAAGCTTTATATAAAATGTTCGTATAACACTTTACTGGAAGTTTTATTATCTTCATGAAGTTTGTTTTTTTTAGGTAATTTTTTAATAAATAAATATATATTACCTTCATGAAGTTTTTTTTACAATTTTTTTTTAGTAATTATTTTGGTAAATTTTCAATAAATTATTAAATAAACAGCATAAAGAATTTATTTTAAGCCTTTAAGTATAATTATCACGTTAAGTATATGTATCAATACTTCTATACTAATTATTATTTATTACTGAACCAATTTCAAATATTCATTTATAATTCTGCTCTCACAGACTAATAAGTCGTTCTCAATCAAATTATATAATATTCCGTCTAGGAAACATCTTTCCATTATCGATTGTTCTTAAGATATTAAAAGTTAATAAATTTGTTATGTAACACTTTTTTTATTAATCACATAAATTGTTTTTAGAATTAAGAAAATCTTTACTAAATGAACGCCAAAATGATATAGAAAAAACGAAAAAATATCGAATAATTATAGAGAAAATTATTAAAATTAGTATAACGGTTTCTGGAAAATTGCGCGTAAAGCGTTTTTCCTTATTTTTTACAAAATTCTCAAAAACAATTATTTGAGCTTAACTGTGTTTTAGAGTAGGTAAGTGCATGTTACGTGTAATGCCTACAAGGAAACCGCTGTCGCCGCGCGTCGCATCGAGTCGCCGCTGACATCAATTATTAAAAAGTATATCTAATAAGCATTTCAATATTTTACCTTTTATATTTTAATAAATAATTTCGTCATTCAATAGCTAATTCTAGCTTCGATCACTATTGTCTCTTAGAATAAGTTTAATTGTAATTTCTTTATGTTAATTAAAGTATATAAAAAATTTAGTTTTTTTTAAGTCCTACAGCTGTCGTAAACGTAATTTGCGCAAAAATAAGTTATCAAAATATGGTTCCCTAAAGTACCAAAGGTTGAAAATATTTTAATTTCACTAATTAAAAAAAAAAAGAAAAATCTACGCTTCTTCAAAATCATTATGCTTATTATTTATCCTTACTACTGAGAGAATTTAAATGAAATGAATGGTTATTATGATATACACATAACAATCGTTGATACTTGTGTTAGGGAAATTATCCAGTTATCTACAGCGGAGTAGCGTCCTTTATGGAGAGGAAGCCCAACCCCAGCAGCGAGACATTTACATGCTAGTTAAATAGGTAGAGTGTTACGAAGCCTTTTCTGTTTCCGAACCGAATTTGGTAGGTTTATCCTTTCTATTATTATTAATTGTTGTTAATAGGGTCGAGGGATTACCGCAAATTAGCTCTTGAGTAAGACGAAAGCGTACCTACTTGTAAATAAAGCTCTTCAACTGAGAGGAGACCTATGTAAAATACACAATACATTATTAAATTGCACATAATGTGGTCTCAATGCTAAATAATATAATATACAAGAGTGGACGTATGTAGGTGTGCAAAATCGTTACCTAAACAAATTTATATTTAAAAATATAAATCTATATAATCTTCTATATAATTGTAAACCTGCTAATTCACTTCGTACGCTATACTATATAAAACAATAAAAGCAACGACAGTCAGTTTATTTTGCGAGAAATTTTGTTCGAAGGAGAATCGCCTGATCTTTTTTTGGAGCAACTATATCGATGGCTATTTTAATGAGATTTCTCTGACGAAGGTTTCGTGAGAGGAAACTTGAAAAGGATGAAGCTGTATTAATTTCATTACACGTGGGTAACTAAATTCTTTTCATAATAAATATATTTTAGTAATTATATATGAAAAATTGTAGACAGGATATATCAGGGTAAATTCGAAATTCAAAGGTCAATGAATTTTCATTCATCTTATTTAAAATGACTTGACGTAACCTGTTGTACATGAGCAATATACGAGGTAACGCTACACTGACTTCGTAATCTTCAAGGTTTTAGATAAGAAACGTGACTAATTTAAGATACTCAACGTGATGAATACTTCACGTAAAGTGAGTTAACGTGACATAGGACAGCATGTATAAAGGACTGTTTGATAGCGTCTTGTCGCCTCAAACCAACGGACCATTGTTATGGTGCTATTAGTCGTCTTAACGCCGGCGGTTGCTGGATTAATTCTCGCTCAGTACAGCTAAACATATTGTGTAATGTTTCAATTATTTCTGGTTTCGCTGTATTTCCTTTTCGGTCTCCTCAAGTCCCCACCGTACCTCGTATAGCACGCAAAGGTGTCATCGTGGTTATCATCATACATATCTGATACCGATCGTACTCGTTAGTGTGAGTTAAGTAAGTGATCGTTAGTGGGAAAATTACCCACCAACTAGTTGTGGAATAGCGTAGTGGATAAAGTTTCAACCATTGTCCTATATGAAAAAGATATCTTTGCCCAAAAGTGGGACTTTTACAGGATGATTCAGCTCAGTTCAGTTCTGTTATCGCTACGATTTTGAAGCACGCTAAGGGATTACCCAATGGGTAGGCTGTCCAGTAGGACATCATGGGTATATTAATCATGCGAAAAAAGTGATAAAAATAAAATTTTCTTGAAGTTTGTTATCGTTGTCATTGGACAGGTCTATAATATATAAGTCTGGTTTTCCTTCCTGACGCTATAATTCCAGAACGCACGAACCGATTTCCACGATTTTGCATTCGTTGGAAAGGTCTTGAGCTCCGTGAGGTTTATAGTAAACAAAATTCAGGAAAAATTTCAACAGAAAAGCAGGAAAACAGGGAAAATCATTTTTCATATACAGCGCCATCTCTGGTACATAGCATGTACTACAAACCAATATGATTTTGCATGGTGGTGGAGCAGATGGCGCCAGTAGGTACGTGGTGTGAGTATACCTCACGAAAATAAGTTGGTGGCCAAACGAAGTTCGCCGGGTTTGCTAGTCGCTTTTAAGTATATTGCGATCATACAATAATGACTTTTCGATTATGAAGCACGTTCACAAATTATTAAGCTTTTTTAGTATTAAAATTATTAAAAATAAATAGTTTTAATTTGGATACAAAAAAAAATAATTAATGGTTGGATAATAAAACGACATTAATAACTATTAAATCTCGGTAGACCGACTCGGTAACTTACAAAGCCTTTACAAGTTAACGAGTCAGTCAATCAATTTATAAAACAAACTTATTTAGAAGTAAAAAACATGCTCACGAAACGAGAAAAACTTCTCACGAATTTCGTCGAAAGTTAGACGTTAGTTTAGACGAAGTTTATTTAACATCATAGAAAGAAAAGACTTATATAATTATACTTGGCAGTGGTATGTTTCCTAGCTGTTTTAACACTGAATCGTAAGATATAAATTATATATATAGTGGCCCGCCCAGCTACGCCTGGGTTATGTATATGTACTTAAAACTTCCTCATGAATCACTCTATATATGTAAAAACCGCATGAAAATCCGTGCTGTAGTTTTTTACTTTATCGCGAACAGACAGACAGATGTATAGACGCAGCGAAGGATTTTGTTTTATAATACGTAGTGATGATAATAAATAAACGCCTCACACTCAACAGCCCCCAAGAGGATGTGAAACTTGTGTCAGGGTTCCGTTAACACACAAAACACAAGTTTAAGCGTCTAAACCACGACAAAAATTTATATGGCGTATACTAATATTTGTCATGCGCGGGGATCGAACCCGCAACGCAAACGCGTCGTCAATTTTATATATTTGTATAGTGTGTGAATTTTAAAGACAAATTTGGCACTTAGAAAATTTAGAAGTGCCAGCCCGTGACTTACGTAACTTGCGTGATCGCGAGAAATATCTGTAGTGTCGAATTTAAATACTAAATAAAACAATTTACTAGCTTTCATTTGATACTCATATTGCTACAGTAAGAAAAAAAAAATTCTACTCTCCCCTCATTCCGCCATTTGCGGACGCCATTTTGAAACTTTATATAGCCTATGTCACTACTACAATTTAGACAAATCCAACGAAACCTCATTTATGTCAAAAACCGTCCAGCCGTTTGGGCTGCAGGGCGTGCCAAAGAAATGGACTCTCGAAAAACATTACCCTCCTTCTTTCGCAGTCAGGTAATAAGGCAAGTAATAAGTAATAAGGTAGTAGTGAAATTCGACACCACAGCGATTTTCGTGATCACGCAAATTACGTAATAGTCGTACCGGATTTAAACTTGTCCCCGACTGGTCTCGGTTCACATGTTCCGTCCACTTGGTCATATCATTCATGTCTTAAGTTTAAATGATAAGTTCGCTAGATACTCTTACAAAGATAATAGTGTAAAGTGAACACTGACCCTAATTCCATTTCGGATCACAAGCGTTTAACCTAAACGATGCTAACAGAGCCCTTTCATGCCCTCAGATACCGGATTTAAACTTGTCCTCGACTGGTCTCGGTTCACATGTTCCGTCCACTTGGTCATATCATTCATGTCTTAAGTTTAAATGATAAGTTCGCTAAATACTCCCACAAAGATGTGAAATGAAACAGTGTAAAGTGAACACTGACCCTAATTCCATTTCGGGTCACGAGCGTTTAACCTAAACGATGCTAACAGAGCCCTTTCATGCCCTCAGATAGGATGAATTAAGATTAAAAAGCTTTGAAAAGATTTACGAGAAGTCCTGTAACTTAACCCCGTATGATGAAAACGGTATTACACAGCTGAGGATGACATAACCTAAAAAGATATTATATTCGTAATTGAAAATGATGTTAACATTAGCCTCAATCATTGTGCATCTAAATACTTTTAGTTAATTAACTTAGTGGAAACCTATTTTTTTTTATTCTGTAATCGATTTAAGTTGAATCGATACCCAATTAATTTGATGAAAATAATCTTTCTCATTCCAGCTTCTCATCCATCTCCGCTTCCAGATTCAGAATTGAGCTGATTTTTTTTATATTTTAAGATAAAAAAATATGACGAATTTCTTAAACTATCTCTACTTTTACATTTTGGCCCAAAAAGTCCCCATCTCCTTTAAGCGCTTTTGTAGGTGTGTTGTGTTTAGTTTTGAGCGTGTGAGTGTGTGTTTATGTGAGTGTGTGTAAGTATATCTGTATGTATGTGTGAGTGTTTGCTTGTGTGCATATTAGGTTGATTATTATTAAACTATGATTGGTTAAAGCTGAGTAGGAATAGATTTTATGGGCATTTGTCACCTCCCGCTGACAAAGTTGATCTCTAAAATTGTAACTGTATCTTAAATGCGGAATAAACTACAATTTTTGGTTTCACAAGTTGAAAAAATAATTATCTCACGCGTAAAATGGAGTTTTAATAGTGAAACAGAAAAATCTTATCAGAAACTTTCATTTAATGTTTTTTTTTTTTTTATTTAAACTTTATTACACAACTCAGAAAAAAAAACATAACAAAACATCGGAATAACTGGTTGTGCAAAAGGCGGACTTAAGGCCATACGGCCTTATCTACCAGTCAACCTTAAGGCGTAAAAATAATATAATACAGTGTTATACATCTAATAACTATATTTATTTATCAGCAACTGATAAATTTGGGGCTAATTCTAACAGCCAACCTTTAAAATAATGATCTTTATTCATGCCTATTTCAGGACATTTATTCTTAACCCTAATATACACTTTATTTACAATGAAATCGTGAAGTTGCTGTCAGTAGGTATACACAAAATAATGTTTTTTTTTTTTTTGTGTTTCAGGGACACAAAAAAAAACATTATTATATTATATATTATACAAATAGACAATGGACTCCATTTACGGATGATACCTATAAGCAGTCCTAGACCTATGGAGTAAGAATATATTTGGAACCTGGTTGTCAGGTCAGGTCAGGTAAAAAAACACTTTTAAATGAAAGGAGAAAAGAATGAATGAAAAATGAAGTTAGTATTCGTAACTCTTTACGTTGATGAGTGGCAAGCCATTTGAGTATTTCTGACGTGGAGAAACGTGGTCGAATTTTCTGAGGCAGATTTGATAAATAAAATGTACCTATAAAATTAAATTTTAAGGTTAATAATGATGAAGAAGTTGTAGATATTATTTCAAATTGTAAAATAAAATTGTAAAAAAGTTATATAAAGGAGTGTTTTCTTTATTACGACTTTTTTATGATAAAAGTTACAAGTACATTAAAGGCGACAGACACGGGTTGAATTTTTAGAAATAAATCTGTTATTTCTAGTTCTTCGGATCTGTCATTATAGTTTCTCAACCGTTGCGTTGTTACCGTAAATATCTGATAAATATTGTTACTCTGAATTAAAAAAAAAACATTGTTAAAATGATTTATCGATATCTCTACATCCCTACATCCCCACATCACGTAATTTATTTATCCCAACGACACGTTGACATGTTAATGTTCTGGACACTTGTCTGTGTGACACCCGGCTATTTGTCACGCTCGTGCAAACAAGGCCCCCATTCATTCACATTGTTCGCCCGTTACACTCTATATAATGTAAATAAATAATTTACAAAGATTGTATAATGTCCTTCATATATTTTGAAACAAACAGCCGTCAGAAACGATTAATAAAATGATTTTAAAAAAAAAATTGACGTAACAACAAATGATCTATATAAATTAGATTTAATTATTATTATAAAATATAATACATGTAGTGTTCTACTAGTTAACACGTTCAGTGCCACCGACTCGCCCTGCGAAGTTACGTTTATTTTATTCCAGTACCGGCGACTCGCGTGGCGAGTTCAGTGTATTTAGTTTTTTTTTTTTTCTTCATTATTTTGTATATTCTAATCAAAATTACAGTGTAGACTCAATCTAATGTTATTTAAACATTTACATGATGTGTGTTACATGGTACTGGGTGTAAAGAACATTTTATATTTGCTAAATCTTCTGGCTTGCGTCTCTCTTTTTCATGAAGGAGACGCAGAGATTTACGCAGTTTTTTAACTTTCTGACATGAAAGCGTGTTATAGGCATCTGAGTTTGGACTTTTATTGAGATATTGTGGCAGCGTACGTAATATACACTCATAATTTTCTATTATAATTTATTGTTTATTTTTACAAGCTATCGTTATCGAAGTTATGACATTGATGAAGCGATGTAAAAGGAATTTAAAAGGAAGTGCAGATAACTGTAATTGAGTAAAAGGATTAAAATTTCATTCATTCTTTCACAAGAAAAACAAAATAGTACAATTCAAACTTGCCAGTCAACCGACCAAACAACCGGTCGCCTAGCTGATTTATCAGACTAAACTATTGAAGCTAGTATTTAAAAAATAAAAATGTAAATATAAAGAAACGTTCAATCGTGTGTTTATTTGTTACATGCAATTTAAAATATAATACAATTTATTAACATGTCTTTAAAATTATGAAGCAGCACCCTAAGCCTATAGTTTAAATAAATACTTTAAAAAGTATAAGTAATTTATAAGTTACACGCGGAAAACTGAGTGCGTTGTTATTATTAAAATTTTACTTGTCAATTACTTTATAACTCCTCTCGTTTTGTTTTCAGAAACATCAACTCCGAGATACTCCTTAAAACACGCAAATTAAATCGAGGTAAGCAGAACTACGGAACTCAAAAACAAAGAGTGTTATTGAAACAAATATTCTCAAGCAAAACAAACCTCTTAAGTTAGTATCGGAGCTCGATATGTACAGGCTGTGTATACAAAGTTATCTCTGTACAATTTCTACGGCTGAGAGATTAATTTTAAAATCGTTTTAACTGTTTCTTAAGTTACTTTGGTTATTAAGCAATGATTTTGTAATGAATTTGATGAGTATCAAAACTTAACCAAGGTTAAAGGATATTTGTTATGTGGATTCACGGTCATTGTTCTAAGAGACGAATTGTAAATTTTATACACTGATTGTAAAAATAAATATATTTAACATACATACACGGTCGTCTGTTTTTAAAATGGCCAAATTAATTCCTTTGTTTCAGGTTTTTGTTTCGTTATTGTTTGATATAAATAAAAAAGTAACAGCCAACTAATATAGACACACACATACAGGTTTTTTTAGTAAATGTATATAATACATGATATATAAATATTACAGGCAGACTCAGGGATAGAACCCACAACCCAGGAGCAGAAAGCAAGGTCACTGCCAACTACGCCAACGTGCAAGTCGATCTAATATTAAAATGTTTTAAACTGCACGTCCAACGAACTAAAGTGGTTACGAGTACCGCGCATAAAAATGGTAATAGTGCTGTCCTGTCAGAAACACGTAATATATGTATTACCGTGACCGCAGAAAATATTATTTTAAAACATATTATATTTTTTTAATGTTTTTTTAATAGTTCCGCGCAGTTCCCATTGCGTTTATGGTAATTACGTTGTTCCTGTGAATCATTACGTTGAGTTTTATTGCCTTTCTCAGTAGATAGGCTTAATGATAATTTTGTTTTCTTGTTTTACCTAACTTTATCTCTGCTTTTATATTATCTTACACCTTACATGCTAACTCTCGCTATTTTATTTTATTTTGAGCTAAAAACTTCGAAAATACTCTTTTTTGTGTATATGTTTTTGTTTTTTTGTTTACTCTGTACACCTTCACCGCTTTTTATCACATTAACTCCTTGACGTTGGTTGTCTGGAAGAGATCGCTGCTTAGCGATAAGACCGCCTTTTGTACATAAGTCTTTTATTTTATACTTAAACTGTTTGTTACTTGTATGTGTACAATAAAGAGTAAATAAATAAATAAATAAATGTTTTTATATATAAGTCGAATACAATTTTAAACTTGTGATACATATTTTAGGAAAATTGTGTCTACTTTTAACGGTTCCAAAGATATATCCACGAAATACGGAAGTATGGACGGACGGACAGAGGTGTTTTAGTAATAAGTTATGACATTTTTTATTGCACTTAAAACAGTCAGATCAAATAGTATGATACCCTCGGAAATATAATAACTATAAACAAAACAAAAATAAAAATATAGTTTAAGTATCGAAACAGGTTAGCAATTATTAGGAGGTGACTACTTTCATCACTTGAAATAATTTTAAATATCATCTCGAGATCTTATTTTCGAATATTATATTTAAATATATTATATTTAATTATTTATATAATTTATTACAATAAAGAGATTGAACTAAATTAAAAGAGCCCATTGATGAAAGACTAATGTTGACGGATAATTTACTAACTCTCTTCAGATATTCTCTCTGCTTGTAACCTTCAGGTGTGCATGATGATAACCGACGGTTAATGTGCCTTTCGTGGTATGGTTAGAAGAACAACAAGAACAAACATAAAAGCTAAAAACAAGTATTTGTATAAAAACAAATATCCACTATGAATTGAACTGAATTAGCCTGTAAATGTCGACTAGGCAAAGGCCTCTTCTCCATATTGAAGAAGGGTTGGAGCTTAATCCACCACGCTGATCCAGTGCGTATTGGTGGACATTTCCCCCATATGAGTAATGACCGCTATCAGGCGTCTATGATAAGAACCGGGACCGAGGCTTTTACAAGTAAAAGCGTCAGTCCCGGTCTCCTAAACATGTTGATAAGATACACAAGAATCCAGAGAAGAATCAAATATTTGTACATATCTACCCCGAGTGAGAATCAAAACCACTACTCCGTTTTTAAGGATATAAGACTCTACAGTGAACGGAAATCGGTAATAAGACGGACAGAAATTTAAATGGCTATGGAGAGTTCGTTGTTTTGAGTCGTTGCATAAAAAATTTCACGTTCAGAAACCTAGACGTCTATTAGATGACGACCATGATAGAGAAGAATTTTATAATTGCTCATTCAGCTTGATTTGTCTAACCACTAACCAAAATATTAATTTGACTCAATTTATAAGTGTAAGTAGCTTCGTTATGTGCATTGACATTGAACAAAAATACACAATGTTTATTGAGTTCACAGTATAAGGTTAAACTTTGGCTAAAAATAACTCCCCAGCTTGTCTCTTGGTCTCAGGAGTCACGGATAGACTCAGGTAACATCTTCCAGAGACAAACAGCAGACACAGAAAAGGAATTAGATAAGAACCCAGACCAATGTATAGGTATAGATAGAGATAGATTATTTATAGAGCGCAGTGATCTTTCGTGACATTTTGATGAGAGTATTAACTTAGATTAAGGTCTTAGTTGTCGCTTTATTCAAGTTTTATACTAATGTAAAACAAATCATGTAATTTCGTTTGCTTTAGTAAAAAAGTAACAATGTATTAAATAGACTTGCTAAAATAAACCTTATTCTATACGTAAATAAGGACTAGAATAGATTTTCTAATCTGATCTCAATAAAAATCTTATATTCAACAAGAACAACGAAAATATTCTGACCTGAATCTAATATTTTAATTATACTCGTATTGTATAATTTCAGTGACAATATTTACTTAATTCAAAAAGAAAAACTTTATTAATTTGAAAAGAAAAACTCAATAATTGAAGTAAATCTTAATTTATTGTACACGTATTAAACTATTTATTTTACTTCAAATAATCTTTTTGTATCTTATTTCAATAGAAATTATAAAACTAAAAAAAATTTACATTCAAAATCAGTTTAAAAAAATATGTAAAAATGTATTAAATTTTCAGATTGTTACAATAAATTATAAGACTAATCCATTTTTCTTATCAACTATTCTGGTACACTTCTTTTTAAATTGAAAGCCTTAATACGTAGCGATTGAGGGCTGTGATTGGTTACTTTCCATCCCCCAAGAGGAAAAACTCTGCTACTGAATACCACCTCGCCTTCTCCACAGAAAAGTTCTAAGCTGCTAGCGTCTAGGAAGATTCGCCAGGTATGTGATCCGATTGGAGACCATTCAACTTGTCTGATGTCATCAGACCCTCTGTCTAGGACAACTTTGCGAACCTCTGGATCCCAACGAAGCCATACTTTACCACCGCCATCACGACCCTCCAATAACAAATCCACTTTCTGTTCAAGATCACTATCAACTAATAATTCCACTGCCTTTCCAAATACATATACTTCGTTAGGTCCAACATCTCCATCAACTTCTACACTATCCCTCAGATTGTCTATAGCTTCGACAGGTTTCATGAGGATTCGATTGTTGACAATACTCAATTCTCTAGGTAATGTTATTTGTCCTGCCCATCCATCGGTATCTTCAGGATGTGGTACTTCCCACATACTAAGCCATGCAACCAAGTAACGCTTTCCGTTTGCCTCAGTCGTTGTTGCAGCATAGAAATCATGCCCATAGTCTGTTTCTTGGAATGGGACTTCCGGCACAAATTCATTTGTATCATAATTGAAACTACCGATTATGTAGCCATTTTGATAAATATTTTTGTATCTGTCTCCTTGGGGTTCTAATCCTTGAGGTGACATAAGTAGAACAAATTTTCCGTCTAGCTCAAAAAAGTCGGGACACTCCCACATGTAACCCATGTCACCTTCAGACTCTCCTAGTATTGTTAAAAATTCCCAACTTTTCAAATCATTCGATTTATATAAAAGAACTCGTCCACGATTATCTAAAGTTTTACTACCAATGATCACGTAGTAATCGTTGCCATATTTCCATACTTTTGGATCACGGAAATCGGGAGAGTTGTTTGGGGTTTCGGTAAGAACAGGATTACCTTCATACTTCTGGAAATTGACTCCGTCGTCGCTGAAGGCAAGGTACTGACTTTCGTTAAATAAAGGTTCGACATTGGTGCTCCTACGGCCAGTGTACATGAGTATCATCTGATCGCCTTCGCTCACAGCACTCCCAGAGAAACATTGTTCCTCCTCTGGTAGTAGCGCTGTGGGTAGTTCTTTCCAGTTGACGAGATCAGAACTTGACGAATGGCCCCAGTGCATCGGGCCCCAGACGCTGTCATAGGGGTAGTACTGGTAGAAGATATGGAATTCTCCATTGTGGTACGTGAATCCATTTGGATCATTCATCCATCCAACTGGAGGAGCAACGTGGTATAACGGCCGGTACCTGGAATTGATATCTTTTTTCTTGTTCTGAATATATTCTTCTAGATGAATTTTAGCTTCTTCATAGTTATTGAGGGATGCTGCGTAGGATAACGCGATGAGAAACAGTATAATGAAACCGTTACGTATTGAAGTCATCTCGATGTGATAAAGATTTAATATTTTTCGCATTATTTATATGATATAATCACGCAGATACCGATTATCTCAAGTGTTTTGTTTTCTGCTCAATTTAACTGTAATCGTGACATGACAGGGATCCCACGAAGCTTGTATAATGTTTAGCAAAAAAAAACTCATTTTGATATTTTAATAATAATAATTATTATAATAACGACAAGTTCACGCGGTGGATATAGACCTATAAATATATACAAGATTTATTCATTTAAATTTTTTTACTAATTTGTTTTTTTTTTATCAAAATTCATATATCTATTTTATAAATATGCCTAATTCGGATAACTCATATACTTGATAAATACCCAAATTGTAATAAACATGAATGTTCATATTTATTTATTTGCAACCTGTACTCTGCATCGACGTTTGAGATTACGCGTTTTGATTGTCTTCCCCTTTTTCAATAAAACTAGAATAAATTTCAAAATAAAAATACTCTGTGTCCTGCCTAGTATTATAAACTGAAATCATACTGAGTTTCATTCAGATATATTCAGTAGTTCTAGTATAATGCGCGGCCAAGATATATACAAGATACATTTTTGACTTCAATATCGCCTATTGTCATTCAAAAATATTATCCTTATTACAGCTGTATTATATATATATATATATATATATATATATATATATATATGTATATATATATATATATATATATATATATATATATATATATATATATATATATATATATATATATATATATATAATGTTTTCATTAAGGTTAATAAACGGTACATAATGTTCTAACAGATTTCGGGTTATTAAGATATATTATTATTACAATAATACAAAAATGACACTAATACATTCCATTTCTGAGCACAAACAATAATATATGACTTGTACTAATATCATCAATGACACCCAATCATATAATATCACCAAAATTGATATATTCAACTACAATATCTTACATAATCACGACATGATATCGATTTTTCATCTTCAAGATGTCCATATTGACAATAATACATTAATCTTATCATATTTCGTATGCTTTTACGTGATATGATATAAAAAATGTCATAACGAATATGCCTCCTGGTTAGGTTGGTCGATGTTTTGATGCCAGTTTTTCTGTTTTCTATGGTCCGAAGTATGATGTTCCATAAAGGTACTAAAACCTTTTCTAAATAATCTATTTAAACATTTTTATTTAACAAAGTAGTTTCCGAGACTATTATACATATACTAGCCGAAATGTACTGGAACAGCTAGTGAATGTCTAATTGCTGGACATCGGCCCCTTCTCCTGTGAAGGAGAAGGGTTGTAACTTAACCTACCACACTGTTAAATGGCACATTGGCAAATATACTTGAAATAAAATTATTTTGAGAGATTCATTCCGCGCGATGTCTTTGTCCTTGCCGACCACGAAATGAATTTTAAAGGCAAGGAAAAGAAACGGTTAGTGATAGTTGAGATTTGAACCCGTAACTGTCTGATTTTAATTCACGTGTTATCAACTAGGCTATCTCGGGTTACAATATTAACATATTATAAAATTAATAAATATATTTTTGAATATGAACGAAACTGCGGATAAAAATTAGTTTATAATCAAATTTGATTATAATGACGTCGGAAATAATTATATTGTGGCAAATTGTCATTTTTTTACATGTTACTACGCACTAAAGTATATATACGTTTATATAAATAAATACAATACATACATAATATAATACACTTGCTAGACGATCAGCACGGGCTCACCTGCTTTATGGTAACGTTTATGGTAACTGCTCTGACTGAATCTCTGAGTCATTGCGTATTGTTTCTTAGTCTATAAACTACCTCTATATATGAAAAACGTTAAAAAAATATTCTACAATCAGTAGATCTTAAGATTAGCGCGCTCGTATAAACTTGAGATATTTTGTTATCAAATACTTTAAAAAACTTTCCACTTCTTAATATAAAATATTTTATCGTTTTTACAATATATGCACTTTTAGAATATTTAAAATATCTTAATATCTTGCCATAAATTATTGTCACTAGTCGCTACTGCGGTAAATATAGTTTTAAGAACACTCGTTATACACTCTATTTGAGCGACAAGAACCAGTAGCTATAAGATGTAAACTAATGTTTTTACTTTTACAGTACGAAACTCTTTACTAGCAAAGCATTTTGGTTTATCAGGGAAAAGGCACTTTTATTTCAAACAATTTATTATAACTATAATGCTTGTAACATAATTATACTCGTAAGTGGCGCCTGCGCCCGCCTCATCCCCGCGCGTGCCCCGTGCTCCCGAGACGAAAAAAGACACTGCGACTGTTGTGGCTGTTTTCGTCGGATGATTCGAGAGAATAGCCGTCATTTCACCTCTAACCGTCATTAAAAAAATAAAGTTTTATTATTGATACAGTAAGATCACATACAACGCTCATGGCCCAGCTGACTCAGCAGTTAGTGACAAGTACTATTGCCACCCATATCGTCATCACCTCATGTGATACGACCAACACTTTATCTAGACTGTACAGTCCCAGGTCAATACATGACCGACACAATAATAGTCTCCTACGAGATCCGGGTCCCCGCCACGCCACTAGCTGCGCATCGCGCCTTGAATAACCCGAGCGAATAGCAGTTACGATTACAGACTAGTGCGTGCAGTGCAACCAAATAGCCATGGTATGTGCTCTATTTACTGGTGGCGTTTCGCTCATCACCATTATTCACATTAAACAAATCTAACTCAGCAGGTACATCAGTAAGAGTAATTTTTCGTATGCGACCGTAAGCATACTTATAGGTTCTATTACCAGACAACAGATAGCGATCGCATTCAAGCAATTCTACAACTTTAAACGGTCCCTTGTATTTAGGATCTAGCTTAGTTTCATTTCTCTCTTCGTTTTCAATTAAGACCAAGTCACCAATGTCAAACCTTACAATTTTAGCCTTATTTTTATCAAATTCAAATTTGCCGTAACTCGCACTCTTTTCTATGTTCCTAGCCGCTTGACTCGGCGATGATGTTAGCTTCCATTAGCTCTCTAACCTTAGAACGTACTATCTGCCTTTCGTCTGGACTGAGCCTGTAAGGCCTAGGATAAACAGTACGATTCGGGTCTTGAAGTCTAATTATTAGTTCACCAGATGTAACACGCGAGCGGGGTAAACTATCAATAAAAACGTGAGAAATTTTCTTAAGCAACGACAACACAGCTTCTTTATTTTGAATATCTGTATCGATATCGTCAAGAATGTACACGGATTCCGGTTCGCAAGTACAGGTAGCAACATATTTTTGTTTTGTGATAATGAGAGATTATTTTTTTTTTTATGTGTTAGTTGAATAGGCAAACTGGCAGACGTGTCACCTGATGGTAAGTGGTCGACGTCGCCCATGAACATAAACTAGTTTACCTGGAACTAGCCCAGCCAACTCATTTATGTGTTGCCTATCCTGAGACATATGATGTTAAGTCTCGGTGCCAGTAATTACACTGCCTATCTTGCCCTTCTTTCCGAAACACAGCAAAGCTGTTTCACGGAAGAAATAAGCAAGATGGTGGTACCCATGCAGCCGGGAGCGCGGCACAGCGCATCCCTCCCACCGGTAAATTATTGTTATTTATTCATTTATTTCGTATAAATATTGTTATGTGGACATTAATATGTAAGTTTATTATAAACTACACCATCTACCCGGTTTCATTGTTGAACTTTCCTTTTTCATTGGGTTTGTCTGAAAGAGATGGCCATAAGACCCTCTACACACAGACACACAGACAATCTAACTTAAGTAACTTTTAACTATGCTTCGTAATTTATATGTGATGTGTAATAAAGTATAAATAAATAAATTAAATAAAAATACGTAAAAATTATATATTGTAAATTATTTATTTATTTATTTATTTATTTGTTCCATCATCTTACATCTAACATTACAGGATAGTTATCCTAATGCGTTAGTGTTGTTATAGTGCTATACGTGTCATATAAAGATAAAAATACAATAATTGACATCATATTCAATTCCATTGAGTCATTAAACAAAACAAAAATTATTAGTAAAAATTCACAATAATCAAATTACACAATCAATATTAAAAAAAATCAATAATTAAATTCAAAAATTTCCATTAATATAATAATAAAATAAATTTAAAACTAAAATCCAATAAAATTATTAATAAAAATTCAATTTATACAATAAAATAAAAAAATATATATTAATATATGCAATTATACATACATAAAAATAAATATTTAATTTTTTTATGACGTCCGTGCTTATTATATTGAAATCACAGATAATTTGTATCATTCGCACAATTGTGACAAACGCAACGACACCTTGGATATTAAAATCTGTCGTATTATATGTATGTAGTTTGAATATATACACAAAAACAATTGTGACAAATGCAACGACACCTTGGATATTAAAATCAGTCGTATTATATGTATGTAGTTTGAATATATACACAAAAAACACACACAACAAAAACAACACAAAAATGTACATAACCGATAAAACATAATTATCTTCGGAATTCGGATAAAAAAAGAAGCAGATACTCAAATAACTTATCTTTTTTGTATGATCTATGATATTTAATTTGATTCAAACTTTATAATTTGAACTGAATTACAAACATATTTAACAAGGTTCAAGCTTAATCGACCACGCTGCTTAACACTTTCACGGACACTGGAAACTGATTAGAATACTAAATTTACACTAAAATTTTTCATACAATTTATCACCACGTATATTGATTTTGTGCCACATAGCGACATACATGGGTACATCGGTGGCGGTACGCTTATGTACGTACCACAAAATAGGTGTACTGTCTTGTTTAGTCTTGTCTTGCTTAGTTTTTGTTCGCAAAAAGGCGCAGTAAACCGGGAAGCTAGACTCGTGTATGCGAGGTCCTGATCGTGTGGTGAAGATACTTCCACACGGTAGATATGAGCTGCAACTGCTACCTGGCTCGTATGGCAAGTCGAACCAAGCGGCTGCGGAATACATTGTTCCGCGGCGGGGAGAATGGACTCCCGATGTATGGCTGCTTTCTTTGATGGTGAGTGTGCTCTATTGCTCTCTTTTGCTTGTAATTAAAACCTTCTTCGAGATTTTAAAATTTGATATTAGCAGATATTATGTTTTCTGTACTTTGTTATTGTAAATTTATGACTAGAATCCTCTATAGCCTCGGGGCTAAATTAGGGCAAAATGTAATTATTCGTAATAGCGTTTGTCTTGGAGTGTATCGGACACGCTACTTTAGGAGTTGAGTCTCTGAACCGGGGATAACCATTTGTCTTGGAGTGCATCGGACTGTGGTTATCCTCGGCAGACTGGGCTGGGGGTAACCAGTTGTCTTGGAGTGCATCGGACGTTGGTTATCTCTCGGAGAATTATGGGCCTGGGATAACCGTTGTCTTGGAGTGCATCGGATACATTATCCTAGGCAATCGAGCCTATTGGTTTGGATTAGGTAAATTGTCTTGGAGAGCTATGCTATCCTAGTGTGCTCGGAAACTTGACTTTGATAGTCAGTTGTCCTGGAGTAGGTTTTGCGTAATATAGAGCTAGTTTACCATGCAATGGTTATCGTCATCGATACCACGGTTGACCCATATTATGAAGAGATATCTGTGTTCATGTTTCCTTGTTACAGACGCAGACACTGAAGTAGATGAATCTCCTCCTGATGGGGACCTTCATCCCAATGTTGACGAGACTGTAGAAGAGATCGAGCCACAACCAGGTCCGTCAGGGACACAGAGGCGCTCAGAACTAATCGCCTCTACTGTAAACGAAGAAAATTTCCTGCCCTCCGTATCAGTTTTGGAAACGGATCGTGACAGTTGAGAATAAAGAAGCCCGAGGACGGTCTCCTGTCAGGAAAGGCCGTGTAGGAAGATATGAGTGTATTGGTGGGGGGAAGTGTGTGTCGACGGCAGACACGGTTCACTTTGGCTCGCTTACGGTCGCTGTGAAATTTAATATTGTTCGGTCGTAGTTTATTGTTTTTAAGTTTGTTAGTGTCATATTGCTAGAGTCAGTGTTAGATTTATTAGTAAGATTAGTATTGCTTAGATTCGTTACCTAAAATTGTCGAATTAAGTTTTATTTTTATAAATTGATTGTCAGGTCGTGATTTATCTTTTTTTAAAACCCCTTCTGATCTGATTTCTAAGAATATATTTGCATGTTTTGACTAATTAACCCGTTTTGATAAGCCTTCGCCGTCGTAAACAATGTATGTTTATATCTCAATGTATGTATCTAAAACAGCATGTTATTCTTTCAATAGCTGATAACTATTCAAAATATTTTGACCAAGATTCCGGCCTAAAGCTTTACACACACAAACATATACACATACATACATCCTTATCTAGAATGTCAAGGAGATGTACAAAAAAAGCAACAGAAAGATAACGAGTATGTAATAAATACAAATTAAACATCTGTTTACTTTATATTCAACATTTATTATTAATGGTAATAAAAAGTAACGGATGATTTTACGGCACGAGTTTCCCCAAATGTATTTGTAAAAGGAACTGATTCTCATTTAAAGGCTTGGCCACGGTAATATTATATGTATATACTGTGGCTTGGCTAACGATGTGAATTTGTAATGTCATTGGACAAAATTAAAACTTTTCGATTTCGTGTGTGTTGCTTAAAAACGAACTTCTGTACAATGAATATATGTATAATTTTCTATTCAATAAATTTTCTATAGACAAACAAAATATTATATATTTTCCTAATTCAGAAATTTGTTGTTTAATTAAAAAAATTAAATATTGTTACTTTATTTGATGCCTGTAAACATTTTGTTGGCAATGACGAACGTATTATTGCAATCATTTTGCTTTTTATTAGATATATTTTATTAGATACTAGCAAACCCGGCAAACTCCGTTTCGCCACCAGAAGGCTTCGTTTTTTGTAAAACCATATTGGTTTGTAGTACATGCTATGTATCAGAGATAGCGCTGTATGTGAAAAATGATTTTCCCTGTTTTCCTGCTTTTCTGATAAAAAATTTCCTGAATTTTGTTTGCTATAAACCTCACGGAGCCCAAGACCTTTCCAACGAATGCAAAACCGTGGAAATCGGTTCATGCGTTCTGGAATTATAGCGTCAGGAAGGAAAACCCGACTTATTTTTATATTATAGATTACTTACTATTCTATTTACGTTGACGGCTATTATTATGTTAGTTAATTTGCTATAAATATTTTACTTCGGCCGTGCGGTGACCGGCAGAGAAGAATAGTCTCGACCTCATTCTTGCCGAAGTGTCCTAAAAGGCGACTGAGGCCATAGTGTTGCGAACAACTATGCACCGACAGAGGTGGTGATGGGCAGCAGCGTCATCATATTCTGGATAATACACTGCGCTCGCCAACACGCATGCTAAGCGCGGCGCGTATTGGCAAATCCCCCCAAATGACAGTACGAACTGAGCCCAGGCCGCCAGTCCCCGGTGGCCCTACTATTCTTAGCTACGGAAGCGGCTCGGGTAACGGTAGGGCAGGGGGTGCGAAGAATCTCCGGGTGAGATTGCGCTGCCACCCTCGACGACAACTGGCCCTGGTGACGCACAACATTCGCACCCTGAGGTCTGGTGAAAGGATTATTGAGCATAGAGGAAATGAACAAGTTACTGGGTCTATCTGAATTCCGAAGAGAGGGGGAGGACACGATAACCTTAGAATCCGGTAACCTGTTCTACTATCGGGAGGCCGACCATCAGTCCCAAAGAGGTTTCGGGTTTATTGTCCGTAGGTCCCTCATTGGTAACCTTGTAACCGTCGGAAGTGTGTCGAATAGGGTTGCGTACCTTATACTCAGAGTGTCTAAGAGATACTCGCTGAATGTCATACAAGTATACGCACCGACCTCGACACACCCAGAATAAAAAGAAGAGGCTATGTATGAGGACTGCTGCATATGTCGCTCACCGTGTTATGCACAATCATATTTTTAGATGTGGAAATCCTACCTATCGTGTGGCAAAGTCTATGGCTGACGGTGCATACTATAAAGCTTCTCATCATTATAGAACCAAATCATCGCTTGATGAAAGAGGTAAAGTTATATTATGCTATTAGCTATAAGATTTAATTAGAATCTTCTGCAAAAATCTTTGGTAGAAACAAAGCTGATATACTAAAATAATAGAATTTAATTTCATTAATGTGTACTAAATTACTAGCGTAAGTGTGAAACCTAATTATACTTAATAGCTAGTGGTTTAATATCTAATGAACTAAAATTACGAGCTAGACAGCCTGTTTAATGACAAAGATAATAAGATACAATAAATTTGAACATTTCAATAAATTCGAACCAAAACTCAATGTTGTTTGAATTTAAAGAATAATAAATTAAAATTTTCTGTTTAAAATATATGGTTATATCGGCTTGTGATTGTCCACAATATTTCTTGATGAAAAGGGCGAAGCTCAAATTTTTAATCTTCTATTGAAGGTAACCAGATGTGTAAATGTTTTTTCTTCAAATATTTCAGATGGAAAAAACGAAAGCATGGTGGTGTTCTTTTTCAAAAAGGGCGACAACACTTTGTTGAAGTATTACAAGCCCATTTCACTTTTGAGCCACGTTTATAAGTTGTTATCTAGATACAAATGATATCATTACAAATCGTCTGACGGGCAAGTTTGATGACTTCCAGCATCTGGAACAAGCCGATTTCCGAAAAGGCTATAGTACCATAGACCACATAGATACACTGCGGCAGATTATACAAAAGACCGAGGAGTATAATCGGACATTGTGCTTGGCGTTTGTGGACTATGAGAAAGCCTTCGATTCGATCGAAACTTGGACGGCGCTGCAGTCTCTCCATCGGTGCCATATTGACTACCGCTCACATCAAATCACATCAAAGTGTTGCAGTGCTTGTACAGTAACGCTAATGTGTCGGTTCGAGTACAGGAGCATAAACAATTCCAATACAGCAAAGTGTGAGACAGGGAGATATCATCTCTCCGAAATTGTTTACCGCAGCATTGTAAGACGCTTTCAAGCTTCTGGAATGGAAAGGATTCGGCATCTACATAAACGGCGAGTACATCGAGGTGCAGGGCCATCTGCTCAGCACTTTGCTGCAGAACAAACATGTAATTTTTTCTGGATCAAAGCCCACGCGAGTCTAGAGGGGTACGAACGTGCCGATCACCTGGTCAAGGAAGCTGCGCTAAAGTCAAAACGCACTTTTTACTATGACAGCTGCCCGATTTCATTCATCAAGCGAAGCATTCGTATGCGATCGCTTGATGAATGGAACCAGCGATAACAGGCCGGTGAAACAGCTGGTGTCACCAGAGTCTTCTTCCCTGCCGCGATAGGCGCATACCGGATCATTGGTAAAATATGAGTGGACAGATTTATCACCTAGGTTTTGGCGGGGCACAGTGGGTTCTCCGAGTACTTGTAACGTTTCAAGTGCAAGGAGAGTCCATCGTGCGTCTGCGATCCTGGGTGCTTGGAATCTGTCTTCCATGTCCTTCTGGACTGCCCGGCTCATGATTGCGATAGGCTAAATTTGAAAATTTTTATTGGTGTTAGATTCGACAAAGACTTGATCTCCGAAATTTTGTATAGTAAAACCAGAGACTTGTTCCTGGAATTTTGTGTTAAAATAAGTAAAACAGTTTTTTTTTAATCAAAAATATTTTATTCGTTATAAGGTGATTACACACACTCAACGAACGTCAAAAAAATGTCTTGGTAGAAATCTACAATTTCATCATCGGCTTTACTAAATATTACAATAATATAATAAAGTTCCTAGTGTAGGCCGAGAGAAAAAAAGCTGGAGGTAAAAAAACTCTCGGTAAAAAAAACTCTCGGTAAATAATATTAATAGATATAAGTTTTATGGAATTATGTTGTTTAGCTATAGTGGTTATACTTAAGCAAACATAAAATAAGAATGTACGTAATTAAGGAACATAGTTTAAATTATTATAGTCTAGTCAATAAGTTCAAAAACGTGTTAAATAGAAATAAAGCTCCTAAAAATATGTGCCATAGCTCATTGGATTCGGAATGACGTCTAGAAAAATGTTTTTCAAGGGTATATTAGCACATAAAAAATTGCGATTGTTATTAACAAAAAAAGAAAAAAAAAACAAGGTATTTAGTTTTTCGTTACTAACTTTTAAAATAATAATATTTAAGGAATTTTGAAAAAAGATCCTGAAAGAGGAGAAAATTTCCAATAAAAAAGTCCCAACTCCCGGAACTCTATCTATATTATTTATAATTTTTTTTAACGCTGGAATTAGAGCTCCGCGAGGGCGTTACGGCATAGACGCGCCGCCTAAAAAGCCGGTATATCACCTAAAATATTTTTTAAAAAATATTAAATAACAATTTAAAAATTTGAATAAATTACAGTATAATCTAGACACTTGAACGAAAAAAACCTCGGTAAAAAAAATTTTTTTTGTCGATTTTTCAAAAAGTTACACCATTGTTAATTAACTAATTTTTTTCCAATCTCTGTTTTTATAAATTACGGTATAAAAGTTTAAATAATTGGTCTAAAAATATTTCGCTTCGTGGAGCTCTTTTTGTTTAGGTACTTAATAAAGTTATGCAAAATTTTTTTATTAAAGTTAATTATTTTGTTAATTATAATTTTTTTTAAACTAACTAAAAATTAAATTTCTATAAAATGTTATCAAAAAAAATTTTTTTTGGTAATATATTATTATTGCTGTTTTTGCACTTGATATAGGTATTAATTAAAATTGGAAAAAAAAATTTTACGTCATTTTTTAAGAAATTTTTTATAAAAAAATAGACTATTTAGGGATTTTTAAAAAAAATTTTTTTACTATCTTATAGCATAGGTGAAATGGTGATTTTTTTAACAAAAATTTTTTCTTAAATATTTTTTTTTATATTTTATAGTCGTTTTTTTTATATTTCAATTGTTTAAAAAATTAGTTAAGAAATTATTTTATTCTTAAAAATCATCATTTACCCTTTTCAATGGAATAACAGAGAAATTTTTTTTTTTTATAAATAATTTAATTGTTTATTAACTTAACAATTTGTTATTAACAAATAATATTAACCGTTATATTTTTTTTCGAAAACTTCAAAAAATTACAAAAACAACCATATATAACAAAGTTAAGAAAAATTGTTTTTGTATTTTTTTTTACAAAAAATTGTAAAAAATACAAAAAAATAAATTCTATATATGGTTGTTTTTGTAATTTTTTGAAGTTTTCGAAAAAAAATATAACGGTTAATATTATTTGTTAATAACAAATTGTTAAGTTAATAAACAATTAAATTATTTATAAAAAAAAAAAAATTCTCTGTTATTCCATTGAAAATGGTAAATGATGATTTTTAAGAATAAAATAATTTCTTAACTAATTTTTTGAACAATTGAAATATAAAAAAAACGATTATAAAATATAAAAAAAATATTTAAGAAAAAATTTTTGTTAAAAAAATCACTATTTCACCTATGCTATAAGATAGTAAAAAATTTTTTTTTAAAAATCCCTAAATAGTCTATTTTTTTATAAAAAATTTCTTAAAAAATGACGTAAAATTTTTTTTTCCAATTTTAATTAATACCTATATCAAGTGCGAAAACAGCAATAATAATATATTACCAAAAAAAAATTTTTTTGATAACATTTTATAGAAATTTAATTTTTAGTTAGTTTAAAAAAATTATAATGAACAAAATAATTAACTTTAATAAAAAAAATTTGCATAACTTTATTAAGTACCTAAACAAAAAGAGCTCCACGAAGCGAAATATTTTTAGACCAATTATTTAAACTTTTATACCGTAATTTATAAAAACAGAGATTGGAAAAAAATTAGTTAATTAACAATGGTGTAACTTTTTGAAAAATCGACAAAAATTTTTTTTTTCACCGAGGTTTTTTTCGTTTAGGTGTCTAGATTATACTGTAATTTATTCAAATTTTTAAATTGTTATTTAATATTTTTAAAAAAATATTTTAGGTGATATACCGGCTTTTTAGGCGGCGCGTCTATGCCGTAACGCCCTCGCGGAGCTCTAATTCCAGCGTTAAAAAAAATTTATAAATAATATAGATAGAGTTCCGGGAGTTGGGACTTTTTTATTGGAAATTTTCTCCTCTTTCAGGATCTTTTTTCAAAATTCCTTAAATATTATTATTTTAAAAGTTAGTAACGAAAAACTAAATACCTTGTTTTTTTTTTTCTTTTTTTGTTAATAACAATCGCAATTTTTTATGTGCTAATATACCCTTAAAAAACATTTTTCTAGACGTCATTCCGAATCCAATGAGCTATGGCACATATTTTTAGGAGCTTTATTTCTATTTAACACGTTTTTGAACTTATTGACTAGACTATTAGTCGTAAGTAATAGTTGTATAATAAAACAATATTTTATATGAAATAAATAATTGTAAAAAATTAAAACTATCGGAGTATATAAGATTTTAGTATTACGATTTTAGTGTAAAATGTTTAAAGTATTGTTACCTATCGTGATTAGATAGATAAAAATAGAATAACTTTGTAAGATCCAGTTTCTTTAAGTTCATTATTGTTTATTTAATTTGTTAAGATAGATTTTAAGGAAAAATTGTAAAAAAACAAAATTAAAGTTATTTTCTGTTCTCCCCCCTCATTCGGGACACATGTATACTAGTAATTAAGTAAAAAATCAAGGATAGCCTTAATCAGAATTGACCCAAATGAGTGAAAGAGGAAGGATGAAAGAAAGATACAGGAATGCTGAATGAAAGTGGAATGTTTGCGAGAACTATGAATGAATGGATAATTAAACACAAAATGTAAAAACTGTCTGCTTCTGGCCTAGTCGGTCTGGTTTAGTAAAAAAAAGGGTAGCATCGCAGCGAGCAACAGTACCGAGTTTAGGGTATTTCGTTTATTTCGTGCATATTCCATGTCCAGCTAAAAAAAAGTGACCTAATTTTCACAAAATTTAATTATTTGTATAAAAACTCAAACAGTACGATGTTACGTTTATGTGCATGTAATTTTTACTCAATTAAAATGGTAGATTTAAAAAATATAGACAATAAATCTTCTTAATTCTCAACTCCTTTGGTGTTTTTTTTTTTAGATAGTAATGAGGTCAAAACGACGGTAATTAGAATATTTTTTTGGTAATTAGTTACTTATAAAATAAGTTATGTTTTGCCATGTGACGTGTAATTACTAAGCTTTGTTATGTATCTACACTTTAAAATCTCATTTTCCCAAAGATTTCTATAATAAATAAACGTATATTTGTTTTTAAATAAAAGCATTTCTATCATTTCTTCTATACTTTTTGATTGTAATAATTTTCTTCGCTTGAATTATCATTACCATCTACCATCTTACACTGAATTTTGAAAACTCCATTATTGTTAGCAAAAATAAAGTAAAATTTACAAAAAGTAGAAATATTACTTATGTATTACATATGTAAGAGAAAAAAATTAAGTTATTTGACAATATTTTGAAACTTCAAAATTTCACAAAATTTGCACGAAATAAACGAAATACCCTTTAGGGAGACGGTGCGGTATGCCTGTCTAGTTACTGCGCGAAACCCCGTTGAACCACGTTGAGCTGCTGTCGAAAACCGAGCATGTGCACAGCAGGCTCCCATACGCTGTTTTTTTTATTTTTATAAGTAACAAAAACATCCACGGGCTTATGCGGCCCGTGCTTTTTTTATTTAATGTATGAGATTGCTATTTTTTTTTTCATGCGTACTGTTTTAGACTTACTAGATAAAGGATCTCTATGACGCGAGTCCATAAACTG
Organism: Euphydryas editha; assembly: GCA_036937285.1. NCBI lineage: Eukaryota > Metazoa > Arthropoda > Insecta > Lepidoptera > Nymphalidae > Euphydryas > Euphydryas editha. The sequence continues at coordinate 20,481,010 of JAUPFZ010000008.1, read as the reverse complement.
ACCACAATATTTTTTTTAAATATATAGATACAATTTTTTTTTTTATTGAAAACTATGCCAGCTTGAAACTATGTAAATTCTTGTACAATAGTCGAGACGATTTCTTTATTTCTTTCTCTTATTTACATAGTTTCCATGCTACCTTGATATTAAGTAGGCATGGTTTTCTATTTCCAGAGATCGGTTCGAGCAACAAAATAGGCTTACGATGATAGTTTGTTTATATTTGATGATTATAAGGTCGTATTTAACTAATTACTGAGATAAATTTAAAAATATCGCTATAAATATAATTAAGATAAACAATATTATTCATACATAATTATATTGTACGCGTTCTTACGGATTCGTCAGTTCATCTCAGTTTCAGTGACAGGATGTCGACAGTGACATTTTTAACATTACTTTTTAGTCTCGTGTCTGTATTAGGTAAGTTAGTTGTTACTGTATCTTATCTTATATCTTTAAACGAGCAATTCTTGTATATATATATATAATCTGAATCTCGGAAACGGCTCCAACGATTTTCATGAAATTCAGTATGCAGGGGGTTTCGGGTTCGATAAATCGATCTAGCTAGGATTTATTTTTAGAAAATGTCGTTTTATCCCTTTTTTCAGGCAATTAAAAAATATCGTTAGAATACAAAGATAAATTTCGCTATCATTGATAAGTTAATAATAGCTCCGATGTGAACCGGGCGGATTCGAAATAAGAAAACCCCAGGTTCGTATCCAGTCTCCAGGACTATTTTTTTTTTCAAAGTTACCTCTTTTGTGAGAAAAACTATTATTGGGAGCCCTATACTAACTGAATGACCGATCTTTGCTCGGTATTTTATTTTTTTAGTTTTTGTTATTCGTATTTTGTGGAAACTATATTTACATACGAATTACGAACTGATGATATATGAATAATATTTTTCGATCTTACCGAAATAATAATAAAAAAATATGAACTGGTTATTTAAAAAAAATCATGAGTACAATTAAAAACTGTTAGAATATTATTAGAATACGAAGGTAAATTTCGGCATAATCTACAAGGTTATAATAACTTAGGTGGGAAATCAGTATACCTGGGTTCGAATCCCGATGCCTCAAGTCCCACTTTTTTTTTTGCTTTTTTTTTCAAGTTCCCTCTTTTGTAAAAAAAGGACTATTATTGAGAGCCCTGTACTACCTGATTTCCGAGTTTTGCTCGGTATTATTATTTTTTTTTTTTTGTTAATCGTTCTTTTTTTTGGAAATTATATTTAGATACGATAGAACTGATGAAATATGAATAATATTTTTCGGTCTTACCTATATAATAATATAGTATTTTGTGTCACAAGGGGATGAAAGTACTATTTTTTTGACCCTCATATGAAATTGCCATCCGAGCCGAAGGCGAGGGTAGCAAACATACGGGAATGGATGTAGTACTTTCGTCCCATGTTGCACATACTTTTTTTTCCTACCTAGGACGAAAGTTCAGGTTTTGTTCCTGTGAAGCGGGGACAGAAAGTGTCACTTTTGTCCCGCTTCACAGGGACGAAAATCGAACATTCGGCAGAGGTAGGAAAAAAAGATATAAACTGGTTATTTAAATAAAAATCACGAGAGCAATTAAAAACTGCTAGAATATCTTTAGAATAAGAAAGTAAATTTCGCCACCATCTGTAAATTTATAATAGCTCAGGTGGGAAATCGGGCGGTCTCGAAAACCGAAGATTTTTCCTTTTTTTTTCAAGTTCCTTTTTTGGTGAGAAAAAATATTATTAGGATCTCTTTTTATTTTTTTATTTATGTAATCAGTGACTATTGTTTTATTATTATATCGGTAAGATTGAAAATATTATTACACTCTCACTATGTAATTTGTGTCTAAATATAGTTTAACCGAGCAAAGCTCGGTCATCCAGGTACTCTATACATATAATAAAATGGTTGGAAAGTCAAAATTGTACATTGAATATTTTTTTAAAAGAATACTTGGGATGTGATCTACAATCGATACCGAAGTCAAAAATAAAGTTTTTAGAATTTTGTCTGCTTTTCTTTATTTATGTCCGGGACAAACTCAAAAAGTACTGCATGGATTTACTTCAAATTTTGCACGAATATTATTAAGAAGTCGGGTCAACATATAGGCTACATTTATTATTATTTATTTATTTACATATTATCACGCTTTCACTTACGGGGAACAAGCAGTGAATCTTTATTTCTTCAACGCATTCTGTAACAACGTGTAATCTAATAGCATTCACGCAGACGACGTCGCGAGCAGCAGCTAGTAAAAAATAATTTTAAAAAATATTTTTAAATGTAGAGAAAAGCAAATTTGCTTTGTTTGCTTTACCTAATTTTATGCATCCTAATTATAATTTGAAAATAAATAACAAAAGACTTATTGTTAGTAACACAACTGACCGACAGTGATACTACACGATAAGTATATTTTAGTTATTTGCATAGTATCATGTCGTACGGTTTGTTACTGTGGGTAGAAGATAGAGATGAAGACAAAAAGAAAGAAGCGGCATTTATGATCTTGGAGCTCGAGTCTTCCTTCAGGACATTTTTAAAATATTATATTTAGAACTTTGTTTTTTTTTTATAATTTCTTGGACTAATCAAAATCAACAAATTAGATACAAAATAAAAAAAACTCTTATTGTTTTTTTATTTTTGTTTTTTTAGGCGGACAATTTAGATGTGACTACACATACGATGCCTCAGCTGGAGGCTACCTAAAACTTCATAGAATGCCTGCGAACTGGCACGAGGCGAGGTTACGATGCCATCTTGAAGGTACAATTTACATTATAAGATCATATTCCTGTAGCTAAGATAAAACGTTTAACTATATATTTATATAAATAGTAATTTTTTTAAACATTTGTTGTAAATATTTGAAAAGATTACAAAAATATGTAGCTCTTCAGCGACCTATCATTTATTAAAAAAAAAGACAATATATTATTATTTATACAATATTTAACTAAAATATAATGGTTTTTCTTATTAGAACAAAATATCTATTAGAAGAAAAAAACTTATTTAAAATTCAGAAAATGAACAATATTTACATTTATTTTTTAACTAGCGGCCCGCCCCGGCTTCGCACGGGTATTTAACTAAAATTTTAAAAATTATAAATTTATATTTTTTATCACCTACATACGCCATCTATCGTATAATAGTAGAATATCGTTTTTATATTTAGTGACATTTAACATAATAGTACTTTACCTTAGATCAGATGGCGTTGGCGGCGTAGGTACCTATTTCTATTTTCTTAAATATTTATTTTTAAATATAATTACAATGAAACGAAAACTAAATTATACTGTGAATTATGTTAAATTTTTATGTATTAAAGTTATTTACATTGGTTTTGTACTTTTTACGTGATACGTGCACACAAAAAAAATGATAAGAGATGGCGCTGATACAAAAATAAACGCGCTATTAAAATTTTTTCTAGATGATATATAGTGTATTAATAAAACGGAGGTTTTAACAGATTTATTATTTGTATAGATTTGAACTTCAAATGAATGTTGCAAAAAATGACTCTTAAATATTGGGTACGTTCGCGCACCCTCTTCTAATTGATAATTCATCACTTTTATAGGAGCGCATGCGTACTCCATACTTTTTTATTTATGCATTCCACAGACCACATGCGCGGAAACGGAAATGGGACATGCGCAATAGTTTTTATTTATCAGTTTTTAATAAAAATAATAAGTAGTGAATAAATGTAAGAAGATAATTTTGTTTATTATCTTTTATGAACAATAGCAAACAATTATTTACTAAAGTTCGACAGTTAAATTCAGTTTTTGATTAAAGAAGTATCATGTGGTCTGTGGAATGCATAGCTAAAAAAGTATGAAGTACGCATGTTCTCCTATAAAAGTGATGAATTACCAATTAGAAGAGGGCCCGCGAACTTACCCACTTTAATACACAATGTGGTCCAACTTCTAGAATTTTTTGTAAATAAATTAATAAATACGAGTATATCAATTTTATTGACATAACATTTAATTAAAAGTCTATACCGAATTTTATCACGTTTGGTGGCAGGAGCGGGCGGGCTCGCTCATCCGCTCTGTGCAGGGGGCGCGTGGTGCGCGGGCCGCCTGGGTCGAGCCTGGCTCCCTGCAGTTCTCGCGGGGCTGTCTGGGTGCGATCCGACGGCGGGGGTTAAGTCGTTCAATGCTGGCACTCGTCTGCTCTGCAGAGAAGAGCCGGTGGAGAGTGGCCCGGCTTCGGTAGTTGGGAAGCTCCTGGTTCTTCTCTGCCTCGCGCAGAGTAGACTGGTCGAGCGGCTCGGAGTCGGGGCCGCAAGGCCAAGCGTCGGGGCGTCACAGTTGTATGCGCGAGCGATCCCGTGGCGCCCCACTACGGCGCAGACGGTCGATGGGTTTTAGTGGGTATTCTGGCTTCGTAGTCAGCGAGTCCCACATACCCGCCGCCTTCAGGCGGCGGGATGCGTAAATGCATTTCGCATCGTTAAAAAAAAAAGGATGGTGGTGAGAAGCACCGTTCAAATACTTGTTTGTCTGGGTAGATTTTCTATACACAGAATCTCTTAAACTGTGATCAGGATTCCTGATTATAAGTACATCTAGAAAAGCTAGTATGTTGTTACCCTCTAACTTCATGGTAAATTGAATATTGTTATTTATGGAGTTAAGGTGTTCTAGGAATATGCAAGTACTGTCTGTTGGTAATATAGTGAAAGTATCATCTACATAACACTTGTAAAATGTGGGAGAGATAGGCTGTCCTTAGGGCTCGAACCTCGAAGTCGTCCATGTAGATGTCAGCCATACATACTGGGGGATACTGGAGAAACCATAGCCACGCCATTCACCTGTACGTAGTATTTGTGATTCCACAACAGGTAGCCGGTTGTAAGGAAGTGCTTGAGTATTATTGTATATTCCTCTGGCATGTCGTTCTCCACTACTCTCCTCCGTACAATTTCAATGCGGTCTTGTACCGGTAAGCATGTGAATAAAAACTGTCCATCGAAACTCACCATTGTTTCATTCTGAGTGAGTTGCAGTTCTTTAATCTCACTCACAAATTGGTAGGAATCCTTCACATACCCTGTTGTGCTTTTTTTTTTCTTTTTTTTTTACGCAGGTGAATCCATTTACGGATGATATCCAGGATGCCCGGGTCGGCAGTCCTAGACCTATGTCGGACTCGGCACTTTGGGAGTGCAATACCGTACTAAACCCCTGCGGGAGCCTTCAGCCGCTTTAATTGGAGGGTCCCGGATCTGCAGGCAACAGGATCCCTCCAGCGACAGGCTGGCCTTGGCGAAAAGGCCAGACTTCTCCTCCATGGGGACTGTCCGGCTAACCTCTGAACAGTCCCGACGACGCCGTGTCTAGCAGGACCGGGTTCCCATCCCGGCCCGACACGGGCACAAGGGCGTTACAGGAGGCGCATTAAGTAGTGCCTCCTACGCACCCCCATTCGTCGCCCGCGGATGGAGGCCACGTCGGCGGCCTCCTCTCTCATCCGCTCGTCGGCCTCCTTCTGGGACATTACTGTCTCGCAGAAGGAGACCATCGCCTTCCAGGACTCGTCGTCGCCGAGCATCGCGGTGATGACGCTCGGGAGCGACAAGTCCCCTCCGATGACCGACGTCAGACCTTGACGCAGCACCGCCCATCACCCCGTTGTGCTGCCTCTGAGTGGTGACAGTACCTTCGCTACGTACTGAGCCAGTTTGTAAGTTGGACTGTCGATCTGGCTTATAATTGGACGTATAGGTACATTATTTTGTGTATTTTTGGTAAGCCATATAAGCGTAAATATAAGAGAACAGTAAATTGACGTAAGTCTTAAAATTTTAGTAATGATCACTTTGTACCTGAAAATTTAAATTTTGTACGGAATAAGAAGCTCAAGGCAAACGCAGATACTGGAAAATTCTGCTGACCGATATTCCAGCGGTATATCGAGTGGTATAACCTTCTTCAGTATGGAAGGGAGTCTTTTACCCAGTAGCGAGACGTTTACAAGCTGATCCAGTTCAATTTAATTCACATATTCCACCGACGTACACACCAAAATTGTATATCTTTTTCCTTATCACAATGTCTGTTATTTTTAACCCATTGCAACTCACACTTTTCTGGGTGAGCGACAATGGCGAGAGCGCGATGCAACACGCCCTACATCCTAACTATTCTGTTGCTGCTTATCATATTATCTTTATCATCTTTCGACAGGCGTAGAATTGAGTAAACTGATTAATTAATGATTTGTCCTTGTCGAGCACTAATTATCAATATTAATACTTTAATAAAAAATCTCCATTCTTACAGGTTCCAAATTAGCATCACCGCTTAATGATGGTCTTAGTTCTGCAATGAAAACAATGATGGTTAATGAAGTTGGGATGAAAAGTGGTGTATTCACTGGTATACACAGTACTTTTTCAAGAGGAGATTTTCATTCAGTTGAAGGTATTTTATCTACATAAATAGAGATCATGTACCGCGTCGTTAATAGAAAAAATGAGATGGCTTGTATCCGTGTGAAATGGCGAAGTTTGAATGCTATTTTTGTATGAGTATCTTAATTAAAAATATTACATTTGTGTCTAAAGTTCTATTGCGACTTGTTTTTTATAATTTATTTTCTCATCACAGCTTATTTTGTTCATTGATATGCGTCAGACGTTGGAAGCTAGATAATGTATACTTATAAGAAAACTGACACAGGTTCAATTCTGTACATTCAAGATCTTTTTTTTTTTTTTGGAGGGCATTCTGTAATCGACATTGAAACCAAAAACCTATTTATGTTAAGTTTCAACAAAATTTATTAATTTATTAATTTGTGACCTTGTGATCATATATGGAGCAAATCGGATAAAAAATACAGATAAAAAGACAAAAAAGTATTGTTGTTCTGGCACAGTGGTATTGTTATGTACAATTAAAAATTATTGTTGCGAAAAACATATCAATGTTCATAAATATTAACATTAACCATGATACGATTTTGTTATGTCTGTATTGTGTGGGTGGGTTATCACAATGTGCAATTACTGTTATCATAACATATTATTGTTTAAAGTTAAATATGAAAATATTTTCAAAAGGTATAATTTAGTTATTTACCTTTACAACATTATTTATAGATTAAAATATTTATGTTTTTTGGACGTATATTTAGATATTTTAGTACGTGTTATTTACGATAGTCACAGACTATGAAACATTTTTTAAATTGAAACTGTTATACTTCCATTCTCAACACAAATATGATTTTTGAACAAATGAACGTTCAGATATCGCAACGAAAAAAAGAGGTTGAAATCATCTCAAAAATCTTGTAATTTTTGTTTTACAGGAATTCATTTATCCGATATCCCGCAGAAATGGGCTGATGGTGAACCAGACAATCACAACGATAAAGAAAGCTGCATCATGATGTTAACAAATGGAGAGATAGCGGATGTGACTTGCGACGAACCGTTGCCTTATATGTGCTACAAGAATTCATCTAAAATTTTACATGTCAATGAATGCGGTGTTACTGATCCTGGTGAGAACGATTAGATTTTTGTTATTATAATCCTAAGCGCAGTGGCTCCTAAGCAGGGGACAGATGACCTTTAACTAGTCGCAGGGTTTCATGAGTTTTTGACCACACAAGACTGTGAGCGTGGGAACACCGTGTCTAGTTTTTGTACTGTAGTGAATGACCAATCGGCTTACGAGCATGATGACCATAACGACGATGATCTTAATATCATAAAACTACTATAATAATAATTTCATTATATGAACTATTATTTTCTTATTGTAATAGTACTGTAGCTGATTCAATGTTACTTTACTAATTTAAATATTATAAAAAATTCTCACCTGCGAAACTGCATGGAAAATTCAAGAGGCGTATGTCCAATTACAGGACGTGCACAGCCTGTTACAAGAACAATACAAAAACGTTTTTTGAGTATAGTAATCCAAATCAAGTCTAGGTTAAGGGAAAATTATCGGAAAGCAAATGGTAATTTAAAATTTGAATTTATGCGGACAATTGCCTTCATAATATTGTTGCCTAAATGCCTGTTGCCAATTATTGACTAATTATCTGCCGAGTCTATCTGACTTATCAATAAAACGGGGTATTACTTTGCAATATTCTACTATTTTTAATATTGTTTTATTATTATCTTACTTGTCTTACTCCACCAATTATGAGTGTATATAGTGATATATGTATGTATATATTAATAATATATTATTAATATATACATACATATATCACTACTATGATATATATTAATAATATATTATTAATATATACATACATATACTATGATATATGTATGTATATATTAATAATATATTATTAATATATACATACATATATCACTACATAGTATAAAACAAAGTCGCTTCCCGCTCTATCTGTCCCTATGTATGCTTATATCTTTAAAACTACGCAACGGATTTTGGTGCAGGTTCTTTTTTTTTTTAAGTAGATTGATTCAATAGAAAGGTTTATGTGTATATAACATGCATAATATAGCAGAGAAACACTGATAATTTCAGAGGTTTGTAATGTGATGTCGTAAATAAACACATTTTTTGCGCTTACATAGCAAACGCTGGCTGAACCCTACAAGATAGATCAAAATAATGTACTACATTATTGTATACCTTAAAAAATTCCACAAAAAAGTCCGCGATGGTATGTGGCTATCTCTTAGGGATAACCCTCAATAACAATTTTTGATCCTTTACTACGAGAAGTAATAGCTTATTTACGAAGCGATTTTAAGCAATTCAGTATTAATCCTTAACCAATTAAGTACCTTAAATACACTATGCATTTAATATGATTCAGCAGGCTCTACACCCCACATATCGACTATCTCACACACACAGACCCTAGGTAGAGAATACCTACGTTGTTCCTATTGTAGTCTGCCGGGAACCACACGGCGTTTATTAATATTATTATTTCTTTGCAGAATATGTATTAGAACCTCGCACTGGAAGCTGCTATAAGTTCCATAGGGCGCCTCGTACGTGGTCACGCGCTTTCATGACTTGCACAGCTGAAGGGGGACATTTGGCCATTATTAATAGTGAAACTGAGTCGACTGTAAGGACGTATTATTTATTTATTTTAAATAACATATAAAATAAAAATTAAAACCAGTATAGAGGAATGCAAAATCATTTAAAAGTCAACACAACTAGTATAATGTCTTATCAAGATTATCTCGTCGGAGTATTTAATTGAACATCTTTAAAACATGGTTTTAAATCCAATCAATATTAGTTTATGATAAAAGATCAGCTCATTAATATAGGTACCACTGTAACGAAACAGTAACTAAGGCTTCTTTTATCTCAGAGGATTGAGAGATTAGCATATGCTGAGTTTTTTTCACATATTATGCAAACTTTCATTACACTACATTATTTAAAAGCAAGTTTAGTACCTACTTGTTTATTTTTATAAAAGCTTCATTTTTGAGTATCGGATTTAATGAACGATACAATACGACACAAATTGTCTGTATTGTTTTGTGGCATACCACGTACGCAAAGTAAGACATTTTTCAGTGCCCAATATACCAGAAAAAGCTTTTGTGTAATAGTTGGTAAAATTAGTGTTAATTAATACTACGAGTAACTACAACGAACACGATATTAGAAGTCATAGTTAGAAGTAATTCTACAACGTTTTAAGTTATATAATTATGTTAGTTCATAGCTACATAACTGTGCCCGCGGCATTACCCGCTCATAGGTTTTACAATTAGCACGTATTTATGTAAGCGATTGAAGGTTCTAACTAACTGCGTTTTAAAAAGCCCAATGAGCGCCAGCTATTATGATAGTATTGTACTTCAAACTGTTCTAAAAATCAATTAGATATTTGGACCTTCTTTTTTTCTTATTACTTTTTTTTTTTTCGTTAACTGAATTTTGAATATGAAAATTAACTTTTAGTTGTTAATCAAAAGATATAAAACATATCACATAACGTTATTAAATTTCCAATAAAATTTAAATGTTTTAACTCATCTTCTCTTCTCTAACGCCTATCATTCAAATTTAAAATTAAAATTACAATAAATTTTGTTAGATTGAAGCGATTTTAATGAAATATAAAAGATTCAATATTACCCTGAAACATACATTATGATTTGAATGCTGGTTTTATAACTTACACTTAGTACTTTAACCATGATCCGGGTTCAAATAAAAAGACGGACGGACAGACATTTCTAAAATTATAGACATGTATATAAATAATTAGTGTTTTTAGACCCCTATTAAAAGTTTATTACATGTATAAAATGTTCTTACACGATTTATAATTTATAGGTAATCCGAGAAATTTTCGCTAAAAATCCATCTGGTTCCATACGAGGAGCCGTTTGGAAAGATGAAGCATTTATGGGCTACCACGACTGGGGAGAACATGGAGAGTTTTTGACGATTGAAGGTTGGTGTCTAGTTATAGTATATAAGTCGTGGATTTTGATACCCAAGTCTCTAATATTATCTTTACACATCTTTTTACATTTCGTGGTACTCCAAAAGTCTCGATCCTGTAGGAATTTCAACAGAACAATACTGTGATAAAATGGGTTTTAACTATCCACATAGCTAGTTTTATTGTGAAATTTTCAGTGTTTTTGTCTACTTTCTTCTGTTCGTTTTTCTATATCAATTAAATGTAAATTCATCATTCGTAACTAACATTATTATTCAGGTGCTTAATCTGAATGTCGATTAACGTTGTGGTCTGTGGGAAACGAAAGTTATTTTTTTTTTCTTTTTTTTTCCTATCTCTCCAACATGATCGGAGTTCCTCATCTCGCACTTCCATTCAGCATACTGGTTCTTTCAATTATTTATCATCTTTCTGACTATGGGTGGGTGCCCTTCCCGCAGACACTCGCGACGTAGGTCTTGAATGTGAATTTCCGGTATATGACGACCCCCACCAGCTGGATCTCCTGCGACAAGACAATATCGACCTCGCCCATCTGAAGACGTGGAGTGTGGTCTTGAGTCGAGGGTGGCATTGGCTTGTCTCGCGATCTCGAGGGCCGTCTTACCCTGAAACACCAACATCACATCGTCATCAAAGTCTTAGTTATACAAATACCTCTTCCTGATCTGTTTGTTTGTCCATATGGACAATATCTTCTCTCTCTGTGCCTTAGAGAGAACTTAAAGATGTCACTCCTGAATGATATTATAAAAATTTAATCCTCCAAATATTAAAAAAAAGAACTTCAATTAACTGCAAAGATGTTTTAGTTTAGTTCATTTTATTTTAATTTTCTTTTTAGGTGACACACTGTTAGAGGCCGGCTTCGACAAGTTTTCGTCAGGACAACCCAATAACCTGACTACAGGGCAATTTTGTGGTGCAGTTTCCCGCAATGGACTGTACAATGATTTGTGGTGTGAGACTAGACTTGCGTTCATTTGTGAGAAGAGTCCAGAAAGATTGGCGTGTAAAAATTATTAAACAAAAAATAATAATATTTTGTAATTTTAGAATATTTGTCTTCGAATAAAAAATATCTAAAATTTATTTGTTTTATTACTCTAACATAATGTAATACTATATACACTACCTATGTTCGTCCCTATATATATACCACTCAAATCATAGTTCATTATGTCAGTTAAGAACATTGTTTTGTAACATATACATAAATATTTTATCTAAAGTATGAAACGTATCTGTCTACAATAAGTATTGTATACTTCCATATATATGTATAATATAAGGAAAGATTTGTTAATCCATATCTACTAATATTATAAATGCGAAAGTAACTGTCTGTCTATCTGTATGTCTGTCTGTCTGTTACGCTTTCACGCCTAAGACACTGAATGGATTTTGATGAAATTTGGTACAAAGTTAATGAAGTTTGGCAAAGTTGACCTAGGGAAAGGACATAGGCTACCTTTCATTGCAAAGAAAAATCTTGAAAGGTTTGTAATAGGGGATAAAAAATATGTGTGTATGTCGAAAATAAAAATTATCGAAGATAAAAACATTATAGTTTGTACTTAGGTACTTCATAAGAAAGAAAAAAAAATTCGTTCTAGCGTTTTTAAAAATCCCATCTGTGTGGGGATGAAATAAGGGGTGAAAGTTCGTGTCGAAATCTAAACAAATCTATTCTAATCCTATCTGTCTGTCGTATCATGTTATTGCCAACTTACTATTTATTATTTACAATAAAGTTTTCATTTATTAATTATATTATTACTATACGTATCAGTAAAGTAAAGTGTGCATCCTGTTCAGCAAGTTCCTTGATTGCTGAAATTACAAATTCATGATGAATAAAAAAAAACCATTTAAAAACAAACCTAGTTCATCACGTCTACAATGCCAAAAGTTGACTTCATTTGTTTTCAAGACGGGCTCATCTCCAAAAAACAAACAAAAGGATCGAGCTGAAATTAAACTGGCTGCATTTTTGCCGAACACTTGACTGTGTAACGTTGTTCCCTTAGTAACGTTGCGCTTGCACGTTACTTAATGATAAACAAATAAATGAATACACTAATAAATGTAGTTTAAATTTAATACTACCAATAGCGCCATCTATCTGTACCGTTGTTAACGTTGACAGTTGTTATTAAGTATTGACCCGTCAACGTCGTTTCTAATCGACTTAATAGATGTCGCTTCGAAATCCAATAATAATCTTATATATAAAAATAAGTCGGGTTTTCCTTCCTGACGCTATAATTCCAGAATGCACGAACCGATTTCCACGGTTTTGCATTCGTTAGAAAGGTCTCGGGCTCCGTGAGCTTTATAGCAAACAAAATTAGGAAAAATTTCAACAGAAAAGCAGGAAAACAGGGAAAATCATTTTTCACATAGAGCGCCATCTCTGATGCATGTACTACAAACCAATATGGTTTTACAAAAAACGAAGCCATCTATCTGGTGGCGAAACGGAGTTCGCCGGGTTTGCTAGTTGTTTAATAAATATCTGTCTTAAGGCCAGTATATTCGAGCGTTGTAGGTATTCAGCGCTACCTCCCTCCCCGCGCGACTAGTTACGCGAAGTCTCCGATCAAATGAACTCTCGATGACCCCGCGCGCGGCGACGGCGCACGCAAATAATTAAATATATAATTTTACAGTAACTTACTAAGTTTTTTTTTTTTACTTTAGGTTATTTCATAATTCATTTTTGTTTTCGATCCTGAAGGCACAGTATAAAATGCAACATAAACATTTAATACCTAAGAGAAGTAGATAAAAACCATTATTTAATTTTTTATGGGTTTATAGCTAAAAAAAAAATTTACTATTAATATTTTAATTTATATTAATTATCAGTAATTTTTTTTTTGTTAATTAATACACTTTACAACATTTAATACCTAAGAGAAGTAGATTTAAACTTTATTTCTTCTCTTAGGTATTAAATGTTTATGTTCCACCTATTACTTATACTTATTAGTGTGTGTTAAAACATATTTATTTATTTATATTTATTACTGCCACCAGGGCCCTGCGCTGGGGCTCCCAAGCGGCGCATTCCTCCAGGGTGTGACGCGCCGAGTCGATTGGCGCGCTACACTCGTGGCAAAATCAGGGGTGGCTTCTCGCCTAGCGATTTGGTGCAGGTACTTACCGAAGCAACCGTGCCCGGTAAGCACCGGCGACAGCCGAAACGTAAGGACCCTATGCCGCCTGTTGACCCAGCGACGAAGGTGAGGACGTCGCTCTGTCCATTGCCTGTCTCAATTCGTTGTCGGCACCTCGCAGGTTAGTCCCATTGTCGGACCAGATTTGAGCAGGTTGTCCTCGTCGAGCTTTCATTCTTCTTAAATTCATTATCACTGAGTCTGTGCTCAGTGACGTCGCTATCTCTAGGTGAATCGTTCTTACAGTGAGGCACGTGAATACTGCCACGTAACGTTTCTGTTGGCTGCGTCCCACGGTGACTGTTAATGGTCTGAAGTAGTCTACCCCTGTGTATGTGAAGGGTCGCTGATGGTGAGCTAGGCGACACGCAGGTAGGTCTCCTGTTCTCGGGTGTGGCGGGATAGCTGCCCTAATCTGGCAGTGTAGACACTGTGGAAAGAGCGTTCTTGTGACGGGCCGCAGGCGTAGTATCCAGTAGTGCTGTCGACATTCGTTCACAGTCACCTCGACTCCCGTGTGATGCCTCGTTCTATGCATCGCTATGATCCACAACTTCACTGTGTGATGATTTCTATCTAGTATCATCGGGTTTTTAGATGGCGTTGATAGTTGCTCCGCGGCGTTAATACGACTACGGACTCGGAGGGCTCTCTCTGCACACTCGATGCTCAGCTGCTTGAGGCGACTGTTTCGGGTAAACGACTTCCCGTCTTTAATGCTTTCTACTTCATTTGGGAAAGATTCTTCTTGGACTGTTCTCATGAATAGGTCTTCAGCTTTCCTGATAAGTTCCGCGGAGACCGGACGAACCTCCAAAGTTTCTTCGAGCTCTACTCTTATTTTCTGGCGTGTTTTCAGCTTCTTGTTCGTCCTTTTCCAGTCTGGGTCTTTTAACGCGCTTTTCTTAGTCCTTTTATAGTTGACTCGTTGTGTATTGGCTCGACAGAGTTCTATAAACTGTAGCACTCGAGCCGTTGTGTAGCGGAGTCTGTTCCAGCTGGAGTACCGTGTGCAGTCTGGTAACCCTTCTTTGAGTCGCGGCTGTTTACGATCGGTGACGTGATGAGTCCTTTCTTCGCCTGTAGGTTCGGTTGACGACGACAAGGCGGACGTTTCCGTGGGCCAGGTGGACTCCGGATGATAAGGAAATTCAGGACCTGTTTACTATCTGTGACCACTGCTGAATCCCGCTGGTACGTCCCGCGCCGCGTCGTCGGCTACGTTTAGTCTGGTTGGGACCCATCGCCATTCGCTGACCGTCGAAGAATCTTCAATTGCCGCTAGCTGCTAGCTAGCCGCTGTTAGGTGAAAATACTAATATAACTTATTGAAATTTTGGATATGCTAATATATCGGTCTAAGATATCGATGACAATCATTATATTCTAGCTAAAAATAGATTGAGTGTTCATTAAACTTACGAGTACTTATCTGATCGCTTTTCTAAGCTTACGTAGTTCACGTCTAGATATTTTCTTTTTATTTCTAGTTTTATTCCCCATTTTATATCTACACTACACTGCTATACAGTAAAAACACTTCCAACGTTGTTAGAGTACTAACTAAACTAATCTAATAAAATAATCAATAATAATCTATACTAATAGATAAAACTGAAGAGTTTGTTTGTTTGAACGCGCTAATCTCATGAACCACTGGTTCAAATTTAAAAATTCTTTTTGCGTTGGATAGTCCATTTACTGAGGAAGAATTTAAGCTATATAACATCACGCTACGACTAATAGGGGCTGAGTAATAATAAGAAATGTTACAAAAACGGGAAAAAATAATCTTTTTTGAGAGCTTCCGTTGCGTCGTTTATTATTTCTCTTCTCAAGACATTTTTTAATTATAGTTCCACTTTTAAACTAAATATAACATCACTCTTTTACTGTAAATTTTCGAAAAAAAAACTCAGTAATATGTTGAACGACCCAAGAATCAAACCTGAGACCCCTTGCTCGGCAGTAACGCTTGGTACCACTGGACCAACGAGGCGAAAATATTTAAGTACGTTTTTCCCTCAAATTAACGCGGGTGAAACCGCGGGGCACAGCTAGTACTAAATAAAATTATCCAATCTATTTCTCAAACCACACTATCCATTCTCTGAGGATAGAGAGGTTCACTGGCGCTCGAATTCCTAAGAGACAAGACCGGACCCTATACATCGGTTTTCACACAAGAGGAAAAGAAGACGTTGATAGACAAGGGATACGGCACCGGACAGGGATCGAGCGTCATGACTATCCACGAGGCACAGGGACAGACACGCGAGGCAGTCATCATCGTCCAGACAAAGACTAGGAGGCTGCGGATTCATGACAGTGTTCCGCATGCTGTGGTCGCGGTGACCAGACACACAAAGACCTGTGTCTACTACACCGACGACGGTGGTGATGCAATCGGTCGTTTTGTCGGCCTCGGTGGAGGCCACAACAAAGGAAATACTCGAGCACACCCTCAAGATGGCTATACATAAAAGAGACACCGCCGTCATTGAGGATGTGCTCGAACAGCTTCCCTCGGGGGATGGCTGCGGCAGAGTCTCCAATAAATAATACAAAAATAAAGAGCCCAAATGTAAATGTAGACAAGCCGTAAAAATGTGGTGGCTGGTATGTATGTACTAACAAGCAATGAAATATTAGATTATATTAGATCAAGGAATAAACGCATGTACATAGAAAATAAGAAACATGATGTAAATAGATGTAAGAAAAAAAAAAAGACAAAATAAAATTATATATATATATATATATATATATATATGTATATATATATATATATGTATATATATATATATATAATATATGTGTGTGTGTGTGTGTATATGTACATATATGTATGTGTGTATATTTGTATATGTAAATTATATTTGTAAATAAAGATTATGTTTATTAAAAATGATTATATGTATGTAAATATGATAATATGTATTAAAAAAAATTATAATAATAATAAATAAATAATGGTCAGTATACGGACTCGCGTCATAGAGATCCTGACAATAAGTCTAGCTAATGTAAGTCTAAAATAGTACGCATGAAACTATATTAACAATCTTATACATTTAATTAAAAAAAGGCACGGGCAAATATAAGCCCGTGGATATTTTTGTTATAAAAAAAAATCCAATCTTTAGAGGGGGGGGGGGGACGCCGCCAGACAGCAGAGATACAAGTCCTACTTCGATGACGCCTCGCAGGCAACTAAAGCGAGGCGCGCGGGCCGTTTTCTTATATAATTTAAATATTTAATATTTAAAAAAAATAGAAACATTTATTTAAAAAAGTAACCGTTAAATGTTCTACTAAAAGTTATTACCTATTTTTACATGTGAATATTGTAACTTAAAATCTGATATTCTTCGAATAAAACTCGAAAAATAATCAAAAACATCCTTTCTTTATGTTTTTTTTTATCGAGTCAAGTTACAATTATCGTGTTTTGAACCGTTGAATAATCAAGAACGTTTGTTAAACTACAACATATATTTTTAACGGATCAAAAAAATGAATATTACTATGTTTAAAACTCTATCAAAAACAGGTGATTTGGGATATACTGGCCTTAAATAAATCAATTTACTTGTTTTAATTAATAATCGTAAATCTTATTATTTAATCTAATCTTTAAACTATAAATAACAAAATATTTAAAGAAAGCTTAACTAAATTATAAAAGTCAGTTTGTTATTAAACTGTGGAACGTGGCGTTTTGGATTTGAATGTTCTCGAACGGTTGAGTGGAGTTCTTTCTCTCTGATCATCGGTGACACCTCGCAGACTGCCGCCGACCCTCGAGTAAGGGGGTAAGTTTCCTAATATTCTAATTAGAATTTTAAGGTGTTCTGATTGGTTTAAAAAGTGATATGTATTTTCTTATTTGGACACTGGTTCCTGTAAATTGTTTCCCTGCCTGACATGGAACTTTCTACGCTTCCAGGATTTTATTTTTATTTTTCAACTAAGAACTTACCTACATAACTACGTCGTAACCAAAGGAAGAACACGGAGGCCGGCCGGCCGATTACTAAATTGAATACCGGTGGAGATCTCCCCGCGTGCTCGGACTGAATGAAGCCATCACCAACTGGAGTCACCGGTTAGGCCAGTGTCCTTCCCTAATTTAAAGTTACGCTGTCGGAACGTGGGCCAGCTAAGGAAAAGTAAAGCTTAAAACAAGGTACCTCTAGCATCTTGTTTCGAACCCCTAACTTTAATCTATCCGCATCTACCACCTACCACCCCCAAACGCGGCAAATGACCTATTAAAAGAAATTATTCCTGATTCCAAATTAGTACAAGAACTTGAACTGAAGTGTACTAAAATCAAATCAGTTGTAAAAAAAGAATTTGGAGAAGGGTACAAAGTTGATTTAGCGAGTAATTAAAACTAAACCAACAATGGGGGAAGGAAATCTTCGTGAAGGAAATGTTAAAAGCTCTGATAGCCACTGCATTTATATGGGGACTGAATGGAATAAAGTGCCGGACTAAGATGGCACTACTAGCATACCCGTCACTTCTGTCATCCCTCAAACAGGAGATACCTGGAACCCGGAACCGGGATCCTGGAACCAACCATGTTTCAGCGATGGCAATAATAACGGGCTTATGGAGGTTTATTAGAGTGAGGAGTTCATGTTTTTAGGACGTAGGAGTTGGGAGTTCCACTGAAGGATTTGGGACATTTTTTAATGTATAAGTAATATAACCAACTATTTTCAATTACCAACTATTTTCACTTTAAGACTTGTAAATCAAAGTAATAAACACAAACTAAAACACCCAAATCTCTTTAAAAAAAAATTTTTGTCGCAGGGGAATCCATTTACGGATGATATCCAGGATGCCCGGGTCGGCAGTCCTAAACCTATGTCGGACTCGGCACTTTGGGAGTGCAATACCGTACTAAACCCCTGCGGAGGCCTTCAGCCGCTTTAATTGGAGGGCCCCGGATCTGCAGGCAACAGGATCCCTCCAGCGACAGGCTAGCCTCGGCAAAAAGGCCAGACTTCACCTCCATGGGGACTGTCCGACTCACCTCTGAACAGTCCCGACGACGCCGTATCTAGCAGGACCGGGTTCCCATCCCGGCCCGACACGGGCACAGGGGCGTTACTGGAGGCGCGTTAAGTAGCGCCTTCTACGCACCCCCATTCGTCGCCCGCGGATTGAGGCCACGTCGGCGGCCTCCTCTCTCACCCGCTCGTCTGCCTCCTTCTGGGACATTACTGTCTCGCAGAAGGAGATCATTGCCTTCCAGGACTCGTCGTCGCCGAGCATCGCGATGATAATGCTCGGGAGCGACAAGTCCCCTCCGAGGACCGACGTCAGACTTCGACGCAGCGCCGCCCATCTCAGGCACACCTCTAGGGTGTGCTGGGCGGAGTCCACCGCCGCGCCACAATCGTGACATTCAGTCGTCGGCTCCCTCTGGGCCGTCCGGCACAGGTAGTCACCAAAGCAAACGTTCCCGGTGAGAACCTGCGTCAGACGGAAGGTGAGGGGCTTGCGTTTTCGACGCATCCACCGCTCAAGGACCGGGCGAATGGCAGCCGTTACGCGTGTGCCGTACGGCTGCCCCGCCAGGTCCTCCCCCCACCTCAAATCTCTCTAACACGTGTGTTCATAGATGACATGAAAATCTCTACAAGTATTACGAGTACTCATACTAGTGACTGTCAACTACTACAAAACGATTTGAAGGAACTTTGCAACTATTTTATGGAAAATCGCTTATGCCTTAACAATAACAAATTAAAGGCTATTTTTTTTAACCTAAGATCCAACCGATTATATTTATTTTTTATTTAAATGGAACATTATTGAGTCGCGTCTCCGAGGTGAGAGATCTGTGTGCACCTTGACAGCAACTATCCTTTAAACCACAGATAGATCTAACTGTTTGAAGGGGCCTTTCGAACCCTTGTTTTCGTTCTGAGGGTTAGTAGAGATTTTAAAAACATAGACACTCTTATTATATTATACAACTCCATAGAACATCTAATTTTGAAATATGGTTCAGTTATATCGAATTCACAATATAAATTTTATAACAACGAAATTAAAAGGATCCAATGGATATTTAACAACAATCTTGTTCCAAGATACAGATATTGTGATGTAAATCTTATATCACTGACTGAACGTTGTATTTAGAGAAACTAATCATTATTACATGCAAGAAAATTACTTAATAAAACGATCAATTCACAATTTTTTTTAAACTGCTTGAATTAAAATATCCCGATGATCATATTTGATGATTATTGGGTTATGTCCAATTCATTACTGAGTTAAAAGTAATGCTAATGCTATGTATTGCAGTAAATATAATTAAGATAAACGATATCATTAATACATATATTGTACGCATTCTTACGGATTCGTCAGTTCATCTCAGTTTCAGCGACAGGATGTCGACAGTGACATTTTTAACACTACTTTTTAGTCTCGTGTCTGTATTAGGTAAGTTAGTTGTTACGTACAATATCTCCTCTACACCTGTTTATGATTTTTTTAATGTAATGCCGAATTCAATAAGACAACTTCTTTAATCTTAAGTTCGTTTATTAATTTCTCTATTTCATTAAAGTAGCAAATCATATTTATTATATATATTCCACATTAACAAAATTTGAATAAAAGTAGCGAAAATTAGCTTTTGGAAAGATAAAAAAAAATACTTAACAGTTATTGGTTAGTTTAAACAGGCGTTCTATCGGACGTCAATCAAATAACCCAGTCATTTTAGGTTTTACCTGCGAAAAAATTCCTAGTGAGCTGATTTTTTGTATACACCTTTATTACGGCGTAAAAATGCCACTTGCATTTTTCTGTAAAATTAACCGTTTTTGGAGTAGAGCGCGCAGAAAGCGACTAAATGCACTTTTTCCTCACTACCTACCTCGAGTAGAATGCAAGACGCATTTTTTTTTACATGGTTTTCTCCGTAGGATTATTATTATTCCATGATATGTAATAAGAGATTTTTTTATTTAAGAATAAATATTTTTTTATTTGAAAGATAAATACAGAAAAAATAATGTATAGTATATCATTTTTTTTTGTCATTCATTGTCGAAATCTTCAGTTTCTATATCATTAACAGTTGCTGACAAAACGTCGAGTGATCTTATTCCTATATTTAAATTGAAATCTTCATCATTTTCATCATTGGTTGATCAACTGTTCAAGAACATGAAACTAATAAAATAAAGTCTTTAACACTCAAGAAATATTTTTCATCTAACTCACTATAATTTTCAGAGTTTCATAGTTAATAAAAGTTTTAATTAAAAATAGCACATCTCATGCTTTATATATAATGCTTCGGAGAAATCACAGAATTCTATAAGTGTATTCTGTGATTTATCAAAGACATTTGATTGAGAGGGACATGAAGCCCTATTACCTAATCTTGAGTATTACGGTGTTAACGACAAAGCTCTTGATCTCATTGTTTCATATATTACTAATAGACTTCAACATGTTTCAATAAATAGAGAAAAGTCTTCTTAATATGTGCTAAAATAGGTGTTCTACAAGGAGCAATGCTAGGCCCATTCCTTTTTCAGATTTTATAAATAATCTCCCATTTTATCTTAATTTGCTGTTTATTAATTTGTTTACTGTTAATTATATTATATTTTTGTTTGCTATTGACATCGCTTATTTTTAAATTTGATAGGAATAAAGTTAATTATAACGGTGTGAACTGAGCTTTGTCACAAACACGAGACTAGTTTATGGCAAACAACTTGGTTTTAGGCCAAGAAAACCAAATGTGTTGTGTTTGTTTTGCCTAATGTTGAGAAAACTAATTATAATTTTGAAAAAAAAAAATCTTATTGTTAGTTACGCAACAGTTTTCTAAGGAATAAATTTGGATTCAAAACTTCAGCGTTATTACCATTTATTATTCCTGATTGGGCGACTCAGCTCCGCAGCATTAGCGGTTAGGAAATTTCGTCACCTGACCAACGTTGATACTGCTCGATTAGTATATTTTAGTCATTTCCATATTATCATGTTGTACGGTTTGTTACTGTAGGGTAACGCTTAAGATATTGAGAGTATTTTTATTCTGCAAAAAAAAAAGTGTTCGCGGCGTTTGTGATCTTGGAGCTCGAGTCTCCCTTCAGGATATTTTTAAAAAATTAGACATACTTAAAATTTTGGTTTTCATATATTTTTTTGGACAAACTAAAGTCAAAAAATTAGAATAAAAATACATAACTCTTTTTTTTAGACGGAAAATTTAGATGTGACTACACATACGATGCCTCAGCTGGAGGCTACTTAAAACTTCATAGAGTGCCAGCGAACTGGCACGAGGCGAGGTTGCGATGCCACCTTGAAGGTAAAATTTACATTATAATATCATATAACTGTAACAAATATGAGACATATTTAACTAGTTATATAAAAATTATATGTTATTTTTTTTATTTTTTATAATATTTCAATAAATTACAAAAATATTCAACTCTTCAGTTACCTAACACTTGTTTAAAAAAAACAATATATTATTATTTATGCAATATTTAGCTAAAACTTTAATTTTTTCCTATTAGAACAAAGATATCGATTAGAAGAAAAGAACTTCTTTACAATTCATAAAATGAACAATTTTTTTTTTTTTTTTTTTCAATATAACATTTGAGTTTTGAACTTCTGCTGAATGTTGCGAAAAATGAACCCTAAAATATTGTAATACTTAATGTGGACAAATTTCTAGAAATTTCTATAAATTATAATACATAAATTGAAGTAACAAGTTTTAAATTTTAATATCACTCAAGTATTTGTAACTGATAATTTAAATTTTGTACCAAATAATATACTCGAGGCAACCGAAGTTAAAAATTTTGCCGATCGATATTCCAGTGGTATTCCAGTGGTTTCCCAGTATGGAAAGGAAGCTTTTGCCCAGTAGCGAGACGTTTACAGGCTGATTCAGTTCAATTCTGTTTCGGTAATCCAGTAGCGTATGCATATAAATTGTATGCCTATTGCACGCCTCATAAGCAAAGCGTTGAAGTGGGTTATACTCTCACTTCACGTAAAACGAGTGATTTTTCGAACTTAATATTATGTCTCTATTTATCGTATATTGCACTTTTATAATAAAGTTATACACACACATATTAAGAAAATATTACTGTTTGTAACACTCATGATACACTTAATGTCATTTTTGTTATTTAAACTAATTAAAAAAAACTGTTTAAAAAAAGTTCTATCCTGGACGTCACAGACGTGTGTCAGTATGTTCAAATCCTGTATGTGGTCACAATAACGACCGAAAGACTTCACTAATGGAATTCTTTTTTTTTTTTCTTACGCTTTAGTATAGCTAGGAATAGAACCCTATTTAATTTCATGATCTATTCGATGTGGTTTAATTGTTTTTAAATAATTGGCACATGAGAACGAGAAGAACGTAATTATATACCTACACTTTTACAAATAATCGAATTTATTGTGAAAAATGAGATTATGAGGCGTGCAATTTTGGATTTTCCAAACTATTTCTTTATTCCAATGACTTTCATTTCTAACCTATTGCAGCTCACTATTTTCTGAATGAGCGGCAATATCGAAAGCGCGATGCAGCACAACTTACGTCCTTACTATTTCTTTGCTGCTATTATCTTTCAACACTCCTAGAATTAATTAAATTGATTCACCAAAGATTTGCTCTTGTCCAGAAATAATTATCGATATTAATTAAATAATTGTTGCAGGTTCCAAATAAGCATCACCACTTAACGATGGTCTTAGTTCTGCAATGAAATCGATGATGATTAAGGAAGTTGGTATGAAATGCGGTGTATTCACCGGTATACACAGTACTTTCTCAAGAGGAGATTTTCATTCGGTTGAAGGTATTTTATTTACCACACAGATTTAGCGAAGTTTTATTTTGTTTGTATAAAAACAAAGATTGTATCATTAAAAAAAATTATAAAAATTAAAAAAAATAACCGGAAATAATGAAAAGTTTGCTGGTACTCGTATTTTTAATAAAAATCTTGTTTAAAAATGTCACATTCGGATCGATATTTCTATTGTAACTTGCTTTCATAATTTATTCACTCACCACATCTTATTTCATTTTATTTTTTATATTAGTATTCGTCAGACGTTGGAAGCTTAATAATATATACTTATAAGAAAACTGGAACAGGTCCCATTCTGTACATTAAAGATGTTTTTTTTTTTGGAAGGCACTCTGTAATCGACACTGAAGCTAAAATTTTTATTTAATATGTGTAATGTGTACATGTAATTCATTTTGATATGTAAGCTATAACTATGTTAAATTTCAACAAAATCGGTTCTTTATTTGTTGTTTTATGACCTTGTAATAAAATACGGATAAAAAGACATTTTTTTTAATATTGTTATTCTGGAACAGTAGTAAAGATAATAATTAAAAATTATTGTTGAGAAAAACAAATCAATGTTCAATATTATTAACATTAGCCTTGATAAAAAAATTAATTATTATTACTATACCAGGGCCATTTGAAAAGTTCATATCCTAATATAGTTAAGGGCAAGCTATTTTTATGAAACTACCCTCATTTTGAAGCTAAATTATTCTTTAGCAGTCGCGTAAAATTTCATTTCCTTATTTGCATTCGTAACGATTTCTCACAATATAACGTCAAAAAAAAAAAAAAGATTAAATCGAACATCGTACTGTGATTAAGTACTTCAATAAGAAAAGTTTACGCTTAAACAAATTTATGAAAGCAAGTTTAGGAAAATCTGGACCTTCGTATGCTGCTGTAAAAAAGTGAGTAGCAGAGTTCAAACGTGGTCGAGAAAGTGTCGAAGATGACCCACGTAGCGGTCGGCCAACGACGTCTATAACCGACGAAAACATTAAGAAAAATTGCGATTTGATTTTATCCGACCAGAAATTGACTGTTAAGGGAGATAGCTAACACCATTGGTATCTCATCTGAACGAACGCACCACATTAGTTACCACTGAGCTGCACTTTTCAAAGGTGTCTGTTAATTTAACAAACACGTTCGACTAACGACTTCTCGAGACTATTTGGAGCTGCTTGAGCCTGACCAAACTGAATTCACTGAGAGATTTATGACTATGGATGAAACGTCGGTGCACCACTATAATACAGAGACTTAAAATTAATCTAAACAATGGAATAGACCCTGGTCTTTGGATCTGCAGCTCCTGAAAAACTAATATGGTTTTGTCGGTCTGTAAACTGGCGGCGTTAGTTTTTTGGGATGCGAAGAGTGTAATCATGGTGGACTACTAAGACAAGGGTCAAACAAACATTAAACTCTGCCTATTATTGTAACCTCCTGCGACATTTACGTGAATTAATTGAAGAAAAACGTCCTGGATTGTTATGAAGAAAAGTTTTATTTCACCAGGATAATGCGTAAGTTCATACGTCAGTCGAGACTGTAGCATAAATCCATCAGTGTAGCTTCGAATCATTACCCCATGCCCTGTAATCTCCTGATCTCACTCCATCTGAGTTTTATATATTTCTAAAGCTCAAAAACCACTTGGAGGTCAAAAACTTTCTACAAATGAGGAGGGTAATACTGCAATCGCCGCAGCTTTTGAAGGTATGGACGAAGATTTTTTTTTTAAACTGGTATAAAAGTTCTACCCAGGCGATGGAAAAAGTGTACAGAACTAGAGGGAGAATATGTGGAAAAATAAATAAATAAATTCCTATCTTTTCATTTTCCTGGTTAGGCTACTAACTTTTCAAATGCCCCACGTATCTATATTAAGTGTAGGTTATCACAATGTACATTTATTACAATTATCATAACATATTATTGTTTAAATTTAAATAATAAAAATATTGTCAATAGGTATAATTTAATTATTTATTTTTGCAATATTATCAGTACGTTATATTATTTATTTTTTTGACGTATTTTTATAAATTGTAGTACGTGTTATTTGAGATAGTTACAGGCTTTGAAAAGATATTTAAACTGAATATATTATACTTCCATTCTCAACTCAAATATTATTTTTGGACAAATCAGTGTCCAGATATGGCAACGAGAAACATTCTCGAAATCTTGTCTAGAAACCTTGCAATTTTCGTTTTACAGGAATTCGTTTATCCAATATTCCCCAAAAATGGGCTGATGGTGAACCAGACAATTACAACGATAAAGAAAGCTGTATCATGATGTTAGCAAGTGGAGAGATAGCGGATGTGAGTGCGACGAACCGTTGCCTTACATGTGCTACAAGAAGTCCCTTACACGTTTACATGTCAATGGATGCGGTCTTACTGATCCTGGTAAGAATGTTTTTTTTTTTTTTTTGTTATTATAATCCTAAGTGCAGTGGTTCCAACCAGGAGACAGATGACTTAAGCCGGATAGAGTCGTCAGTTTTTGGCCGCACAAGACCGCGAGCTTGGGAGTACCGTGTCTAATTTTTATCCTGTAGTGAATGACCAACCGGCTTACGACCATGATGACTTTGACTTTACAATATCAAAAAAAGTACATGATTATAATAATATTTTAACAGTACAAATTATTATTTTCTTATTTTAAAAGCACTGTAGCTGGTTCAAGGTTACTTTGATAATTAAAAAAAAATTAAAACACTTGCGAAGCTGTATAAAACCTTCGTAGGAGACGTGCCCTATGTCACATGCACAGTCTGTAACAAAAACAATATAAAATACGTTGTTCGTTCGAACGATACAAAATACGTTAAGGTCAAGTCTAGATTATCAATCTGTTGCCGTATATCGACGGAGACAACCTGTTCGTAATGCTGTACTGTAAACCCAACCTGACACATGCATCACAAATGAGTTGTCCTGCATGCATCGCAACCCCAATGACGTTGCACTCGCCATCAGCGAGGTATATAAAACCAGCTATTCCTCAAACCTCACTGTCCGTTATCTGAGGATAGAGAGGTTCACTGGCGCTCGAATTCCTGAAAGACAAGACCGGACCCTATACTTAGTTTTCACAAGAGGAAAAGAAGGGGTTGATAAACCAGGGATACGGTTCCGGACAGGGATCGAGCGTCATGACTATCCACGAGGCACAGGGACAGACACGCGAGGCAGTCCTCATCGTCCAGACCAAGACTAGGAGGCTGCGTATTCATGACAGTGTTCCGCAAGCTGTGGTCGCGGTGACGAGGCACACAAAGACTACACCGACGACGGTGGTGATGCAATCGGTCGTTTTATCGAAAGGACGGTGGAGGCCACAGCAAAGGAAATACTCGCGCACACCCTCAAGATGGCGATACATAAAAGAGACACCGCCGTAATTGAGGATGTGCCGTTGAGGCCTCAGCTGAGGCTTCGCTCGGGGATGGCTGTGACAGTATCTCTAACAAATAAGACGAAAATAAAGATCTCAAATGCGAATCAAGACTTGCCATAAAGACGTGGTGGCTAGTATGTAGTAAAAAATAATTATTATCAGTATATGGTCTCGCGTCATAGAGATCCTAAGTGTAGTTGAGTCTAAATTAATACGCATGAAAAAAGATTAACAATTTCATACATTTAATAAAAAAGGCACGGACAAATATAAGCCCGTGAATGTTTTTGGTACTTATAAAAAAACGTCTAGGTTAAGGTGAAATTATCGGAAAGCAAATAGTAATTTGAAAATTGAATTTATGTTGGCAATTATCTAGATAATATTGTTGCCTAAATGCCTATTGCCTAAAATGACTGTTGCCTAAAATGCCTGTTGTCTATTGTTGCCTAATTATCTGCCGGGTCTATGTTACTTATCAAACAAACACGGTAGGTACTTTACAATGTTCTACTTATTTTCAATCATCATCAATCTACTTTTTTTTTAATATTGTCTATTTTTTTTCTTTTCGTTGCAGAATATATATTTGAGCCTCGCACTGGAAGCTGCTATAAGTTCCATAGGATTCCTCGTACGTGGTCACGCGCTTTCATGACTTGCACAGCTGAAGGAGGACATTTGGCCATTATTAATAGTGAAACTGAGTCGACTGTAAGGACGTGTTATTTATTCATTTATTTTAAATAACATATAACATAAAATGAAAACATGGCAATTTCATTCATAGTATTATTTCATATCAAAATTAGCTCGTCGAAATATTTAATTTAAGTATTTAAATCATGGTTTTGATACCAAACAATCATTAGTTTATGATAAAAGGTCAGCTCAATAATATCTTACTGTACAGATACTGTAACTAAGGTTTTTTTTTTGTCGCCGAGGATTGGGAGATAAGCATATTCTGGGTTTTTTCACAAAATATGCAGTTTTCCCACGACGCAAGTTTAGTAGCTACTATCTTTTAAAATAAAATAAAAAATTAATTGTTTAGCATCGGATTTAATGGACGATACCTCAAATTATCGTCTTTATTGTTTTGTGGCATACGCATGTACGCAAAGTGAGACATTTTTCAATGCCTAATGTACTCGTTCAAGCTTTTGTGTAATAGTTGGTAAAATTAGTGTTAGGAGATACTAATTACAAAGAACACTATATTAGAGGGCATAGTTAGAAGTATTTCTACAAAGTGTTAAGTGATATATGTTTATTCATAACTAGCTGTGCCCGCGACATTGCCCGCTTGTAAGTTTTACATAACTGTGATTTTTTTTTCAATAAAATAGTTTTACTTAAAAAAACGTGAGATTTTGAAATTGAAATTTTTTTAACTTGCTTTATTTCGATATATCAATCACTGCAAAGACTTAAAAGAACCTCATTTAATACTTCTTTGGTGTACCTACCGTTTGCATAAAAGATCATAAATAAATAGTATATCGTAAGAAAAACAAAATTGTTCGAAATTTTATTAATCGATTTAATAAAAAAAACTAGCACATGCAGATGTGTGATAGCTTTAGGAAATGTTTCTCTTAAAACAGGGATTTCACAGTAAAAACTTGACATAACTTTTCCCAGGGGTAGCTGACCCATGCTTATACTGCTATACTTTAAGTATATATTAGACTCATCTACTCTTCTCTAAAGCTCATCATTCAAAATACAAAATTAAAATCACAACTTTTGTCTATCACAATTTATTGTAATTGTGAAGCGATTTTTATGAAATAAAGTCTAAACCTCGAGATATGCTTTATTATTTTTATGGTGATATTTAACTTATACATAGTACTTTAGCTATTGAACATAAACAGACGGACAGACAGAGAGAATTATATAAATCTATATAATTATTGTTTTTGTACCCCTACTATATTAGAATAATTTATAGGTACTATGTACAGCTATAAAACATTCATTTAAGATTTTAATTTATAGGTAGTCAAAGAAATTTTCGCTAAAAATCCTGCTGGTTCCTTGCAAGGAAACTTTTGGAAAGAAGTCGCTTTTGTGGGCTTCCACGACTGGAGAGAACATGGAGAGTTTTTAACTATTGAAGGTTAGTGTCTAGTTATAATACATAAGTCGTCGATTTTGATACCGAAATCTGTAATATTATCTTAACACATGACTCGACGCCCCCGGGGAACAAAGTCGTAATAGAGAAAACTAAATTTTACAGGAAGAGCAAAAAACCGTTTTTCTGTTATATCGCGTGTCCTAAACGGGCTATAACATTGTATAATACATCATTATTTTCAGCATTTTTAACGTAACATGTAGTTATAAAAATTAATTAAATATCGCGTATAGTTTTAAAGTCATTGCCAAAAATGTGTTTTATTGATTTTTATATTTAAGTGTATTCTAAGTAAGGGCACATAACTATTTTATTCCCGTGAACTTGTAATGTAATAAAAACTATTTGCATGCATTACGATACTCTTCTACAGTATTTACACGAATGAAATGAAACTGTAATAAACTAATACAATTTTTTTCTTGTTAAAGTTACCACCAACTTTTTTAGTATATCTCTACAACGACTATGTTTATTAAATTAGTAAAATGGTATACCGGTATAATAATGGTAAGCCTTTATACCATTAAATGGTATAAAGGCTTACCAGCTTATTAAGACAGATGTTCGTTTCATATTATACCTACTAGCTTTTACCCGCGG
Organism: Euphydryas editha; assembly: GCA_036937285.1. NCBI lineage: Eukaryota > Metazoa > Arthropoda > Insecta > Lepidoptera > Nymphalidae > Euphydryas > Euphydryas editha. The sequence goes on along the minus strand of JAUPFZ010000008.1, from coordinate 20,451,237 downwards.
CTTCGCCCGCGTGGAATTCGGTAATGAATTCGGTTATATCGCGCTTCTTAGTTTTCCCGTATATATAGAGTTTAGAGTTTTTAAACCAAAACTGCGTGGTAACAACTGGTGGTGCGGCGTAAACATATAATATAGTTTACCACGCAGGTAAACTATATTATATGTTTTACGTTGGGGAGCAAAAACATGCAAATTTTGGGCACTGGATACCCGTGAACACGCTACATAGAGCTGGCCATGCGAAAAACAATGCTTTTCTAAATGTACTCCAGCAACCCTTAGAGTTTGACCTTATGCTTTATTAATGGTCATAGCAAATGAGGTCATAGCAAATGAAACCCTTATAGGAAATTGAAGTCTTTTAAACTGAAATGGAAGGTCTGTTGGAATAATCGGAATCCGAGGAATGAGTACACTTTCACCCTTTGCAGCGCCAGTTAAAATAGTACACAGGATTAGTAGATGTAAAAAACCAGTTTAGAAGATAAACTAAATTCCTCATTTTCGGGGATTAATTATCATATCATTTACCTTCTAAGTTTACATTGTGTATATTCGTATGCAAAACATAACTTTGTTTTAAAATACACACAGCGCCATCTATCTCCGAACTAACAATATTTTTGTTTTCCCTCGGGAAAATCAAACTTTTTCGGGATAAAAAGTACCCTATTATTTAATCCGGACTTCTAACTTTACGTCTGCAAAATTTCAAAGCAATCGGTTCAGTAGTTACGGCGTGAAAGCGGAACAAACATACAAACAAACTCACTTTCCCATTTATAATATTAGTAAGGATGATTATGATATTATTATGGGTTATAATTGTGATATGATTACCGGAGACTAAAAATATAAATTGCTATAACTTGATGGATTTTTAGAAAAAAAATCTAAAAAAAATCAGAAGATGTATTTATGACCTATGGCTGCCGAAAATGCAAAAACATTAAAACAGTGGTAATAGCACTTTATGACTTTATTCCCCGGGGGCGTCGATGTATTTAAGTTCCGTGGTTACGGTACGTGGTACTGCCTAAATCACGATCCTGTAGGAATTTTAACATAAAAAGCTTGTGTTAAAAGGAGTGTTAATTACCCACATAGCTAGTTTTATCGCGAAAAGTTCAGTATTTTTTCCTTCTTTCATCTTCTATTTATTTCTGTATTATTTTAGTCTAAATTTAACATTTTTAACTAATTTTATTATTCAGGTACTTAATCTGAATTTCCACGACCGTTCTGGTGTATGGGTGATGAAAGTAAGAATAAGATCAGAAACGTTACAGTTATACAAATATGTCTTTCTGGTGTATGTTTGTCCACGTGGATCTATCCACTGTGTATTGGAGAGAACTTAAAGCTCTCGCTACTAGCTGTTATTATAAAAATTATCCTCCAAAGATTAAAAAAATGAAATAAAGCTTCACTTAACTACAAAGATATTTCAATTTAGTTCATTTCATTTTAATTTTCTTTTTAGGTGACACACTGTTAGAGGCTGGCTTCAACAAGTTCTCGCCAGGAGAACCCAATAACGCGACTACAGGGGAGTTTTGTGGTGGAGTTTACCGCAATGGAATGTTAGACGATTTGTGGTGTGAGAATAGACACGCGTTCTTCTGTGAGAAGAGTCCAGACAGTTTGGCATGTGACGATGATTAAATAATAATAAAAAATCGTTACAGCAAAAAATAAATGCGACTTAAAACGATTTTGAAATTATTTCTTTAAATAAAAAATTCTTAACTTTATTGATGTTTTATTAGTCTATTTAATATAACGGAACGCAGGGAACGCAGTGGCGGATTAACCAATAGGCAGAGTAGGCAATTGCCTAGGGGCCCCGCTTCCACTAGGGGCCCCATGCAAGCGACAAGAAGAAAAAAAGTTACTGGCACCGAGACTTTAACACCTTATGTGTTATATAGGGTACGGAGGAAAATGTCCATACTGAAGGCCGGATGACATTTTTTTTTTCGTCGTCCGAAAATGGAACCGATAACAATGGAACAAAACAATGGAACCGATAACTGGGCTAGTTCCAGGTAAACTACGTTACGACTTACCACTTACCATCACGTGGAACGTCTGCCAGTTTGCCTATTCACTTAACATTACAAACAAAAGTCAAAAAAAAGGGGCCCCGAGTATAGCATTGCCTAGTGTCCCTGACAGGGTTAATCCGGCTCTGACTGAACGTGAAATATCCGCCTAGAATAAGAATTGTACACATCATAAAATATATAATATAAGGAAATATTTGTTAGTTACCTATAAATGACTAAAATATTGCAATTTCAAAGCTATATTATGGAGAAGTACATTACATACGATAATAAATACGCTATGTCTTCCAGTCGAAGTCAGGCTTCACACTCATCAAGTATTAGGATCCAGTGCCCAGAATAGAGAAAAATGTCTAATACTTTTTTTAAATAAAAAAACGAAAAACCCAACTGCGTAAAAAACTAAAAAAATACATGAAATAAAAAAAAATTAACTTAAAAGAATAAAACAAGCCCAGTAGTTTGGAATGTTGTCAAAAATAATCCTGAACAACTATACCATTGAAATAGTCTTATAATCAAGACGCAAATTATCAATTCTTTGCAGAAAAGAAGGATTTACAGCCGGGACCCATTTAAATTTTACAGCTGAAGAATGATACTGAAACTTAAATTAGAGAAAGCTCTTTATGGAGGATCTTGGCCTCTTGGCCTCTTGGAATGCCATCCTTCAAAATGGGCTTTCGGTAGTTTTTCGTCTTAACAAAACCTTCGGTTTCCCCAAAGAGGTCCCCGAATCGTAGCCACTGCACGGTTACTCACCAGCACAATATCGACGGTGGTGTGGGTATTTTTATCCGCTTTAGTATCCCTGCCACTGTAGTTTTGTTGCTCATCCTCACTTTTATTAGCCACTCTTCAATATCTTTTTTTTTTATAAATTGTCATAAAGCATATAAAAATTCTTCTGGGAGTTCTTTACAGTCCAAATGACAAAACAATTATTTTAAAAATCTATAAGATATTCTAGACAACCTGGTTCCTAATTATCAACACGTAATATGTATGGGTGACCTTAACATGTGTCTTCTAAAACATTACATCAGAGCACAAACGGTATATACGCTTACCTCGTCCGTCAATCTGCACGTTATTCCTACGAGTAATCCTAGTCACTACTTTCCTAACTGTCGACCATATGTTATTGACTTAGCCTTTGTCTTTAATTAGAGTCTTGTTCTATCTCATGGACAAATGATATCCCCTTTTTCTTAACACGACTTAATTTTTTTAACTTACAAAGTGCGCCCTCCTAATATTAGAGGCAAAGTTCTTTTTCAGTTCAATTTTAAGCAAATGGATCTGCAACGGTCATACGACTAGCACTAGACTATCACTTCATCGCGTAATAATGGCATAATAACGACATACTAAAATATATAAGTACCTTTTTATGAATTAAAATTGGCAAGAATGGTTGTTTAAACAACTTTAAATTGTCATATATCCTAACCTGTTACATTAGAATTATTTTTTTTACTATAATTTTTCGAGAGTCAGAGCCAGGCTACAAACGATTAAGACATGTAATTCCTAGCACACTTGCTAAATATATTATTTTTATTTAATACAATTGATAGATTTTATGGCTTTTTGTTGTTAAAACAATTAATGTTAACTGAATTATTCGTGTGGCCACTGTGACTTCAAATATAATATTACCACATTTTTATCATATAGTTTAAGCAAACTTGTATAGAAATTTATTAAACTACACCCAATTTAAGGCGTTAGATAGTCAAATATATTTTCATCATAAATAACTCTATACTTACCAAGCTGTATTCAATTAAAACTGTTCAAAATTAATTATCATAATTCGCTATCACAGATCAAAGTTCAATAAAAATATTCATTATCAATGTATGAATTGTGTATATATCTTTTTTATTTATTTATTTATTTAATTAATTGCAGTAAATGGGAATTTGATGTACGTAGTTGTCTAGATTAAATATTTTTTTTTAGATTCCAAGCAACTTTGAATAAAAATATACCTATTAATTTCTTTATGCTGATTCGCTATCACAGATCAAAGTTCAATATAAATATTTATTCTCAATATATGAATTTAATATACGTCGTCTCCGAGCATCTTGAGGAAATCCACAAAGGGAAGTCCATAAATTACGTGAGACAATTTTGGCTATTGTTTGACCCCCCAACCAGAGGGGACCCTTGATGAGATTTCGTGAGATTTTGAAAACGCGTATTTGGAAAATATTATCGATATTTTATTGAGTGCACACGAAAAAAAAAGGTCATCGCCGGTACATGAAAACTATTACAGATTTTTAATGATGGAAAAAAAAATTACGTGATATTTGCCGAGACCACTCTCCCCCTCATGTGAGATTCTGTAAGATTTCGCTCGACCCCCTAACCCCCCTAAACGCCTTACGTCATTTATTGATGGCCCCAAAGACAAAAACCTAATAGATCAGAAAAGTATACGCATAAATATCGAACCTGAAAATGAATCGAACCCAGTGTAATGTCCGATTCATTAAAATGACTTTTTTGCTCCGTTAGTTCTTTTATTAATCTGTTCATTTTTTAATTCGTTTATTAATCATTTCATTAAGGTAGTACCTTTTATAATAACCGAGGGATTTACATAATTATACACACTTGTAGGACCTACCACCTACTACAGCTTCCAAGGAATTTATCATTCAATTTCAGTATCAATAACATTCTGTTTTCTTATATTTACGCGAATTTTATTCATTTTAATTTATGGAAATAAAATTTAAAAAAATCGTTAAACTATAAAGTTTTCAATAGACGCGATAAAATCTGTTTTATTCTTTTAATTAAAATCAATAACATTATTCAAAATAACAATTCGGTATTTTTTTTTTATTAGATTCGATATATTGTTATTCTACATAAAGTTTAACAATAATAATATTAACAATTAAAGTGTAAATTAGGTACAATTAATGTTTCGGTTTAATGACGGATAAAAATATTGAATATATTTTAAATTGTTACAGAACCCTGGACTTAATGGTAATTAATATGTTTACTTATTATTACGATTTATTTTAAAGGAATACAAGAATAAGACTGTTTTGCATTACAACAAAACAGTTATTATGTGTGTGAGAAACACACAACAAGGAACTAAATATACGCACTTACCACTGCTTCTTGATTATTTCTTGATGATCTGCTCGTCCCCGGTACCTTTGGGTATGCTGACGACAGCACAGTGACGGACAGATACTTTTCGAGTGCAAGGGCTAGTAAGGATGTTATCCAGTCTTGTCGAGAGGAAATGGTCAGCCGCTTGAACGTCGCCCTCCAGGCAGTCTCCGAATGGGGCGATGCCAATCTGGTCACGTTCAACGCTACAAAAACACAGGCGTGTGTGTTCTCCTCTAAACGGAGCCCTTTACACCTGGCTCCGACTTTCCGAAATGTTTCTGTAGAAATTACCGACTCCCTCCAGCTCCTCGGTGTAGAGCTATCGTCCAATTTGAACTTTGGGCAGCACATCGAGTCCAAAGCAAAAACTGCAGCAAAAAAACTAGGTATCCTCTCTAAGGTCAGGCGATGCTTCACTCCAGAACAGCTGCTTCAACTGTATAAAGCACAAGTTCGGTCTTGTATGGAGTATTGCTGCCACCTTTGGGATAGATCCGCCAAATACCAACTGGCAACTTTGGACTCGGTGGAAAAACGAGCTAAGAGACTCATAGGTGACCCTACTCTGACAGACACCAAGTTGCAGAGTCTCGATCATCGGCGTAGGGTAGCTCGTCTGTCGGTGTTCTACAGAATATATTTTGGTGAGTGTGCGAAGGAATTGCACGATCTAATTCCCCCAACAACCTTCCGCCATCGGGACACTAGGCGCGGTCGATCGTTCCATCCTTATGACATTGATATGCCACCTACGCGCACAAAACGCTTCGGCACTACGTTCTTGATACGCACGGCTAAGGAATGGAACTCGTTGCCCGCGTCTGTGTTTCCCGAACGATACAACCTGGGTGCCTTCAAGGCCAGAGTGAATAGACTGCTATTAGGCAGGCATGCTCCACCTTCGACCGCATCGTCACTTAACATCAGGTGAGATAGCGGTCAAATGCCTGTCTATTTGTCATAAAAAAAAAAAAAATTTGTGTTACCTTTATCTTTATGGTCTCCAGCAGAACGCGCCGATTGCAATAGAGAAGCGTACCTGTCAACTAAATATCATAGAAGTCGTCAATCGCCTGCAAGCAGTTTTCTTACACAAATAATAACTGTTTTGTTGTAATGCAAAACAGTCTTATTATATGTGTTTCTAAAACACACAGGAAAATTGAAGACCTGTTTTATATCTGATGGTGAAAGACGACACCAGCTATATAAAAATGAAAATACACATTTCCTTTAAACAAATTGTATTACCTAATTAGAAAGGAACTATTTAGCTAGAGCAACAGTGACAACTCACTAACTTATTAAAAACAATAAAACTTAAAAATAGCTCAAATTCTCAAACTTCGAAGAAAAAATTAGTAAATTAAAAATTAAACTTCTCTAAATAGACCAGGCAGTGGCGTAACTACACGGTGGCAAGTCGGCAAAATCAGGTCATAGGAGAATCCCAACTCCCAACATTTATTATTTATCATACATGTTTAGTAAAAAAATGTTTTGTCTTTGATTTGTTACCTACTCAGTTGCATACACAAGTAAAAAAAATAGATGTGAAATAGTAACATTATCTCTTCTATAAGAGAAGTTGCTGACTTATTAATAATAAAAAACCATTTTATATCTTCAAGCTTTCCTGAAGTGTCCACTGCATTTCTATTCGTCATAGTCGTAGAATAGTGACGGATCTTACAAATTTGAAACTTTACAGGGCAGACACTTCAAACAACTATGTTTTGTTGTTGTATGTTTTGTTGGTGTTTCGTCATAGTCGTAGAATAGGGCAGACATTTCAAATATACAACAACAACAACATAACTGTTTGAAACGTCTGCCCTGCAAAGTTTCAAATCTGCAAGATCCGTCACTATTCTACGACTATGACGTATTATTTCTCACTATTCCTGTGACTACAGCTAGTGCCGAGCGATCGTTTTCAAAACTGAAATTGATAAAAACTTATTTAAGAAATTCTATGGGACAAGACAGGTTAAGCAACTTGGCTATTCTATCCATCGAAAATTCTATGGCCCGAAATTTGAACTTTGATGATGTCATTAATACCACAATAAAGTTGGCTTGGAAGTATAACCACTCAGATTATTTATTAAGTGCTTTTAATTGCTCACAATATGCTCACCTCAAATTCGCAATTGCTCACCCTATCAATTAATTATTTAATTAGTTATTAATAATTAAAAATACAGAATTATTTTTGCCTATTACACGTAAACCAATAGACTTTTCTTAATTTTTTTTTTTAATAAATTGCTCTCTAATTGCTCCCCCGGAATCCGCATTTGCTCCAGATGTAATATTAATAGTTAATTAATAATTAATTTTTTAACAATTCCTAACGCGAGAAATTAAAATTCTTATGATTCAAATAAAATATATATTTTTTAAATAAACTATATGCCAATTAATTGCTCCTTAATTGCTCCCCCGGAATCCGCGATTGCTCCAGATGTATCATTAATAGTTAATTAATAATTAAATTTTTTAACAATTGCAAACGTGAAAAATTAAAATTCTTATAATTCAAATATATATATATATATATATATTTAAAAAAACTATATGCCAATTAATTGCTCCTTAATTGCTCCTCTGGAAGCCGCATTTGCTCCAGATGTAATATTAGTAGTTAATTAATAATTATTTTTTTTAACAATTGCTAACGCGAGAAATTAAAATTCTTATAATTCAAATAGAATATATATTTTTTAAATAAACTATATGCCAATTAATTGCTCTCTAATTGCTCCCCCGGAATCCGCATTTGCTCCAGATGTAATATTAATAGTTAATTAATAATTAATTTTTTTAACAATTGCTAACGCGAAAAATTAAAATTCTTATAATTCAAATAGAATATATATTTTTTAAATAAACTATATGCCAATTAATTGCTCCTTAATTGCTCCCCCGAAATCCGGATTTGCTCCATATGTATCATTAATAGTTAATGTGACGTTGTTGGACGGTTGAACGGTTAACTCGTAGCTCCGTATTTAATGTTATAATAAATAGTAAAAGTTAGCAAAATAGGTTTTGAAATATCATATTTATTTTAATAAGTGTACAATAGACTATAATAAACAATTTAATCCAGTGAATATTGTGAATATCAGTGCTAATTACATAAATACTACTACGGACTCAGTCGAATTGCGATCAGCTGTTTATACGCTTACCCCCGCTCGTGCAAATAAACGTATCGTGACTTCGTTAATAGTGAATATTCGCATATCATCATATATATATTACAAGTTTAAGAGTGATACGTTACTTAATATCACTATGGCTAATAAGTGTATGCATTGTGGCAAATTTCTCAGTTCCACTGATAGTGCCAAATGTACAAAGTGCCTTGCTACGTTCCATCGAGCATGCGCTACGGGATTCGATTATAAAAGTATGTCCAAATGGTCCTGTCGTGGATGTAAGGGGAAAGTTAATAAATCCCCCGCCTCATTGGATGAAGCCGCACCTGAGGATATGTTTCTAGACGCGGGCGTCGCAGCGGATTCACCGTTGTCTTTGGGTCAAGAAATAAGGCTCTTAAGAGAGGTGATGACCTCCATGCGTAAGGAAATGCAGGACTTTCGACAGGAGCTTGTGCATCTTAACTCGAGTATACATGAGTTCAATAAGCGCGTCGAGTCTGTGGAGCAGCGAGTGGCGGCCATGGAGGAGCGCATCGGCGCACAGACATGTACCCATGAAGCGAATCCTGACGTGATCAATGTCATTACGCAGCTCAAACAAGAATTAAACGATCGGGAACAGGAAAACCTGTTGAATAACATACAGATCACGGGTATAGCCGAAAAAAATGGTGAGAATGTCGTTCATCTGGTGGATCTCATTACAAAGAAGATTGGAGTCGACATTGATGTGCGTGACATTGTAAGTACAGAGCGGCGGGGGTCGAAACGTGCGTCACCTGGCGGCGACGAGACCAAACGGCCCAGGCCCATCATCGTGCGGTTGGCTCGAAGGTCAGTACGTGATGCAGTACTGAAGGCAGCTCGTGTGCGGAGAGTTACTGATACCAATGGTATAATAGATGGGCCTCCATCTCGTCTATATATAAATGAGCACCTCACGAGAACCAACCGCGCGCTGTTCTACAAAGCCCACGAGGAGGGACGTCGGCTCGGCTGGCGATATGTCTGGACGCGTGGAGGCGGTATCTTCGTGAGACGTGAATCAGGTACCACGGTGCATCGCATTAAAACTGAACCTGATATTCATCGAATTTTTGGCATAGACTGTGTTTGACCTTTGTTATAATTAAAACCAATTGTACTGGCACTATAATTATTATCTATGCGAACCATGTACTGTTCCTTGTTGCAAGTTTACATTTTAATTTAAAATTTATTATTTTAGTTTATTATAGTATCGTAAGTCTTATTAAATATATTATGTTCTTATTCCTATATTACCAGGAAAATATAATGCACAATAGTGTAATAACGTTAGTCCCTATATTTTGTCAAACCCATAATATGAGTATTTCCATATTAACTTCTAAACGTAGGTCGCTTTTAACGAAATTTTGGAATAGACTCTGTTTGACCATTGTTATAATTAAAACTAATTGTACTGGCACTATAATTATTATCTATGCGAACCATGTAGTGTTCATTGTTGCAAGTTTACATTTTAATTTAACATTTTTTATTTTAGTTTATCATAGTGTCGTAAGTCTTATTGTTAGTGAATATATTATGTTCTTATTCCTATATTACCAGGAAAATATAATGCACAACAGTGTAATAACGTTAGTCCCTATATTTTGTCAAACCCATAATATGAGTATCTCCATATTAACTTCTAAACGTAGGTCGCTTTTAACGAAATCGAATCAGCTATTGTCCGCTAACCGTCAAATACTATCAATATCTGTATACAAAGGCGCGTCGCTATTCACTACTCGTAATAACTTATTAATGCGCTTAGGTTTAGTTGTGCTCGTATTTATTTACAGTACGTCCTTTGCCTATGTAGTAAACGATGTCCTTGTTTTTCAGAAGACACATTACGTGAGTTGTATTAATAATTTAAATTTATTTATTAAATACTAAAAATGATTAACACAAAAAAAATGAAAATTGGTTTCATAAACCCCGGTTCCCTTGGAACCAAACATGATGAATTTTTGGTAGCTATGGACAGGTACAACTTCGACATAATGGCCCTTAACGAAACTTGGCTTAGGCAGGGCGAGGACGGTCGCGCACCCCGAGTGCCTGGATATCGCCTGCAACATATCCCGAGACCCGAGTATATACGAGCTCGTGGGGGAGGGGTAGGTTTCTATATAAAAAAAGGCATTTGTCAATAAAGGAAAAAAAAAATCTAGTACAGCGAGTACAAAATGCGTGCGCCCGTTACTGCTTTAACATCCCTCCTCGCGCGCACGTTACACCCTACTTAAATAACGCACGCATGCTCAAGATGGACAGTCGTAGGCATCTCCACCTCGCCACCCTCTTGTTTGGTATTATTAAATATAAATGTCCACCGTACCTTTTCAGTAAATTACAATGGGCTAAGGATAAACAGCTGAATCTTACAACCAGGGGATCCGCATGCCTACTTCTTACACAACTACATCACACAGCAGCTTTCCGTGGTAGCTTCAGATATGCCGCCACTAAATGTTGGAATGACCTGCCGCCGCCCATGCGAACTCTGAAATCGATAAGCAATTTTAAAATAATATATAAAAATTACTTGCTTGAACAACAAATAAATTGTTAATAATATAATTTTGCAATTGAGAATATTTTAATAACATTAATGAACAAACATAAAAATAACAGCAATTCAACTGAAACAACAAAATTTAATAACAGCGAATGTCGAGCAAAACAAATAAATTGATAATCTGTGTCTCCTCACCTGACCGGTTTCTAAGCCGTACAACGGCGGCGGCGCGGCGTTCCTTATTGTTTATATTACTATTTCTATTGTCTGGCGTTAGATTCTAGTTGCTGTGTGAACCGAGTACTTTGCTTGATTGTTCTGTGGTACTTTGATACCTTCGTATGCCATTGTCCACAGGTAACTATGTTACGAACATTGTTAATGTACATCGGAATAATCTGTAATGAAATAAGATTCTTATATAATATAATATATGTATATATAAATGATATAAGTCCATGGTAACAATTAATATAGAAAATACATTGTATTGATATGAAAATTAAGACTATAATTGCATTATTTATTACTCTTACTCACTTGTTCTATACTTCATTTTACTGCCTTATTATATATTTAAACCTTGAAATTTTCACTCTTAAAACTTATTATGTAGCACGCACGGTTTCAGTCTTACGGGCTCGCGTCGTGATGGACGCGATGGGACTGAGTGACGTAGCGCACCGTTAGCACTGTTTAGCACCATAGGGATTACCTTTAATATACATATATAATTTCACACCAGTTTACATACATTGAGATACTTCTTATTTACTCTGTGTTGAAATGATATGAATTGTTAGCTGTTCGACTGTCTTAACAGAATTGGATTTATTGGGGACCACATAAAATCAGGATTGTGGCTTCTCCGGATGCCACAATCACACAACTGAGTGGTTACCTTTTGAGGAATTTTATTACACTGTTGTGCATTCTTAGGCGCTTATTTATATCTACTTACATTGTCAATTATATATATATATATATATATATATATATATATATATATATATATATATATATATATATATTCGGACTGCGTTATATATCAAATTGCTTTTTTGTTTTTCAAATCATTTTGGCTACTCTATGTGCCCAATATCAATTGAATGCTGACTGTACTTTAAATTAGGTACTTTTAATTTAAAGTGAATTATTAGAAAATCAAGTACCTAATTATTGGATTACCTAATATATATATATATATATATATATATATATATATATATATATATATATATATATATATATATATATATATAATTTTTTTTTTAAACTAGATTTAAGCATTCGTAATTTTAAGTATTTCTTTTTGTAATAGCTATAGTTTTTATGTGCTGTGTACCTATCTGTGTATTTGACTATTTAATTTTATGTGTAACAGTGTAAGCATTCCTTAATAAATTCTATTCTATTCTATTCTATTCTATTAATTAATAATTATTTTTTTTAACAATTGCAAACGTGAAAAATTAAAATTCTTATAATTCAAATAGAATATATATTACATAATAATATAATAGAATATTTATTATATAGGTTTACGTGTAATAGGCAAAAATAATTCTGTATTTTTAATTATTAATAACTAATTAAATAATTAATTGATAGGGTGAGCAATTGCGAATTTGAGGTGAGCATTTTGTGAGCAATTAAGAGCACTTAATAAATAATCTGAGTGGTTATACTTCCAAGCCAACTTTATTGAGGTGTCATTACCACTTTTGCGGAACAGAAAGTCCGAAGGAAGGAATTTTAATAATAAACATTTTTAAATTTTGAACATCTTGTGTGCTTACAACAATATGATGATTCGGACTGCGTTATATATCAAATTGCTTTTTTGTTTTTCAAATCATTTTGGCTACTCTATGTGCCCAATATCAATTGAATTCTGACTGTACTTTAAATTAGGTACTTTTAATTTAAAGTGAATTATTAGAAAATCAAGTACCTAATTATAATTATAAAGCTTGTATGTACCTACATACATAACGTAGTAATTTATTATTGTACTCTTACAAGTAAGTATTACAAAATAAAAACATATTATTATTGTTGGTTCACTTTCTTTATATTGGGGGGAGAGGGCCCTTCCGATGAATTTGCCACGGGCCTCGAACGTTATAGTTACGCCACTGAGACCAGGGTCGATAATTTTTGAAACCAAAAAAATATAATAGTAGGATAAAACCAATTGGAAAAGGAAGAGAATATAACAGAAAGGAAAGGAAAAATAAGTTACGGGCGCTGTGGAGGTCGGAAAGTGGAAAGAAAGTAGAAGTGGTGGTGGGGGGTGTTTAAGAGTAAATAACGGTTTATCTTGATTTCCGGCAAAAGTCCTATGGAAAAAAGATAAATGGAAAAGTTGTAGGTAATAAAAAAATCTACAACTTTTGTATTTACACTATTTCACATAACCTCAAAATTTTTTATTTTTATCTTTTTCAAAAAAGGTTTTTTTCCTTTTCATGTCCCAAACACACTGTTATTTTTTTTATTTAATTTTTTTTTATTTAATAGCGAAAATGCACCCTAATTTTCAATCGAAAATTCTGACGTCAAATTATCTGCTTTTTTAAAAAAGTCGGTGAGTTTTTTGTTCTTTGACATCTCTACTTTCTGATGGTGAGTGGTAAATTACGGCATTTATTTATATATGATATTTTGATATTTAAGTTGGGCCGTACTTAATTTGTTTGTAATTCCTTATATTAAAATATTTAGATTATGTAAAATTATATTTCGCTGTAATAGTACAGTAACGAATTGGATACCTAGCCAGTGGTGGTATATTAAACTTTTGTAAAAATATATAAATAATTAAATAAAAAGATTGTAGGTCATAATACATCCCACTACAACCAATGGAAGCTGAGCAATAGCTATAAACGTGAATTAACGTTAACATATAGATAGCTACACTAAGCTTGCTCTAAATCATGGTATGAGAAATGGTTGTCTTGGGACAGAGACAAATTGGAGGAAAAGGGATGGTGTAGCCGTGACATGTACGAAATTATGGTGACGGCACTGATTGACGAACGAGTTAGAGTAGATATTTTTGATATAAAAAATTCAAAACCGATATCTTTGTTGAAGAATCGAGTTTATATCAATTTAACATTAAGTTGTTACTTTATTTATATTTCTCATATTAATGTAGCTATCACTTATTCACCGCATTGCTTAAATATTCCGTCAGGAGCCTAAAACAATAAAGAATGCATGATAACTAACTGTGCTATTTTAACGTACTGATTGAAATTTTTGCCTTTTCTATTTAAAATCCCTGTAAAAACATGGTCCACGACAAACCGAGTAGTAAAATGTTCTATTTAAGTATTGGGATTCAAGAAATATTACCTGAAATTAAAACTGAACAAACAAGCAACGTGTCCAAGAACAAAGAATTTTACATACAAATACCTTTTAATGAAATAAAGTGGCGTGAATATCAGAGTGTTTATAGTTTTTTTTTTTTTTATTTCAACCTAGATTCTTATATAAGGTAATATATATATATATATATATATATATATATATATATATATATATATATATATATATATATATTGAGCCCACCATACCACCAGCATACAGATACCCACCCTAACCCTTGAGTAGAAAACAGGGACACTGGCATCTGCGCCAACGGGCCCAGTCAAATATAAATATAATTAAGAATATCAAAATTAAAGTATTATTATTTTTATTCAATCGCAAAAGAAATCTTTTCCTGAATACAATTTATTATTAAATAACAAAAAACGACCTCGTAAAACCGATTATTAAATTAAATATATTTATATGTTTTTATCGATTATTATAAAATAAATGTAGTATATCGTGTAGGGAGAAGATTGCACAGTATTGAATACTCTTTAGAGAAGAAACACCAAATATTACAGTCCACTGATCATTTTGTGATACTGTTATTTAGATATAAGCATATTAGGCTAATACCCGCTAGGCCTCAAGTATTATAAAGTACAATAAGGCAAACCTATTGGCCACTAGTAGGTCATAATCTAGCCAAAGCCTGCCATCATTGGTGTGTTCGTAGCCGGCGTCTCAAAAGACAGATACTTGTCCCGCAAACGGGAAATTTACCTATGAGTAGACTCACAAGCTGACTATGCCTTTCAAAACGTTGGAATCGATTATGCAGGATCTATCTCTTCGGCTAGTCGTCAGGGTCGTGGATATAGAATAGTAATATATTATTTTCGTATGCTTCACTACAAAAGCCAATTATTTGGAATTGGTAAGTGACTTGATGAGCAGCAACTATTTACAGACTTTGCGCAGATTTATGTCTCGAAAATAAAAATCATTAAAAAAAATCTGATAATCGTATACCATTTGTAACTTTTTAGCTGATGACGTTGCACGTAATGGAATTAAGTTTAATTTTATTCCTGCCTATGCTTCACATTTCGGTGGACTTTGGAAGACAGGTTAAGTCGATCAAACACCACTTAGAGTGGTGGGAAATTGTAACCTAACTTACGAGGACCTTAACTCCGTACTAATAAAATTGAAGCAATTTAAATTCACGGCCACTTATACCTTTATTTGCGGACTCTGAAGACATGCTTCCTTTGACTCCTGGACACTTTTGATTGGATGACCAGTTACTTAACTTCCAATCAAAGACATTTGCGAGGCTTTTTCTAGTCATTTAAATCATTATCAACGAATTGAGCAGCCGCGACAACATCTTTGGGTCAGATGGAACAAGGTGTATCAAATAGTACGCGTTGAAAGATTACTTGAAGCTCAACATCCTTGTCGTTATCAAGGACGATAATTTGCCGCCATTAAAATGGAAAATGGGCCGAATTGTGGCTCATCTACCTGGAACAAACAACACCAGAAATCTGCTCCAGAATATCTGCATTGCTGGAAGAGCCCTGTAGAAAGACAAGCTTTCAATGGCCGGGAACATGTTGAAGCATCGAGTTTATATTAGTTTATCTTTCTCATATTAGCGTAGCTATCACTTATTCACCGCTGTGCTTAAATATTCCGTCAGGAGCTTAAAATAACAATGCGTGATAAGTAACGGTTAATGTACGATTTAGTGTACTTCTCTCACTGCGTGCTATCTTAACTTGCTGAGTTTAATTTTTTCATTTTTTATTAAAAACCCCTGTAAAGCTATTATACGCCTAATCATAGTATGTTATAATGGTGCAAGTAAATGCTTCAACGCCGGCGATCGCTGGTGCCATTTCTATTCGAGACAGATATTTGTGTTTATACAAATATTCGTCTCATGTCTAGGTACTTGTTGGTCTCCATACCGTGCCTCGGAGCGTACGTAAAGCTGCCGGTCCCGGTAATTATCACAGTTACCTAATAACGATCGTTACGCATAAATTATCCAACAACACACAGTAGAGCAGCGTGGCAAATTAAACTCCAACCTTTTTTCCGATATGGAGAAGAGGCCTTTTCCCAGCAGTGGGATTTTTATAGCCTGATTCAATTCGGTTACGGCGAAAGATCTTAATATTTACATTTATACCAAGATATCTTATTCATTAAAAAAATATACCTAACATTTTAATTATCTTGTTCTTATGCTCGCATTTTATCTGCATAACTTTAAATCATTTAGCAATATTAAAATAAAATAAGTCAATGGTATCGTTGGCGCAGTGGCAACAGCAACTGGCTGATGTGTTAGCTGTCGCGGGCTTGATACCCGCACATGAATAAAATAAATAATATAAAATATTTGTATAGGCCATACAGATGTTTATCGTCGTCGTATATATATATTCAATTATTCATTTATCAGCCCTGCGGTGAACGGCAGACAAAAATAGTCCCGACCTCTCTTACCGAGGTGTCGTAAAAGGTGACTGAGGCCAAAATGATACAAAAAAACTGTGCACAAAAAAATTATGACGCGCAATAGCGTCACCAAACTCTTCCGCAACACAGTGCACTCGTTAACACGCCTGCCAAGCGTGGCGAGTATTTGGAAACCCTCCAAAATGACTAGGAATACAGAGCCCAGGTCATCGAGACGTGACAATGAATCATGCTTTTTCGTGCGTTCACCCAGCTTTCATCGTGACGTTATCACGTCAAAAAAAAAATTTTTTTTTTCACCGTAACCTTTAATAACAAAACAGTAGTCGTAATTAATATCAACGGGGGTCTCGGTCCATCGTGTAATCTTTTTTTCACTTTAATATATTATCTCCATCACGCTAGCAGAGCAGAGTGATCAAAATCGGATTTCAAAATGTTCAAAAGAAGGTGCTTTTTGGGTGTTAATTAGGTACCAAAATTTAGAATTAGGTGCTCAAAATTTTAACTGAAAATTTTTTGTTATTAATGTGAACTGCCAGCATTAGATTAAGCTCGCAGAGTTACATGAAATAAAAACTTAAATAAATAAAAATGTATTATTAAAATTAAATTCTTTTTATGTAAGTACTTTCGAGATTTAAATACAAGTAGATCGATGAAATGAAAAATTAAGAAGAAAAACGTGAAACATGATAATACTTCTGACAAAAAATCAAGCAAGCAGTGTTTTCTCCAATATATGGCATATACCTACTATATAATTACACTAGCGGCCCGCCCCGGCTTCGCACGGGTATTTAATTAAAATTTTAAAAATTATAAATTTATATTTTTTATCACCTACACCTGCGTCGATACTGGAAAATATTTTATAATAGACGCATTAAATTGTCAAACATGTGTCAAAATAAAATGTAATTTAAATCAAAAGCTCTAAGGAGTATTGGTATCAACTACAAAGCAAATAAGATTTTACCCCCTTTTAACCCCGTTAGGGGATGTTTCGTAAAATCCGTTCTTAGCTGATCTCTACTCGGCTAAAGGAATATTTTTACAAAAATTTCAAGTCTCTAGGTCTTATGGTTCCAGAGATATCGTGATAAGTGAGTGAGTGAGTGACCTTTCGCTTATATATATTAAGCTTTTAGCCCGCGACTTCGTCCGCGTATAAGTCGACAATGGTTATAATAGGATTTTTATTTGTTTTTTTTTAAGTTATTAATTTTGTTATAACATATACATTATTATGTTAAAATATTTGAATACTTATAAAATATAACGGTATTTATAGAGTATGGATTTAAAGTTTAAATAAACATTAAAATAAAAATAAAAATTGTTATATTTTATAATCACGAAGCTTTGCCTTTGATCTGGAGAAAGTTACACGGGGGTATTATCTTTTTACAACGAAATCGAAATACTACACCTTCCGTAGTGTTTCTTTATAAACAATATTTTTTGTTTTTCCTTCGAGGTGCTAAAATCACCAGGCTACTCTGAAACATGACACATACAACTGGTTGTGGTAGAAGCAGCTTGCCCTCAAGTATACTCCCGCTACATTAAGAGTTTGACCTTAAGCTTTGTTGATGGTAAATACATACTCATATACATTCATACATTATTTTATTATCCAGTTCCTGGAAATCACCATTTCCTATTTTAAGCAACAGGTCTGATAACAGTCCGGCAGTAACATCTCCCCTTAGATGGACTCTAATATTTATGGTAAGACTCAGTTTCGTCACTGCAGCCCACAAATGCTTCTGTACTGTACTGTATTGTATCAGCCTGTAAACAGCTCACTGCTGAGCAAAAGACTTTTTTCCATATAGAAGAAGGGTTGAAGCTTTATCCACCACGCTGCTCCACTGCGATTTGGCGGATAATATCCTACCATAAGTAACAATTATTATAAGGTATCCATGATAACAACCGACGGCTTTACGTGCTCTCCGGGGCACGGTGAGGAAACCCACAAGGACATACACCCAGACCTGAAACAAATACTGGCACAAATACAAATATCTGCCCCGAGCGGGAATCGAACCCGCGACTACCGGGATTGAGCCGGGGCGTTAAAGCGACTACTCGCACCACTACACCAGAACCACAGTATTTATAGACTGTGCCAGAACGGTCATCAATGGTTCGTTCATTGTATCGTTGGTATAATTACACCACAAGTCAATACGATTTTGTTTCTTGGATTTGAATAAACCTGCAAGTAATTATTTTTTCAATTTTGATTGACTCGGCACAGTTGGTAGTGACAATGCTTTATGCTCCAGGATCGTGGGTTCGATTCCCGCCTCGAGTCAGGGTGTAATATGTATTTATTTCCATATTATGTACTATTTATATGTATATTTATTAAAAAAGTCGGCAGTCGGCTGTCACCTAAAACACAGGCATTAAATTGCCTACCTTAGGAACAGACGATCGTGTGTGTATGTCAAATATATATTTATATTTTATAATAGTCCAAGACAGCTTTTATCTCCTCCTTCTTAGTTTTAGTGTAAGATAAAGTTAAATGGGTACATGATTTATAATTTTTTCTAATCTTGTTCCAACATTAGTCCATGGTGCCAATCTGTACTTATTGGGGTGTTAATGCTGTAAAATTCAAAAATGTTTCCAAATTTACTTTGGTGTCTTCTATATCTGTATCATTATGAGCTACAGATGCCTTGCTGATTAGTCATTTATTTCAAAACCCTTGACTTAAAACAACACCAACATTGAAGTAAAAAATATTATATAAAACACTATTTTACTATAAAGCGACCACACGGTATATTTACAACTCAATTTTGTTACGTTTAATATAAAGTATTGGCTGTTCCACCAGGAGCACCCAAAAAAAGATATCACCTACACCTGCGTCAATACTAGAAAATATTGTAATATAATAGACGGATTGAATTGTCAAACATGTGTCAAAAAAAAATGTAATTTAAAAAAAAAAGCACTTAGGAGAATTGATATCAAAATAACTTTCTACCCCCTTTTAACCCGGTTAGGGGATGAATTTCGATAAAATACGAAACACGTCTTCAATAAATTCTGTTAAATAATATTTATGCAAAAAATTTGAAGTAGATTGGACCAAGGAATCACGTTGTCCCATACAAAGTTTGCCTCCCTGTTTCATCCCCTTAGAGGTAGAATTTCTTTAAATCCGTTCTTAGCTGACCTCTACTTGGCAAAAGGAATATTCCTACGAAATTTCAAGTTTTTAGGTCTCATAGTTCCAGAGATATCGTGATGAGTGACTATATATATAGAAAGTCTGCTATATATATATATATATATATATATATATATATATATATATATATATATATATATATATATATATATATATATATATATATAGATTTAAGTGCTTTCGTAATGACTGCACAGTAAAACAATAAAACTAATATTTTTAATAATTAAAATATTTTATGGTGTAGCATTTGTTAAGTTAGCAAAGCTAAATGAAAAAACTGTACTAAAAATAAAAGATAAAACAAGAATTAATTAAGTGTTTTTTACGTGCTTGCAGGAACAAAGCACAGAAAACATGTAGGACGGAATATCTTTTCACTAATCGCCAATCAATCACATCAAAAGCAGTCCAAAATCAAGCAAGCAGTGCCACCTAAAAAAATCCTTCTAAAAATTATTTACAGACTATATTTAAATTGCTTTTAAGTGCTTCACTAATAACATTATATGCCGTCGGAAGCACTAAAATTTAACCCGAACTGAAAAATTAATAAGTGAAGCTTCGAAGACACAATTAAAGATGCATTCCAAAGGAAAACAAACTAATTAAAATATAACAACACAGCTCCATTATCTATAGGTATATAATGTGCTTTTTAGGTACTTAAATAATATAACTTTTCCAAAAAAATACTGCCTTCTTTATCAAAAGCTGGCAGTTTACATTAGTAACATAATTTTTTTAGGTGAAAATTCGAGCACCTAATTTTAGATTTTGGTACCTAATTAACACCCGAAAAGCACCTTATTTTGAACATTTTGAAATCCGATTTTGATCACTCTGCTCTGCTAGCGTGATGGAGATTAATATCTTTTCTTAGTATTTATATCAAGATAACATCATTAACGTGGATAAGCGATTTGAATAAATATGTTAGTATGATGTATGTATGTATGTAGAATAAAATTTAGTAAGACTGGCATATTAATTTTATTTTAATTTAATTATTTATTTTAAAGTGAATATATAACTAGTAAATATTTCAAGCGTCTACCTGTTACAGTTATCAATATAGAACAAAAACAAGCAAAACAGAAAACATTCGGCAACAGAAGCACATCATCTGTGAAAATTTCAACTGTCTCACTATCACTGTTCATGAGATACAGCCTGGTGCCAGACGGACGGACGGACGGACAGCGGATTAATGTCTTATTTAAAACCTAATTATAGTTTGTTCAAAATTTAATATTTAGTAGTATACAGACTATTTTAAAATCACCTAAATAAAGTTATTTACAAATATAATTTAATACAAAAAAAATCTATTACACAGAGACACAGTTTATTAGTACTCTACAAATTTGAAAATTAGAACAGAATTTGTGTAAGATCACTCTCAAGTTTACAGATATTAAAAAAAAAGTATACAATTTGCGACGACATCGACGACATTTCGTAAACAAAACGTTGTAAAAACAATACAAAAATATTTCAAAATCTATATAATGGGAAGAGTTTACAAACGACTAAATTTTAAATTAATTTCACCTTTTAAAGCCTGTTTATCGGGAAGTAATAATAGGCTACGAAACATGACTTACAACAGTGGAACAGTATAGGTACATATACACGATTAAAACGGCTCAGTTTGTTTAATATATTAAGAACATTTTCTACATAATAATTATTGTAATAAACTTTAATTAAACTATAATAAATGTAAAATTTTTGGTATGTTTATTTATACATCACAATTTAATACCGTTGATAACACGGCAGTAGTATGTAAATGGGTTTTTTTGTTTTCGTAACGGATTATTCCAAGAAAACTTGATGAATACTTGTTGATTTATTATTAAGTCGAGTAATAATTTATCATTATTATTACCGACTTTTTAACATTGCTATTTATAACCGACTTCAAAAACGGAGGAGGTTCTCAATTCGACTGTATTTTTCTTTTGTATGTTTGTTACGCGATTATTCCATCAATTATAAATAGATTTGGATGACCCTTTTTTTTAATCAGTAGGTAGGTCATAATTCAAAGGTGGTTCCATAGAGATTTTATCGAAATCAGTTGCTTTATTTAAAAAAAGTTTGTACATGTGGGTGGGTTTGTACAGTTTGTATATGTGGGTAAAATCTTGAAGTCGGTTTTTGTTTTTTAAACTTTAAATTATTTCTTTTAATGTCCATGCAGAACAATTATTATTATTATTTATTTATTTATTTAAGATTCACCACCTTAAATAAATAAATAAATATAATTTTACTACTCTAAACTATTATAAACCCAATTACGAATATATATTTTTTCACTAATCTTTAAAATGTCTTTTTATTTATATAAATCAATGTTAATATTTATAACACTAAGTACATAGATCGAGAGTATTATACATAGGCGTTGATTGAAATATCACAAAATATATATACAAAGTTGTTTTAAGTAGGTATGTTTTTTTTTTCATTTCAATGTTTGATTGTCATTTATAAAAAAGTCACGGTAAATATGGCATAATTCATCCCATTTTAACACTAATTGGGAATAAAATTGTTCCAAGTATAATATATTTTTTATCACGTCGTTATATCAGTTGAATTTAAGCTTCAGAGTATACTCTGTTTAAGGTGTTGATAACTTCCTCGTTAACTAATCGAGGAGCGTCAATAGCCCACAGATAGTCTAAATGGTTAAATTCTGGATCTGGAACCTTATATATTTGTGCCGTAGACGGTAGCTTTTCATAAAGTAGTTTCACATCCTTCTCGCTTGAAAGCAAATCATTTTGCGCCCAAAATAATGATATTGGTAAAGTTATCTTTGTGAGATCATATGTTGGTGGTGTGTCTGTACCATAGACTCTTTGGTTATTTGATCCGTAATCGAACTGCTGAAATTTACCATCTGCAATCACTTCCTGTGCAAAATGGACAGCTGTCTTCCAAGATGTCCCCGTTCCGAGATTCGCCAAGAATACCGGTAAAAGATTTTTATCAAACTGTTTCTCGTTATAACCACATATATAGAAAATAACGTTTTTACACACCATGGAATCCATAATATCAACACCACATGAACTTATCATTCTACCAAGCACTGAGTCCTTGGGAAGTAAGTCATGGGAACCATACAGCATCTTCACGTAAGCGACGTTACTTGCTATAGGAGCTAATGATTTGAAAGGTGACTTAAGATCGGTAAAAAATGCTACAGGTGCTAAAGCTATACCCGATTTTAAAATCTCATTGTATTCTGGTCGTAGCGTCAACATTGCAAACAATATGGTAGTTCCCATCGAGTGACCGATGTAATTTATAGTAGTACCTTCACCTTTATTCCTTAATATATAATCTATGATAGCTGGTACATCGTGTAAAGCAACGTCATGCCACGAAAAGTTCCAAAATGACTTTGAATCGCTTTTCAACGACACGTGCTCCTTGGAATACTTATTCCCTCGTATATTGGACATCCAAACGTCATAACCAGCGTCAGCTAAAACGTACCCAAGAGCTTTGTCTGGCCCGTTGAGTATCCAGTCCGCGGAACTACCGAAAAGACCGTGATGTAAAAGAACAGTCTTCTTTGAAAATTTTCCACCACTTCTGGGATACGGTATTCTATGAACGTTTATCAGATAGCCTTGAGAAAGCACCGTATGCGTTTCACATGTATATCCGTGACGCGTGATGATCGCCGGTACCGATAAAACGACATCTGGATTCTCCATAACCGCTCCAGGCTCCTCGGTCGGTAAATATGACCACGTATCCGTAACTTTTCTACCACTTTCTTTAAAACTTTCCACATAATTATTGATATCCGAACTAATTTTCTTCTTTTGAATACCAACGTAATTTGTCACTGAATTTTTCATTCGTATCGCATCTTCGTAGCTCGCATTAAACGCTTTTTGAACTTTATTTTTTTGTTCCTCAAAAAATTCTTTAACATTCATTGTTTGTTTTTGGTAAAAATCCTGTATTGAGTCAATTCCAATCGGCCGACTTTGTGCCTGACGCACGGTAACTAAAACTAACGCTGTAAAAAGGTAGATTTTCATTGTTAGAGGCAAAATTAAACTAACCTCGCTTGATGTCGACCGCCAGTTCGAACGCACGCGTCACTATTATATAAAAATTATAAGCGAGTTCGCATATTTATCCAGTGTTTTGGTATTTTTATCTCTTTATAAAAACACTAGCAGCCCGCCCCGACTTCGCACGGGTATTTAACTAAAATTTCAAAAAATATAAATTGAATACTTATAAAATACAACGAAACGAACGAATTTATGAACACGAAGCTCGGCCTTTGATCTGAAGAAAGTTACATGGGAGTATTATCTTTTTACAACGAAATCGAAATACTACACCTTCCGTAGTATTTCTTTATAAACAATATTTTTTGTTTTTCCTTCGAGGTGCTAGAATCACCAGGTTACTCTGGAACATGCCACATACAACTGGATGTGAGAGAGAGAAGCAGCTTTCGCTCAAGTATACTTCCGCTACATTAGGAGTTTGACCTTAAGCTTTGTTTGTGGTAAATACATACTCATATACACTCATACATTATATTATTATCCAGTTCTCAGAAATCACCATTTCCTATTTTAAGCAACAGGTCTGAGAATAGTCCGGCAGTAACATCTCCCCTTAGATGGACTCTAATATTTATGGTAAGGCTCAGTTTCGTCACTGCAGGCTACAAATGCTTCTGTACTGTACTGTATTGTATCAACCTGTAAACAGTTCACTGCTGAGCAAAAGACTTTTTTCCATATAGAAGAAGGGTTGAAGCTTAATCCACCACGCTGCTCCACTGCGATTTGGCGGATAATATCCTACCATAAGTAATGATTATTATAAGGTATCCATGATAACAAACGGGACCCATGGCTTTACGTGCTCTCCGGGGCACGGTGGGGAAACCCACAAGGACATACACCCAGACCTGAAACAAATATTGGCACAAATACAAATATCAGCCTCGAGCGGGAATCGAAGCCGCGACCACCGGGATTGAGCCGAGGCGTTAAAGCGACTACTCGCACCACTACACCAGAACGGTCATCAATGGTTCATTCATTGTATCGTTGGTATAATTACACCACTAGTCAATACGATTTCGTCTCTTACAATTAGATTTGAATAAGCCTGCAAGTAATAATTTTTTCAATTTTGATTGACTCGGCATAGTTGGTAGTGACATTGCTTTATGCTCCAGGGTTCGATTCCCTCCAAAAGTCTGGGTGTAATATGTATTTATTTTCATATGTATTAATGGTATGTACATTTATAAAAAAAATGTATATCAGTCGGCTGTCACCTAAAACACAAGCATTAAGTTGCCTACCTTAGGAACAGACGATCGTGTGTGTATGTCAAACATATATTCATATTTAATAATAGTCCAAGACAGCTTTTATCTCCTCCTTCTTAGTTTTAGTGTAAGATAAAGATAAATGGCTACATGATTTATAATGTTTTTCGATCTTGTTCCAACATTAGTCCGTGGTGCCAATCTGTACTAATTGGGGTCTTAATGCCGTATAATTCTAAAATGTTTCCAAATTCACTTCGGTGTCTTCTATATCTGTATCATTGTGAGTATAGATGCTTTGCTGATAAGTCATTTAGTTTAAAACCCTTGACTTAAAACAACACCAAAATTGAAGTAAAAAATATTATATAAAACACTATTTTACTATAAAGCGACCACACGGTATATTTACAACTCAATTTTGTTACGTTTAATATAAAGTATTGGCTGTTCCACCAGGAGCACCCAAAAAAAGATATCACCTACACCTGCGTCAATACTGGAAAATATTATAATATAACTAGCGGCCCGCCCCGGCTTCGCACGGGTATTTAACTAAAATTTCAAAAAAATATAAATTTATATTTTTTATCACCTACATTTGCGTCGATACTGAAAAATCTTATAATATGATTCTCGGAAATGGCTCCAACGATTCTCATGAAATTTAGTAAGCAGGGGGTTTCGGGGGCGGTAAATTGATCTAGCTAGGATTTATTTTTAGAAAATGTCACTTTATCCCTTTTTTACGCAATTAAAAAATATCATTAGAATACGAAGCTAAATTTCGCTGTCATTGTTAATCTTATAATAGTTGGGATGGGAATCGGGCGGATTTGAAATCAGAAAACCTGGCTTCGAATCCAGGTGTCTACAGACCAATTATTTTTCATTTTTTTTTAAGTTTCTT